>JAREIS010000359.1:0-515275 GCA_030060385.1 Muscicapa striata striata | reverse complement strand
AACCTGGGCTAAATAAAAAATTTATTCCCCCAAACATCACAGTTTTTGTAATAAAGGAAAAAGGGTTTGGCCAAGCTTCCCAGGAATTAAACCAAACCTTTCCCAAGTGGAAAACCCTAACGGTGAGCCACAGACATTTGGGGAAGACAGCACACTAAAACGAATTCAGGTTCGTATTTTCGCTCCCTTTCAACAGAAACGAAAAAACCCTTCAGAAACCGGGAGGAAGTTTCTAAAGGAAAAGGCAACAACCTCTTTTGTGCACTATCACCACTGCAGTTGTTCTTGGCCAACTTCCAAAAAAACATCAGAAGAAATGGTTTTCGCCTCATTTCATTAAAGGAACAGACATCCTTAAAGGGGGGAAAAAAAACGACTTAAGGACAGAAAATAAAAATAGAGGGATTCATTTCACAGTAATACTGTGTATTTACAAAAAAAATTACTTTTTTTGTGGAGGCAGTTCTCTGGGGCTGGGAGGGAGCACTGATGAGAGAAGTGCTGATCTTCATGGGGCCAGCGAAATCCATTTTTTTGGGTTTTGCCAAATGAATGCGGGTTAAAAATTACAAAAGGACATTTCCCACCTGGAAGATTTTCAGTTTTTGCAGTCCTCCCCTCCTGTTTTCCCCTCAACCCTAGTGAGGCTGCGGGGAAGGGGGGGATATTTTTTCCGGGGAAGTAAATCAAGCCTGGCCCAGGACAGGGCAACTGAGCCCCAGCCTGGCATTAAAATTCTCCCCTGGTCACCCAAGCCCCAAACAACTCCTTTGGTTTTTTTTTTACAGTCCCTGGCTCTTTTTGGGGGTTTAGGTTTATGAATCAGCCTCCTCCAGTGTTTCTTCCTCCAAACCATAGACTTGTCCTATCTTAAAAATTTTTATTTTTAACCAAGATGAAATGATGAGATTTTGCATCTCTGCTTCCTCCAGGGCCTTCAGACTCAGATCTTCTTTATCTAAACCCCCCTTACACTATAAAAACCTTTTCCTGCTCCTTTTTTCAGGCTTAAACCTTCCCACAATTTTCCCTTTATTTATAAAATAAATGAGCAAATCCTTGGGCGGGGCTCATTAATAATGTTATTAAATAATAAAAGTCATCTGAACCTGCCTCTTTTCTTTTTCCAGCAGCCCTCAGGAGGAAACCTGTGTTCCCACCCCTATTCCTGCTCCAAGAGGACATTCCTCCCAAAAAAGCCCACCCAGCTCTCCCCCTTTTCCGGGCTCTGCTGCTTCTCAAAACAAAGCCAGAGCAGCTGAACTCTGAATTTTCACCCTCCAGCCACAGCCTCCAGCCCTTCCCCAGCACCCCCTGGTGCTGCTCCTGCTCACCAATCCCAGCAGTGGGATTGATTGGGAGCCTGAAGGAACAGGCAGAGTTTTCTGAGCTGAAATATAAACTTCCATGTGCAGAAGCATTTCCTGCATTTAAACACTGTTTAGTGAGTCAGCCAAAATCATTCTGCAAGTGTCATCTATCTCCTGAAGGAAAGACTCCAGCAGCCTAATCCCCAGCACAGCTCTCCCAGGGACTGAGGGCTTTAACTTCCACAAAATGCTGTCAGAATAGAGATCTCATGTGATTTATTCTAACCAAAAAAGGGGAAAAAAAATTCAAACCTTATTTGTTTTCATCAAGTGGGATGAGCATTACAATTTGAGGCTGATTTTCAGGCTTTACATCTCCATTTGTTCTTTGTTTGCTTCACAAATGAAAAGAACGCTCGAGATTTCTCTGACAATCTCTCCAAACAATTGTGGTGTCTATTTATTATTAATATGCAGCCATGTGCAGGTCAAAGGATTCACCAGCTGATTCCTAAATTGAATTTGTAAGGTGCATAACCCTAAAATTATCTCTACTACTTAAAATGGGTTTTCCTGCTCCATCAAAAACTTTTCCTGACTGTAAAAACTTTCCTGACTGCAAAGAGGAGAAGCACCTGTTAGAAAGATGCTGTCTCCAAAGCTGTTCTCACACACACAGATTCAGGTGGAGAGTCCAAATATCAGGAAAAGAACATGACAACTCCAGGAGCTGCACTCAGAGGAGGATGTGCTCATCACCTTCCTACTTGCAATGCAAAGCAATGACACTAATTAAAAACTGGCTCTGCACAGTCTGAGCAATGCCTCTGTCTCTCCAAAGTGCTGATGAAGAGATCCTCCTCCTCATTTGCACAGAGCCCATCAACTTCCCCTGAGGTTACTGCAGCTGAACTTGTCAGGCTTTGGTGACACAAAGGGACAATTCTGATACTGTCACACTTGGGCTTGTGGCTTACTGCAGCATAAAAATATCTTCATTTCGTCCTCCAGGCAGAAGAAGGGGAAGTGGGTTGTGCCAGTTCCTCTTAAGGAAAACAACCACATTTGAGACACCATAAACTGCAGGTTTATAATCCCAGTTCTGGTGAGGGCAGTGGCAGCTCCAAAGCTGTCCAGACCCAAGTTCTGGCCTCTGTCCTCAGGGAGCTGAGGCTGGTGAGCTCCCCAAGCCATCCCCCTGTACCCATGCTCTGAGACAATCCCACTCACAGCTTGAGTAAAACTGATGGGATCTCCTAAAACTTCTGCATTTCTGCACTTTTTACTGAACAAAGCCTGTCTCAGCGGATGGCACAGAGCAGGGAGAGTCCAATGTCTCTCTTATAGTCCCCAAACCCTGTCTCTCTACTCCCTTATTCTATCACTCCATTTTATTTTCAATGTTTTCTTACTGGGATTGCAGTGCCAAAAGCAAAACTTGTGAGTGAACAGAAATCTCTCCAATCACCTGCAACCAACTCACAAAGCACCAAACAGGAAAGGTCACTGATTAAAAAAAAAAAAATAAAACAAAAAAACCAAATCAGGCACTGAGTAATTAATTACACAACACATAAATAATTAGCAGTGCTGACAGCTCATTTCCCAGGTTTTACCATTGGGTTTTTTTAGCTGAGGTGACAATTAGGGCTTATTTGCTAAGCATGTTTGTACTACAGTCCCTGATTGTCAGAACGAGGCCTTAACTATTGACTGCTAATAAACATTTCAACTTTTAGCAAAATCATCTTCCAGCACTCAGCAGCGAGATTTTTTATGACCTTTCTGTGGTGAGGAATCATCTTGTGTAGGGAGATAAATGATGGTATCACCACAGCTCCTCCTCACTGGAGCTACAGCTCCATCACTATTAAATTGTTTGTTTTGCTTCTTCTTAATTTGTTCCTTGTCCTTGCAAACCCCAAGAAGACATTTCAGATCGCCCACATCCTCCTCAGTACTGTGTTCTCCAAAAAATACAAGGTCTACCTCCCAAGTTGGTTTCTTTGGAGAATTAGTGAGAAGTTGCACAAGTAGGTCAGGCAGTGCAGAGACATAACAGGAGTCTGAGGGGTTGGAATTTGAATTTTCCTGTGGCCACCAGCCACAAAAAAAAAAAAAAAAATTCCACTTCCAGGTGCTCTCCCCATTCTTTTCACGTGGAAAGTAACAGAGAGTAAGATGGAACTTGGCAGGCTCTGTTGACGGGTAGAGAAATGACAGGATAACACTAAAAACGAAAATCAAAGCTGGAGAGGAAAAGTCCCAAAGGTTTGCAGTTCTCAACAAAACTTGAGGGTTTTGGGGTGGGAGGTGCAGGGCCAGCGAGCCCTCTCACCCAACAGCAGTGAGTTGCCCTCAACAAAAGCAGCATTTAATTTTCAAATTTTATCTTTTTTTCACCCATCATCTTGGGGGAACTGTTGCATTCCTATTTATGAGTGCTCTGAAAACCAGCAAAGCCACATTAACTCTTCTCCTGCCTTGGGGTCTCACCAAGAGCCCAGGATAAGCCAGAAATGTCCTGCACTTGCATATCCAGTGGATATTTAAAAATTTGATCTGAACCCTTCTTTAAAATTTCTGAATTTTAAC
The DNA here is from genome assembly GCA_030060385.1 of Muscicapa striata striata. Classification (NCBI taxonomy): domain Eukaryota; kingdom Metazoa; phylum Chordata; class Aves; order Passeriformes; family Muscicapidae; genus Muscicapa; species Muscicapa striata. The sequence continues at coordinate 511,370 of JAREIS010000359.1, read as the reverse complement.
TGAACAGGCCTGATGGCTATCAATTTTAAGACAGTTATTTAGCAGTCCTGATGCCACTAAGGAAAACCTGAAACCCAGATTTTGAAAGAGAAAATCATACATGAACTACCAAAAAAAAAAAAAAAAAAATCAATATTTTAACTCATTCAGCTGCTCTAAACAGTGCACACAAAGGAAAGTAAGTAATAAAATTGGCACAGCATCAGCAAAAGCCTCCCAAAACCCTTCCAAAAACAGGAGAATGTCAGTAGTGACTGGGGCACAACAAACTTTCCTTCCTGCAAAAAGCATCCAGGATTTCTTGGGCACAGTAATTCCACCACTTCAGTCAGCAACCCATGCTAGGAAATTGTGTCTCAGTCAAACACTTCTTCCAGAGGATTTATAAAATACCCCAAATATTGAAAATCAGTACAAAATAAAATCCTATAAATGAAATCGTGAGTCTGTTTCCAAAACCCACAAGGAAGATCAAAATCCAAAGAATTTTTTTCTTCCTGTTTTGGTCTTCTCGTGGGTAACAGTTTTGTTACATCTAAATAACTAAAAAAAAAAAATTAAAATGGTTTTAGGTCTGAAGTCTCTATTACTGCAACAAAGCTAAATAGAAGTTGTCCAAGAGGAAAAAAAAAAATAGAGAAGTTCACATATTTCAAATGTCTTAAGGAGAATGAAGATTTATAAAGTGTTGATTTACAAGTGGTTTTGCTTTTCCTGAAGAGAAAAAAAAAAAAAGTTGGTTTTGCTTTTCTTTTTCCTATGAAACTAAGTGGTTTGAGTGATTCAGCAAGTAAATACTTTTTCCACCCCCTCCCTGCCCCAGATTTGGGTTAAAAACTGGTTAAGAGACCAGTTCTACTAAAATAAAATTAAAAAATAAAATAAAAAATAAATAAAATAAAAATAAAATTAAAAAAATAAATGAATTAAAAAAATTAAAAAATAATTAAAAAATTAAAATTTAAAAAATTTAAAAAATTAAAAATAAAAAATAAAAATAAAATAAAAAATAAAAATAAAAAATAAATAAAAAATAAAAAAAATAAAATGAAAAAAATAAAAATGAAAAAAATAAAACAAAAAAATAAAATAAAAATAAAATAAAAAAAATAAAATAAAAAAATAAAATAAAAATAAAATAAAAAATAAAATAAAATAAAAATAAAATATGCATTTAATTTAAATCCCCACCAGGTGTCAAATCTGTTTCATCTCTCACTTTTAGCTCTACTTCTGAGCCTCCTGCTCAGGGGGTGCTGCCAGGACCCAGCCAAGCACAGCAGCTCCACTGCCCTCCTGCTCCTTCCTGAAAGAGCCAATGCAACATCTCCATCTTCAAAGCCATCATTCCATCAATCTGCTGAATTATTTAGCAGGCAGCTGTTTGACTTGAGGTTTTATCCAGGTCATAAACTCCCTAATACACAGCAACCCCAGCCTGAGCTAGCCCAGGGATTTGGGCTCTGCTTGGAATTGGTTTCTATGCAAAAAACAAAGGAATAAAAAAAATTAAAAAAACAAGAAAGGAAAGGGGGACGGGGAAAATAAAAAAATTTAAAAAAAACGGGGGAAAAAAGGGGTTGGGAAAAAAAACCCAGTGGGGTGGAGGTTTAAAGGAGGGGGTGGTGCTTTTCCCTCCGTGGGGGGAGGATTCGGCGGGGGCCTCCTCACCCGCGCGCCCGGCCCCCCGGAGGAGGGCCCGGGCCCCCGGCCCCCGGCGGGAGCCCAAACCGACCCCAAACCCCGGGGCCCCCGGGCGGGGAGAGGGGAGGGGGAGACCCGGGGCGGGGGGCTCGTGGGAAGGGCGGCAGGCACAGCAGGGCCGGGCGGCCCCCAGGGGCGGGGCCGCAGTGGACGGGCAGCCCCGGGAGGTCTACCACGCGGGCTTTTCCTGCCGGACGGTCTCTACCCGTTTTCCAAAGGGTTTCAGTTGTTTGGGTTCCCAGCGTAACAGGGAGAGCCAGACCAGAAGGCCCCCCGGCCCAAGGGACTGGTACGGGACTCAGTGCTCAGCACTCCAGCTGAACAGCGGCCCACGCCCGTTGGAAATTCCATTCAAACCGGGCCGGTTTCACACCAGATGGTTTTTAAAAGCCTCCCTAGATAAAGGGGGTCTCCCAGAGGGAGGAGCCAGGCCCAAGGTAGGTTGGGGGGCACCCCACACAGTGCGAGCCTGGAAGCTGCAAATCGAGCTGCCAACGAACCTTCAAGAGAACACAGGCAAGGCCTCAGACAGCAGAGGAACAGACCTGGTGACCCAAGGGCTCTTCCCAAGCAGCTGGAAATGATCCTCAGGCTGCAAAATCTCACCAGGAGAGAAGCAGGTGCATGCAGGGACGGACACGTGATTTACCGAGCATGGCTGCAGCAAGAGATGCGACCGTCTCGAGGGACATGAAACAGTCGATTCAATTAAGGTCACAGGCCCTAGAAGAGTCTTCTGTCACAGAAGAAGGTTTGCCTGGATTGCCTCAAACGGGGCTGGCCTCAGACAAAATGCCTATTGATCGCAGGCAGCGATGCTGCACGCCCAGGACGTGAGGACGTGGCTGCACGGGGATTCAACCGCCCGGTGCCGGCCGGCACACGCTGCTGGGGCTGGGTCGATACTGCTCCTCTAATTGCTCAGCTCCTGTCACTCGCAGAGCGAGGGGACGAGATTAAAGCAGTCCCCCCAGATGCTTTGCAAAATCCTCCTCCCCGAGCGCTGCTTGCTGAGCTGCTCCTTGGAATGAGCAGTTCTGCAGTTGCAGAAATCACTGAACTGCTCCTCCCCGCTCAGAACTCTGTGCTGGCACCGCTGGCAGGACGAGGGCTTTGCGGGAGGACACTGCCAACCCAAAACCCCAGAGTTTGTGCGAAACTAGAAAACAAGGAGCTGTTGTCACTGGTCAGGACAGAGCTGGCGGAGCTCGTGTCTCCAGCAGCAAGCAGTGATGTGGGGAGAACACAGTTACCAAGAGATCCTGCCACCACCCACCAGCATCCGGGCTGGGAGATGGAATGTGCACGGTCCATCAGGACTGCAGTGTTTGGGAGCCAAGGAGGGGTCCTGCCCTCCGCACACACACGCCACAGCAGACAGAGCCATCGCCCCAACACTCCAAGCAATCATTCACCACACAGAAACACGTGTCCCTCAGCTGAGTGTTCATCAGAGCTGGTCCCACACCGGCCCCCAGAACACTCCTGGGCTCAGCTCAGCCACAGCTCAGACCCAGCCCAGCCCTCCAACCCTCCTGTCCTCTGGCCCAGAGAGCTTGGCACACACCAAGCAACACTGAGACACAGAAGGGCCCCTTCTGCCACACTCCCCTGACTCCAGCCTGGTGAGCTGCTCTTGGTTTCTATCAGCAGATGAAGTCCTTGGTGTTGACCTTGCAGAGGGATGCAGTGATGCTGCCCCCATCTCCCACCACCAGGCCTCCCAAATAAATTACCTGCCCCCTCTCCAGCACTAAAAGCCATCACAACCCCACAAAACTGCTCACTAAGCAGTTGTGACAGAGTCCCCTCCGTTCAGGAGCTGGGGGCATATTATTTTAAAAATCTTTCCTTTTATTGATTTCACTCTCAGGTAGGGAAGATGCATTACATGAAACCATAGAGCCCTCATAAACCAGCCCGCAGTGGTGTCTGTACCACAACCTCACTGCAGACACAGGAGACACAAACATTTACTGTAAGAGCAATAAACAGGCCAAGAAGGTTGAAAAGGAAGAAAACCTGGACACGAGGCCCTCTCCCTACAGCACCTTATTTCAGAGGAATGCAAGGGACAAAATAACAGCAGGTTTGGCCACAAGTCTTGTCTACACCAGGAGAAAACAGGGCAGGAAAACCTTCCTCTGCACTGATACACGGGGCTGTGTTGCAAAACACCCAAAGAGCCCCAAATCAGTGCTGTGGCTACGGCTGGGAGCCATCAGAGCTGTGCCAGATGGGGAAGTGAGGGGAGGATGGGCACTGGAGAACAGCAGTGGCACTTGTTGGGTGCCACCTCGTTGCCCTGCTCTGGAGGCTCTGCTGCCCCATCCTGCATGTGGCCAAGCAAACCCAAAGGGAAATCAGGAACCCAGAGTTTGGGATTTCCCCATACCTGCTACACAGCCTCCTGCATCTTCAGCTCCTGCCAGGATGAGCTGCAGCCACCGCTCCTCAATCCAACTGCAAAGACAAAGCAAGCAGCTGTCAGTCAGTCTGAGGGGACAGAGGCAGGACAGGACTCCCCCGCGTGTCCCCCCCAAGCACAGCCACATGGAGGGAACAGTGAGGGCTCAGCATCCCCTGCAGAGCTGGCAGATGGGACAGGGCTGCAGGGTCCCCCCTGCACTGCCCTGATCCTCAGCATCACTGCAGGGCCATGGCCAGGCACCTGCAGGGATCCAGGGAACCAGGAGCCCTGGGGCTATACAATGTGGAAAGCATCCCAGTGAGACCAGAGGAAAGAAATTAAAGAGAGTTCAAAGAATGAAACAAATCATAAACCAAAAGTTAACATTAACAAGGGATGTGGCCCAGGCAGACAGTGTGGCCAGCAGCAGAGTTGCTCAAAGTTTAGGTGAACTTTGTGTTTTCTGGGAAGATTCTCAAGCACATCCCGTAAGAAAAAGGCACTGATCTACTTGCTCAGACACTCTCCCAGGGAATGCAAACAGCACAGGGAGAAACTGCCATGGCCCAGAGGAAACAGCTCCTAAACTCATCCCACTCACACAGATGGGAGGAAACCCATGGGGCAAAGCCCAGTGGCTTGTGCTGGTCATCTCCCGATGGTCACAAGCAGCTGGCACTTGTGAGAGCCCATCACCACAGCACAGCACCCCCATGAGAGGAACGGGGCTGAACAAAAGGGAAACTGAGGCACAGAGACCAGCACCACGAGCTCCCAAGCTGCAGCCTCACCCCCAGCACCTGCAACAGAGCGAGGAATTGTGCTCAGCTTTCCGGCGTCCCCATCCTCCCGCTCCAACCACAAAACCAGCCTTCCTCCCTGCCTGCCTCCCCTCCCACAGCCAGCTCATTTCCTGACATTACAAAATTCAGCCTGAACAAAGGCAGAGCGGAGCGAGTGCCTCTGGCTGGGCTGCACCTTCCCCTCGCTCCCCGAGGAGCCAGGAGGAGGGACAGCCCTGAACAGCGAGGTGTGAGTGCCTTTCCAGCCTCAAACCTCACCTGGGCTGGGGCTCTGTGATGGACAGACAGATGAGGACAGACAGATGAGCCTGTCTTCCACAGCGGGGGAGCAGTGGGGACACTCCACTACTGCCACATTTGCACCCATTATACCCAACATGTCATCACCCCAGGATCACTCCTTCATTCCCCTGAATAAAACAGTGTCCTACAGAATGACTGACCACTTGGGGACAGGAACACCCACACAAGAAGCACTGCCTTGCAAGTGCCACACTGCCAGCCAGGATGAGGCAATGGTGGTTAATGAAGGGTCTCTCAATGGGTTCCTGAACCTCCTCTTGGTGTCCTTGCAGCTCTCACTGGTCTCAGCACTGCAGAGCCACGAGGGAACCACAGGCCAGGCTGAGTGGAGGATGTGGCCAAGGCCTGCACCAGGCTGGCTCAGCTTTGGGGGACTTGGGGTCAGCTCTACAGCCCGCTAGGACACAATGGGGACATGTGGCCAGGCAAATCCTCATATGCCTGTACACAGAGCTGCTTCCTGTCAGTCAGTGGGAGATGCTGCTGGACAAGCCAGGAATGTTGGTTTCTACAGGCTCCAGGATGCCCATGGTGCCATGGGACAGCTGGTACAGCCACAGACAGCAACCACAGACTGTCACACTGACACACTGCCCATGGTGCCATGGGACAGCTGGTACAGCCACAGACAGCAACCACAGACTGTCACACTGACACACTGCCCATGGTGCCATGGGACAGCTGGTACAGCCACAGACAGCAACCACAGACTGTCACACTGACACACTGCCCATGGTGCCATGGGACAGCTGGTACAGCCACAGCCAGCACCCACAGACTGTCACACTGACACACTGCCCATGGTGCCATGGGACAGCTGGTACAGCCACAGACAGCAACCACAGACTGTCACACTGACACACTGCCCATGGTGCCCTGGCACAGCCACACAGCCAGCACCCACAGACTGTCACACTGACACACTGCCCATGGTGCCATGGCACAGCCACACAGCCAGCACCCATAGACTGTCACACTGACACACTGCCCATGGTGCCATGGCACAGCCAGCACCCACAGACTGTCACACTGACACACTGCCCATGGTGCCCTGGCACAGCCACACAGCCAGCACCCACAGACTGTCACACTGACACACTGCCCATGGTGCCATGGCACAGCCAGCACCCACAGACTGTCACACTGACACACTGCCCATGGTGCCATGGCACAGCCACACAGCCAGCACCCACAGACTGTCACACTGACACACTGCCCATGGCTGGTGGCTGGCAGCAGCCACATCCCTGGCTCCCACAGCCCACCAGGCCATCAGGACAACAACTTCTGCACAACACCTGACCTGTGGCTGTGGCTGTGCCACAGTCCCCAGATTGTGACAACAAACAGCAGTGCCTTTGCCAAAGCAGACCCAATCTGGTAGACAAGCTGCCCCTTGTTGGGCCAAGATGGGCAACTCCAGGAGGAGCAGGACTGGTCTTGGGGTGCTCAGCCTGCAGGCAGTTCTGACACAGCCAAGTGTCATCTGAGACAGGGATGAACAGCACACATGGGGTGACTGTGTGTCCTGAGGCCCTGACCCTCTCCAGCCCCACAGCCCCAGGGCTGCTCCATGCCCCACCCCAGCTGCCCTTTGGACCTGGTGGTACATCCAGCACCAGCAAATCCCAGTGAATCCCCAAGTCCTCGTTTTGCAACATTTTGAGCTGGTCCAAAGGAGCAAAGCCCTGACTCACTGGCACTGCCAGCTCCCTTGTCTGTCCATGCTCGTCCTTTGCCCTGCCAAGCCAGGATCCTGGCACTGCTCCCAGAAGCTCTGGAGGATTTCAAAAGGTGACCAAACATTTGACCTGCACAGAGAGGCAGCCCCAGTGAGGGCTGGGGCTGGGTCAGGCCACTGGCCACCCCAGGGCTCCTGGGCAGTTCCCAGCTCACCCCACCACACATGTGCCTTCCAAGCCTTCTTGTTATTAACAATAAATGCTGCCCAAGGGACGGGAAAAGTATCCTGTTTTCAAAATGTTTTGTTATTTTGTAAGCTGAGGGGGAAAATCAGGTAGGGAAGGATGGAGGTAGCAAAGGCAAGTGAATTTCCCTTCCTGAGTGAAAAAAGAAGGGGAGATAAAGGGGTAAAGACAAGTCAATCCTTATGTCCAGCTCTGGGGCAGAAATGCTGAGCAGGTGCTAACACTGTTCCTACTTGAAAACCAAAGCTTTGGTTTCACCAAATAACAAACCAGAATTCCTGAGGGCAGGAGAATGAGGGGAACCTCCTGGGACTCCCATTTTTAACTGATGAAGTTAGGCTGGCACAACCTGCCACACAAAGGCAGCAGGGAGCTGCTCCAACCTGCCCATGAGGATCCTGGAGGATGTGCAGGAATGGTTTTGGTGACTTCCCTGGATATCTGCACAGCTGATGCTCAACAGCCCCTATGCCACAGCTGGTCTTTGCTCACACCCTCTATTCCTCCATATGTAATTCCCCAAAATATCTATATTCCCATACACATACCCCTCTCAATATACACATATTCCCATATATGCAACCCACCAACTATATATCTATTCCCATATGCATAGATAAACCCCCAAATATATATTTATTCCCATGTATATAAACTCCAAATATATACAACCCCTACATCATATATACATATAATACCCCTAAATAAATAATCCACTGTGGATTATTTATGTGGCCACTGGCATGGGGAGCTCCAAGCACAGAGCTGGAAAGGCAGGGGGAGATGGATGGGCAGAGTCACCAGCTCTGGAGCTGGAGGGGCCAAGAGGGAGGCGCAGATTGCGGAGGGGAAGAGCCGTGACCGCAATCTCTCCTTCCCCTTTTTTCATGTTTCCTCTAGCAACGGGCTTGGGGCTGCAAACATTTGGATGCCAAACCCAAATTTTCCCCCTTCAGGCTCCCATCTCAGCCTGCTGCTCCTCTGCCAGGTGCTCATGGACTCCCATCCCACACCATCCAGACCCCATTTCCCAGAGCTGCACTGTCCAGGGAGTCCCAACAACAGCAAGGTGCAAACAAATTAAAAAAAAAAAATTAAAAGAAAAAAGTATTTTCCCCATTTTTTTTTCCTATTTTTCTCTATTTTTCTCCATTTTTCTCAATTTCTCCAGCCCCCAAAACTAAAGCATCTCAGCCGTGGCCCAGCCTTCAGTTTGCACAAGCCACTGGGAATATCCCCAGGGTTTAGTTAGACCTGTTGAGTCTTTTCCAGTTGGGTTTCCTCTGGCTTGACACCAAGGGGTGGGAAGGAATGAACTGGGAGAGATGTGACTGCAAGCAGGAGCATCAGGCAGGACAGGCTGGCAGCTGGACACAGTGAGGAGCCCCAGTGAGAAGCATCCAGTGGTGCCAGAGCACAGCAGCACAGCACAGGGGCTCTGGAAAAGGGGACAGGTGGGGGCCAGGAGGAGAAAATTCCCTTCCAGTGGCACAGGAGGCTCAGCTGCCCACCATGACAATGCAAGGAGCAATGGCAAAGGAGGATGGCACAAGCCAGCTGTGCCAATGGGTAACAGGCAGAACCCCACACAGGGATGGGGGGAAGGCTCCCCAGATCAAGGCAGGGCAGGAATTGAGGGGTCCTGCTCCACCAGGTCACCCTGCAGAGGCATTGCCTCACATGGGACCAAAGCCAGCCCCAGGATTTGGGAGGGGAGCTGGAAGCCACTCTCCAAGGAAGGTCAGAGCAGCCAAGTGGCACAGCTGTCACTGCAAGTGTTGCAACAGCAGCTGCTGGCCCTGCCAGGACCTAGGGGACATGTGGGGGTGTTGGGGGGGGCACAAGTGCAACCGTTGGAGCCACCGAGTTTCACTCTGGCTGGCTGAGTTCCCCTTGGGCAGCAGAGATGCAGAACTGAAACCTCCAGCTGTATGGACGTGGGGGTGGCTGGAGCTGCAGCAGGGCTGGGGACCAGCACAGCTTTCAGAGCAAAGCCATGCACCACCACACCAGTGGCCAAAGCTGCTGGGGGCACAGGGGAAGCAGAGATCAGACAAGGGTTTCCTCTGCCTCACAGCACCCATCTTGCTTCTGCCCTCCTCCTTGGAGCCAGCACATGTGGTGGGAGCAGAAATAGCCCTGGGCATGCAGGTAGCCACAGCTGGGCAGGCTGCAGCTGGCATGAACCCACTCCCAGAGCCTGCCCAGGGGCTGGCACTGCTGCAGGACAGGGCAATCCCAGTCCAATGGGCAGGTGCTGGTCAGCAGGACCAGGAATGCCTGCATGGAGTGGTCCCAGTAGCAGCAGAACCACCTGCACCTCCTAGTGCAGGGAAACTGAGGCACAGAGAGGGGAAGCAAACCACAGAGCTGGACACTCAAGCATCCCCCAAATCCCAATTTCCTCCCCCTAAACAAGCCACTCACCTCCCTCCTTCTCCCAACCTGCTGATGCAGCAGCACAAGGAAGACCCCAAAACTGACCCTAGAACCCCCAAGGACATCATGGGGGCTCTCATGAGAGCACAGGGATACCAAGATGTGGGTGTCCCATACTCCAAGCACCCCAAGCTTGCCCTCAGCCCGGTGACAGTGACAATACTTCAGGTCACATTGCCACCTGCTGGCACCAGCCCTGGGGGCACCTTCCTTGATGGCACCTTCCTTGATGGAGACAGCCAGCAGCTCTGGGCTGGGTATCAGCTCTGGGCCACTGCCACATCCAACTGCAGCAGCCAGAGCTCACTTCCCTGAACTGATTTTACCCAATTTCATGGCAAACTGGGACAGTGCATGTGCAACCCAAACCCACCTCAGAGGTGCTGAGAGGGGCTGTGGGTGCCTCCACCCTGCTCACAGCCCCCATGCTCTCTGGGGCACCCTGTGAAAGTGCTGTTCCAGGGGTGCAGGAGACTTCACAGCAGCAATGACAGCTGCTCCACATCCACAGCTCCAGCTCCTGCTGGCATTTCCAAGGCACAGGTAAAGCAGAAATGGCACCATCAACTGTTTTGCTCCCTAGACTCCCTGCAAGCCTTCCTGATGCCCCAACAGCCTCTTCAGACTGCTGCTGCCTCTCCCAGAGGATCTAATTCCCACCTGTCTCCCAGGCCATGCTCTCCCTTCTGTCACAGGGGGGGATGGATCCTCTGCCACTGCTCTGCAGCCATCCTTGCATCCAGCCATCCACATTTCCCATCACACAAACCCCACCTGAGGCATGGGGATTGGAAATCCCACCTGCACACATGCTGACAAACACCAGCAATTCATCCCTGGCACTCAGTGGCCAGTGACTAACACAACTGCCCATGGATTACACCATCAGAGCCAGAGGAAAATCAGCACAGAGTGTGGTTCTTCAACACACATCGAGAGCTGCCACTGTCCCCAGAGCCCTGGCAGGGGTGACAGGCACAAGGAGCAGTGGGGGTGATGTTGGATGGGACCCTACCCACAACCTCATCCCAGCACACCTGCACATACATCAGCACCACCATGGCTCACATGCTGGCAGCACTGACGTGGATCCATCCATTGGGAGCAGCTCATGGGAATGCCCAGCATGGCAAGTGGGTGCCAGCTCCTCTCACCCCCTGCTTTGGGAAGGATCCTGCATTGGGCAGGTCTCCAAGGACCCCATGGGAGTTGCCCCAGGCAGACACAGCACTTCTCCCTCCCAGAGCCTGGGAACCCAGCAGCTCTGGCTGTCTCCACCCTGGCTGGCACTGAGGCCAGCTCAGCCCCAGCCCCAGCTCTGGCTCTGCCACACAGGTCCAAACTCCAGGGCCACAGGGTGAGGTGTGGCTGAGCAGTGAGTGCAGAGCCAGCTGGGGGAGACAAGCACCATGTCTAAGGGAAAAGCCCTGGCCCCTCCTGGCCTTTGCTCTGCCATCACCTGAGTCAGGAACCACCAACCATGGGGACCTTCTGCACTGCCACAGCCTCAGCAGGCAGCTCAGGCTCCCTCCAGCCTCTGGCCTCTCCCCATGGAAACCAAACAAACACCATCACCCGTGTCCAAAACTCCCAGCCCATCCATCTCCCCACCCTGACAGATGGTAGCAGGTCCTAAGACACCTCTCAGCTGCCACTGGGTGACATGCTGGGCTGGCACAGGGCTTTCCCAGCATGATCCCCCAAAATCCCTCCCAGCACCACTGCAAAGGAAGAAGGAGGAGATGGGGGGACCAGGCAAACCTCCACCTGCCCCTTGCTGCTGTCCCCCACTCCAGGGATCCTGGCCCAGCCCTGTCACCCAGCTGGAAGCTGAGAGCTTTTTTTAAACCTGTTTGTAAGGGAAACTCACAAACAAGAAAAGAGAGCTCGTTGAGGGAAGGAGAGGGGCTCCACAGTCAAATACCAGCACCTGGGAGACTCCCACTTAATTCTGGGTTGTGCTTCAGCCCCTCCAGTGTGTCTGGAGTGGAGGCAGCTATAGCCAGGGCACCTTCCACAACCCCTCCTGGCAGCACCCCAGCACCCAGCCCAGCAGTGCCAGCCAGCAACAGCAGCACCACCAGAAAAACCCCTGGAAAATCACCTGGCACAGGCACCTGAGCCAGGGCCAGGACTGCTCAGCCTTGGGAAGCACAAAGGGTGTTCACCCCACAGCCAGCATGCAAACCCTGAGCCCTCACACAAACTCAGAGTCCTGTGGCTGAGCATGGCTCTGCACTGGTGTCACATCCTGATGGAGCAGGGCTTTGCCACCCAGCTCTGAAAATCCAGCTGGGGAAAACCCTGAGCCAGAGACAAAATCATCCCTGGGGTTACCCAAATCTCCCAGTTCAAGCCCAGCTCCTTTTGCATACTTGGCAAATCTCTGTAGGGAGGGCACCTACTCCCCAAAATTCAGATCCACCATTAAAAAAATAAAAAACAACAACAACAACAAAAAGATTTAAACAATTCTCCCCAGTGAGGTGCAGAGAAACACTTGCACATTCGATGCCATCATCAGCAACTCCTACACCACCCCCACATACACCATTGCAAGGGGGGAGCAGAAGGGGGTTTACAGGCACCTACAGAGAAAAAAAAAAAGATTTCTGCATAATTTGGTTAAACAGTCAACCAAAGAGCATGAATCCATAGGAGACTGTCCTGCAATCCCCAGACAACCCAGTCCCTCATGGGGCAACAAAACCTCCATGGCCAGTACAAAGCATCACCTCCCTCTAATAGAAGCACAGCAGTGACCATTGGAAAAGTTCCAAATTCCCAATGCTACTCTCAGTTTGAACACACTGGCAACAACAAATGCAAAAAAAAAAAAAAAAAAAAAAAAAAAAAGGAGTTTTATTAAGTCTTGGAATCACCAGAAAAACTCAATAGTGCTGTCAAAGGGGACCCAGCAGAAGTCAGGGGACCTCAGCATCCTCAGTGGTTCTCCTCAAAACTCTTCAGTCACTAAAGAAAAATTCAGAGAAAAGAAGGGAAGGGAAGGGAAGGGAAGGGAAGGGAAGGGAAGGGAAGGGAAGGGAAGGGAAGGGAAGGGAAGGGAAGGGAAGGGAAGGGAAGGGAAGGGAAGGGAAGGGAAGGGAAGGGAAGGGAAGGGAAGGAAGGAAGGGGAAGGGAAGGGAAGGGAAGGGAAGGGAAGGGAAAAGGGAAGCAGCTTGCTGGCCTAGAAGCCAATTACAACAAATGGAAAGTGTTTTCCTTTTTAATCTGATGATTTTTTTAGCTAATCTCTCCTTTGGAAAAGGACAATCAGCTCAGCAGCCAGGGGGATACAGCATGTGTGGAGTCCTGGCTGGAATGGAAACTCAAGTCCTTGCTCTCCAATCCTGTCCTTTTGGGTGGATTTATCCTGGTTTTTTCTCAGAATGACTGTCCAGGGGCAGAGAAACAATAGCAAAACTTTGGGAAACTTCTGAACAGGGGATTTTGCTGTGTTTCTGTATCTCTTTTCTGAAGAGGGGAGTTTTCTCTTTTCAAAATACTCTTTTCACTTTGAGTTTTTCACCAGTTTGCACAGGAGGGATTGGAGGTGGGAAAACCCTCCCCAGCCCCTGCAGACTCTTCTGCTTCTGTGGGCTTTGCTCTCCTTGGGAGAAAAGCCATGTCCTGTTCCTCACCTGTCCAGAGATCATGTAATCACAGAATTATAGAATCATTCCAGTTGGAAAAGACCTTTAAGGTCATGAAGATGATCCTTTCCCTGCTGCAAAAGAAGTTCCATTCTGGGGAACTTGATAAAAATGAGAAGTTTTAGAAGTGAAAAGGACCACACACACCCAGAAATGGGTTTGTTTCCTTCCCCAGCCCTGGGCAAGAACTCAACAGGATCCAGCAGAAGGGGAAAACCAGACCCAGCAGTCCAGGAGAAGACAGGAACCACCAGACAGCACACCAGAGCTGGGAACCAGTTGGAATCTCTTCACCAAGCCAGACTCTCCCAAGCACATGGAGAGCCAGAGAAGGAAGGAGGCCCTTGGATGCCATCCCCAGAGCCCATAAATTACAGCAGGGAACAGAGTTGCATTTGCCCTATTTCTTATCTGCTTGGAAATTGCACTGCTTTCCCAGCTGCAAAGGCAGCTCTGTTCCCAAGAATTTCAGCAAAGCCATGACCTCTTTCCAGGATCGTACAGTATATGGTGGCAGGGAGCCAGGGCTAATTATAGGCACAGGAAAAGGGGAGAGAGGCTTTTGGAAAAGCTCTACCTTCCCAGCCAGGAGTGGGGCAGCACACTGAGCCCCCCATGGGAGCACCCAAAAGGGCTGCAAAACTCAGGGAAGGAGAGTGAATCCCAGGGATCCCATCCTGCTGGACTTCATTATCCTCATTTAGTGAAAAGATGAGAGCCAGCATAAATCTCATCTCAATACTTCACAATTCCAAAGTGCTCTGGTGTAGAGGGGAAGCCCCCTAGGGGAGCCCCACTGCCCTGGCACAGGTTGAGGGTCAGTACAGCAAAAACCAGTCTGTCAGTCCTCCACCTGGAATGTGAGCTGCCTGGGTTCCCTGCAGAGCCCCATCTCCCAAAGGTGAATGGTACCACAAGCCCCTCGCTGTACCCAGCACTGCCCAAAAGCACAACTCACAGAGATGCTCCTCAGCCTGGAGGCAAATCAACATGCATTCATTTAAACACCAGCCAAGGCTCTCAGGCACAGCCACGTGCAGGCTTAGAGCTGAGTTCATTGTCACTTGCTGAGCAGTGTCACAGGAGCCACCTCCCTGCCCTGACCCGCTGCAGAAGTGGACAAGGACACGGTGACACATGTGCCCACGAGACCTTCCGGCAGGGAGGAAGCTGGGCAGGAAAACACAAAACACACAGCAACTCTTTTAAACCACCAGGCTCCTCTTCAGAGCCACGCTCCTGCACAAAACAAAACCTGGGGAAGGTAAAAATCCCACCTAATGTTTTCTTTGAGGAAGGAAAAAGAAAAGCCAGGAACCTTCTCGCTTGCTGCAATGGTTTTCATTTCCCACCAAATGAACTCGAGTCTGGGCTCTGGCTGCAGGCAGACCCCCTCCCTGCCATGTGTGCCTGTGCATGTGGCAATGTGTGGGTGTGTGGGTTTTGTTTTGCTTTCTGCACCGGCTCTGCAGCCCATCTCCTGCTCTCACCAGCACAGCCTGCAAGGCTCAGCCCAGCTCTGTTATCTGGCAGGGTGGACTTCCCACTTCTCCAGCTACAGCCCTGTGCAGGGCCACTCTGCTCCTCCAAGGACTTCAGAAACACAGCTTGTAGCTACCCCAGCCCCTGCCATTGCCAGTCCCTCTGAGAAGGTGCCTGTGTGGAGGGGAGGGTGCCAAGTGCTGGCATGGCTGTGCCCCTGGGACAGCACCAAGCAGGGCAGTGTCCCAGCAGGAGAGCACCTCTCACTAAAGGAAGGAATCTGCCTGAGCATGCCAGGTCCAACTGATGCCCTTTTCCAGTGCTCACATGGCAGCAGGGAGGACAATCAGTGCACACCAAGTTTGCCCTGCTCCTGGCAAAACCCTTGGCATAACCTCCCACCAGCTTCCTGCATAATAACCCCAGTGAAAACCCTGCCCTTGGTGCTGCAGGTATTCCCAGAAATGCTTCAAAGACTGACCAAGGCTTGGTACAAACCCAAACCAGCACTTTCTACATGACACCCCCCCTTTCCAGCTCCAACACTCCCGATGGGCAATCCAAGGAAAGGAGCACACCAAGGACAGGGGCAAACCAAGGAAAGGGGCACACCAAGGGAATGGCACACCAAGGGAAAGGGGCACACCAAGGGAATGGGCACAGCAAGGACAGGGGCACACCAAGGGAATGGGCAAACCAAGGAAAGGCACACCAAGGACATGGCACACCAAGGGAATGGGCACAGCAAGGACAGGGGCACACCAAGGGAATGGGCACACCAAGGGAATGGGCACACACAAGGGAATGGGCACAGCAATGGGCACAGGGGAATGGTACACCAAGGGAATGGGCACACCAAGGAATGGCACACCAAGGGAATGGGCACACCAAGGGAATGGCACACCAAGGGAATGGCACACCAAGGGAATGGCACACCAAGGAAAGGGGCACACCAAGGGAATGGCACACCAAGGGAATGGCACACCAAGGGAATGGCACACCAAGGGAATGGGCACACCAAGGAAAGGGGCACACCAAGGGAATGGGCACACCAAGGAATGGCACACCAAGGGAATGGGCACACCAAGGACAGGGGCACACCAAGGGAATGGGCACACCAAGGGAATGGGCACACCAAGGGAATGGCACACCAAGGGAATGGGCACACCAAGGGAATGGCACACCAAGGGAATGGGCACAGCAAGGAAAGGGGCACACCAAGGGAATGGGCACACCAAGGAAAGGGGCACACCAAGGGAATGGCACACCAAGGGAATGGGCACACCAAGGAAAGGGGCACACCAAGGGAATGGGCACACCAAGGAAAGGGGCACACCAAGGGAATGGCACACCAAGGGAATGGGCACACCAAGGAAAGGGGCACACCAAGGGAATGGGCACACCAAGGGAATGGCACACCAAGGGAATGGCACACCAAGGGAATGGACACACCAAGGGAATGGGGGAATGGGCACCAAGGAATGGGCACACCAAGGAAAGGGGCACACCAAGGAAAGGGGCACACCAAGGAAAGGGGCACACCAAGGGAATGGCACACCAAGGAAAGGGGCACACCAAGGGAATGGGAAAACCAAGGGAATGGGCACACCAAGGAAAGGGGCACACCAAGGACAGGGGCACACCAAGGAAAGGGGCACACCAAGGGAATGGGCACACCAAGGGAATGGCACACCAAGGAAATGGGCACACCAAGGAAAGGGGCACACCAAGGACAGGGGCACACCAAGGAAAGGGGCACACCAAAGGAATGGGCACACCAAGGAACAGAGGAGAAGAAAACAGCAACAACTTGCCCACAGCTCACACCAAACGCCCCAGCAGCTCCCCAGCACAGACACCCACCCCAGAGCTGAGCCCACCTCGCTGGCACATCCTGGTGGAGCACATGGCCTGGCAGAGCCCACACAGCCCCTTCCACCCGGCTCGGCGGGCGCCGCCACGCACGCTCAGCCCTAACGGGATAACGAGCTCACAATGAGATCCTAATGAAGGATTAGCGAAATACAGTTTAAAGAGATTAAGTCTGGGTGTAGCACTGAAACTTTTTTATTTATTTAATTTTTTTCCTGACAGCCCATCAGAGGTGAGACACAGATTACAGCCAACATGGATGGAGCTGGCGCTCGCCGCCGGCTCCAGCGGCTCAGGATGGTTTTTGCATTTGTGCATTTGTGCAAAGAGGGGCCAGGGCTGTAAAAAGGATGGAGGAGCACACAAAAAATGGCTCGTGGCGCCTGCAAGCCCTGCCCAAGGCGCTTCACAGCCAGCCAGAGGCTTCCTTCATCTCTCCCCTCCCACACCAGTCCTTTCCCATCTGCATCCCAGCTGCGCCCGATGCTCTCAGTCCCGTTCATAATGACTGTTGATGTTATCCGCCCGAGCCGGAGCCTTCCAAGGAGCCCCAGGGAAGCAGGTACTCAACTCTCATTCAGGGAAAGTTATTAATAGTAATTTCTTGGCTCTACACAAACAGAGCAAGAAGTCAGCCCTGGCCTGGGAGAGCTTGGCGTGACTGCCAGCCCCACGTGCTCCGAAAGGTCAGGAGTCTGGTTCACCCCCAAATCAAACGAGGATGTTTAAAATAGAAAGCAACACATCTGGGGTTGCTTTTTGGCTTGTTATGACCACTCAATTTTTTCTGCAACCACCAGGACCACAAATTTTTCTCCTCCTGAGAACAGGCAACGTGACTGTCACCCCATCACAGGAATCCAGGAGTGGGAATTTGCTCAACCAGCCCCAAGAGTGCTAATGGCCAGGGGAAAATGGACAAGCAAGGCTGGTGCTGGGGGATGGGCTCATCCCATGAGCAATGGGGCAAACTGCTCAAACCCACCCCTCATTTCAGCCAAGTCCTCAAAAGCCACGCGACAAGAGGGAGGTGGGGAGCTGAGAAACATCCCTGTTGAGAGACTACAAAACAAATCAAATGAAGATGTTTGGAGCAGATCCAGATGTTTATTAGTGACGCACACGGAGGTATAAATAATTATCCGGTAGGAATTTTGTTCACAGGCAGCTCTCCCTTATCTAATCAGATCTCAGTGCGACATGGCCCTGGCCTCCCCCTGCTTAAAAAGTCTTGAGAAAACCAGATGCAAAATAAAAAAACCTCACTAGGGGCACCAATTTAATCCCATTAATCACTGGATACTGGGAGCAGAGCTGCCAGCACTCAGATCTCATCCGGCACAGCTTAAGGAAGGATTTTTTCCTCCAGCAGGAGCACTGGCAGAGGGTCAGATCCTGCACGAGGGTGCAGAGAAGAGCCAGGAGCTGAACCCCAGCACCCTGCCCCATGTCCAGCACCAGGCACGGGTAAAGTGGCATCTGTGGGGACAGAGAGCCACCGTGGCACTGGCTGGGCCCCTCCACACCAGTGCAAGGAGCTGGACAAACTCTCGCCTGTAAAAAACCAACTGCTTAAAATACCCTGGCCAACAAACCCCTCCCTTGTCCGGCTGCGTGGTACCGACAGCGTCCGGACACTGCAATTACCTAAAAATAAATGGACCACAAACCTCGAGAGGCCAAATGGCTGGGGGGGATGAGGATGGCAGGGAACGTGCCCCAGCAGCACCGAGCCTGCCTGGAGGAACCAGCCATGAGCAGCTGTCACGGCACCACCGAAGCCAAAGGGTTCACATGCAACCAAAAAACAGGTCGAAAAAAGGCTTTAACAGCTCAAAAACACCACCTGAGCTGATTTTTCCCAGCCCCTAGCATCACCTAACCCATGGGAGGTGCCAGCCCACTGAGCTGCATCATCACCCCAGCATCAGCAGCCCCTCACCCTGCCAACCCCCCACCAGCATTTCCGATGGTTTTACAAAAATTTACCCAACCCAACCCACCATAGGCGAGGCTGCACAGGGTTTTGCAGAGGCCAGAGAGGAGCAGTGTTGGAAACTTACTGTAGGAAATTGGCTGCTCGGCTCCAGCTCCTTGTCCCTACTGGTGGGAAAGTCTATAAATCTCTAATAAGGAAAAAAAAAAAAAAAAACCCCTCCTATTTTATTCCTTCTCTCTCCCCCCTTCCAAAGGATTGCGAAACAGAGAGGGCAGCCAGGGCTTGGATTCGCAGCATTTCTGAGTTCCTACAGAGTCTGGGCTCCCTGCCACCAGCAACAGCGGCTCTGGGGGTGTGGAAAAAGGGAGGAAAAAAAAATAAAAAAGAAGAAGAGGAGTAAAAAAAAAAAAAAATATATATATATATATATAAAAAGTCCTGTTTATTTTGGGGGATGAGAGAGAAAGCTTGCACTGCACAAAGAGGGGTGGAGGGGGAGCGAGGCTCTGGCACTCCAGCAGGCACCACGCATTTGGGAATCAAAAAGGCTCAGTTAAAACACCTCAGTTTTGGGTGGGAATACTGAGCTTGCAGAGGATGCTCTTTCCCAGAGTGTACATGGGCAATAAGCAATCTTATAGAGAGGGAGGCAGCACCTCCAGAGCAGCTGGAGCCCCTGGAGGGCACCCATGGGTGCCAGTGGCAGCTCTGCCCTGCCCTGCCCTGCCCTGACGCGGCCCCGGGCGCTGTGAGGGGAATTACTGAAGACAGGCTGCAAGAAAAGCCTGCTCCAGCCGTGACCCAGATTCCCCTCCAGCCTGATCCCTCACTGAAGTCATAATCCTTGGAGGGCTTCTGGTCTTTTTTTTTTTTTTTTTTTTTTTTTTTTTTTAAATACATCCCTGAGCGTTGCCATGGTGACGAGGGGGATGCTATAATTTCAGCATTATAGACTTCAGCGTGAGAACAGGAGGGAGAAGGTGGTAGAAATATGGATGAGCTGCACTGGTAATGCACTTAGGGGAAAAAAAAAAGAATTAAAAAAAGAAAGAAAGAACCAAGGCAGCACCTTGCCTTGGGCAGCAGAGGCTGGAGGAACAGGGCCATGTCACAGGTGAAGGGATGCAGGGGATCATGGAATTATGGAATGGTTTGGGTTGGAAGAGATTATAAAGATGGTCTCATTCCACCCCCTGCCATGAGCAGGGACACCTTCCACTAGACCAGGTTGCTCCAAGCCCTGTCCAACCTGGCCTTTGGCACTTCCAGGGATCCAGGGGCAAGCTAAGCAACCTCTGCAAGGGCCTTACCACCCTCAGAGGGAGCACATTCTTCCCAACATCCCACCTAACCCTGCCTTTTGTCAGTATGAAGCCATTCTCCCCTTGTCCCGTCACTCCAGGCCCTTGTCCAAAGTCATCTCCACCTCTCTTGGAGCCCTTTAGGCCCTGGAAAGGGCTCTGAGGTTTACCTGGAGCACTCTTTTCCCTGGAATGGGCACCTGCTCCTGTCTCTAGGCCACAGTACCCATTTTGGGGCATTATCAGGACAGCAGCTTCCCTGGGCATGGATACTCCAGACCCCACAGGGCTTTGGGGGACACAGGCTGCCACCCTGCCAGGACACAGTGACAAGTCTTAATTCCCCCAGAAAACTTTGTGGAGCCCAAGATGGCCCTGAGCAGGAGTACCCTATCTTGGGGTGGCCTTAGCCCAGCCCACCACAGCTCAGCACCCAGCAGATGCCAAAACTTTGCAAAGAAGCAACTCCAGAAGAGCTGCCCTCCCCTTTTTCCCTCTATTTCCTGCCACCTTCCCTTTCTACCTGCTTTGCCCATAGCAGGTCCCCAAGGT
This sequence comes from Muscicapa striata striata, assembly GCA_030060385.1. Taxonomy (NCBI): domain Eukaryota; kingdom Metazoa; phylum Chordata; class Aves; order Passeriformes; family Muscicapidae; genus Muscicapa; species Muscicapa striata. The sequence goes on along the minus strand of JAREIS010000359.1, from coordinate 490,984 downwards.
ATCCACTCGAGCAGGTAGACTCTGTGTTCCTGTCCAGCTCCCAGCTGGAATAAAACCCAAGACTGCCCATGATTTTGCAAGCACATGAGACACCTCTGGATGTTTTTAACATCACAGAACCTTGGTTCAGCCCCAGAGAGCCCCTGGGCTGGTGTCTGTGAGTTTTCAGGCTGGTGGGTGACCTGTGACCCCACAGGAGGGATGAACCAGGAACGCCTTTAACCCCCCCAGACCCTGGGGACCTCAAGCTCTCCTGTGGCACACAAATAGCAAAACTGCATGAGCAGAAGCCAAACCAGTTTTAGCCACGTTTCCACCCCGCTCGCAGCCCTTCCCGCCCCACTGCCAGGCACTGAACCGGCACCTGCTGTGACGAAAGATTTCCGAAAGACGCACAAATAAAAATAAGATCACACACAAACAGCTCTGCCCAAAGCCAGACCAACAGCCCATGACCCCATCACAAGAGACATGGGCTGCCAGGGGGTCCCAGAGGAAGCCAGGCTGCCCCAGGGGACACCAGGTCCACACCATGCACAAGGGGGAAGGTGAGAAAAAGCTCTGGTCTGGTGTGCAGCACATGGCACTGCATCCTCTGGCCATGCAGCCTGCACCCCTCAGCCCCTCCTGGGCTGGGAGAGATCCTGACCACAAAACCCAGGTGGCCAGTGTCAGGGGGCTGAGACATCACTGTCTCAGTCCTGCACTGGAGCCCCCCATGCCTGGGCACAGCTCAGTGGGGATCCTCAAATCCCACCATGATGCTGGGACAAAAGGGTCTCCTGAGCTCTAAAAGCCTAAATAAAACCACAGCACATCACTGCAAAACTGGGAACTCTAGGTGTAGGGTGGCAGCAGGTGCCAAGGACCCCCACCAGGACTCAATGTGCAAAAAAAAACTCGTGTAAACCCAGTGGAAAAAATATCATGACTGTTTTGTTTCTGAGCCAAAGCCCCAAACTACCACCTTCAGCATCTGACCTGTCAGGCCTTGGGCCATCAGGGCGCTTTCAGCAGTGCCCCAAGCTCCAAATTTAGCCTCAAAGGTATTTATCTCAGAGAAGCTAAAACCAAAGCTGTATTTGCATAACAAAAAGACCCCGATGCTCGGTGCAAGTGCTGCTGGCAGGGGAGAGGAGGACATGCAAAGCAGGCTCTCGCCAAGCAAAGGCAATGAAGGTCACCCAGGCAGATGCTGAGCTCGCCGTGGCTGGTCCTCTCCACCGGAAAGGACAAGGCAAGAACATCTTCCCAATCTTCCCATAAGGAAAGCACCTTCCCAACCTTCCCACTTCCCCCTCGTGCAGCTGGAGCACCTCTCTCCAGCACAAAGGCAGGTGTGAAATCCTGCTGGCTAAACCATACACTCACATCTGGCCCTAAGGCTGGAAGAACCTGAGGGCAACTATCGGGACTTTTCCAAACTCTCTCAACTCGTGTTGAGAGCTGGGCTCACCATTTCCCTCTCCTGGGTGCCAGTGGCTGGCACAAGGCCAGGCAGCTTCATCCCCTCAGGAGCAGTGCCCATGGGGAAGCAGGAGGCAAGGAACTCAGCCCTTGGCCTTTCCCCAGCAGCACCCAAAAGCAGCTCCCACATCCCCTGGGGCCCCTGGGAGCAACAGGAGCTCATCCCACTGGGACAACCAGGATAAACCAGGAGCTCATCCCACTGGGAACCCCAGGAATAACCAGAGCTTATCCCACTGGGACAACCAGGAGCAACAGGAGCTCATCCCATTGGGACCCCAGGAGCAATAGAAGCTCATCCCCTGGGACCCCCAAGAGCAACAGGAGCTCATACCCTGGGACCCCCAGGAGCAACAGGAGCTCATGCCATTGGGACCCCCAGGATAAACCAGGAGCTCATCCCCTGGGACCCCCAGGAGCAACAGGAGCTCATGCCATTGGGACCCCCAGGATAAACCAGGAGCTCATCCCCTGGGACCCCCACCCCTCAAGCACAGCAGATCTGAGCTCAGCTGTCTGACACCAGGTCAGCACCTGCTGGTGCCCGTGCCTCAACCCAGCACCTGTCCCATGGTTTTGGGACAAAGTCCCTTCGGGAACTGGCGCCACCCGACTCCCTGTCTGCTCCTTATCTCACACTGACTGAATCCCCTCCTGCCCTGCCATCCTCACAGCTCACTCAAAGCTCAGCTGGACCAAAACCCCAGGGCACCACACCAAACCCAATAAAACACCGCCGTGCCCCAGGCCGCCCCAAGAGCCAGATGTTCATGTCTCCCCCCCACACCCCCTGCAAGGAAACGCCAGCTCTGGGGACAGGATTGATGGAGGAGCAAGAAGCAGCCACCAGCTGCCACGGGAAGAGGCCTTGGCTGCCTTCACCACCAGCATCTTGCTCCAACCATTTGTTCTGCTTCTATTTTCGAAAGCGCTGGGGCTCGGCGGATCCCAGCCTCCCTCCCAGCCTCCCTCCCAGCCTCCCCACCGCCGAGCAAGGCGACACATTTCTGCTAAGAGGGAAAGAGGGAAGAGCCAGCTCCACTCCCCATCTTGGCAGCAGCATCCACGCAGGACTGGGGATATTTTTGCTCCAGCGAGCAGAGAGGTGCGAGTTTTCCCGGCGGCTCATTGCCGGCGCGTGGGAAGGACGGCCACGGCCAGTCAGGGAAGGTTGAGGATGGATCCGTGACTGATCCTGCACTTAAAACCCTGGGGATGGGGCGTCAAATCCTCCTAAGCCATGCAAAGTGAGATGTCCAGTGGTACAGGGAGTTCTCTGGGAAAGCATCATCCAAGGGATAAGGCTGCATCCCAACCCCTGAGCCCTTCTGGGACACCCACACTGTCCAAGTGCTGCTCCTCACCAGAATACTCAACAGAAAACTGCCCCAAGCCCACATCCAAGTAAGCCCTGCCTTCACCCAACCCTTCCACATCCAGTTATTGAAATAAATTTGCTGCTAGGGCAGGCTTTTCCTAGGGGCAGAGATGAGGCTCCAGGGAACATGTGGTTTACCCCTGGGATAAACCCGAGGGATGGAATGAAATGATTTTTAAGATCCCTTCCCACCTAAACCATTCCATGTGCCTGTGATAACTGTGCCTAGAGGCACCTCCTCACCTCCATGACCTTCCCAGTGGTGCCAGTACCAGAGACAATTGGTGACACACAAACACTTTCCCCCATGGTTCTCCTCTGAACCAGTCCAAGTGCTTGCTGCACGTCAGGCTCCATGTCTGACAGAGCCAAAGCCAGAGCTCCCTGCAGGGGAATTCTAAAGGCCAAAAATGCACACAGCTCCCAGCAGGAGGAGGGTGCTTGTGGCAGAGCCAGGCTCCAGCAACACCAGGATTTTAACAAGCCGTGGGGTCTTCAGCCCCACCAACCTGCCACCCATCATCAAGCCAAGCAGCACCTGGTCCCCAACCCAGAGGAGGTGCCAGGGGTGCCACAGGACACTGCACCCCAGGGATGGACACCATTCCCAAGTACTGGCATTTGGACAAAGTGGGCTGTTCCTCCCAGCTCACTCAGATGCCAGCAAGAAGCCTGCGGGCACCAGCTCCATGGGGACATTTATCACATTTACACAAAGCATGACAGCTCAGCCCTCACCTATGTTACACAAACACACAGCCACTCTCTGCCTCTGTATATCCAAAATGGGTGGAAAACACCCATTTCTTGGCTGTCCCAATCTTGCAGATGGTTTTTCCCCATGGATGTCTCCATGGATCAAGAGCACCCAGGCCTGGAGCCTGATCCCTGCCATTCCCTGCCCCAGCCCCTCATCACAGACATTTATCTCCTGCTCCCAGCACTGAGCACAGCAGCTGTGGTGCAGGATGGTCTCACTGACTGCCTGTGCAAAATAAAAAAAAGGCTGGTCGGTCAAAATAACTTGTCCACATTCTTTATTGTAATTTTTTTTCTTCCCTGCTAGTGGAAACTCCTGCTCCGGCACCATGTCTCAAGGTTACTGCTAGGGGTGGGGGAGGATTTCAGGTTTTACAACTGAAAAATTCCAGAAAGAAACCCAGAAATGTTGCCAGCCTTTTACTGAACAGAAGTTCTTTATCCAATTAATTTATTTAACTTATATATTTTTTTTTTTTTTTACACTCGATGCAGCAGGTTTAAGCAAACTCAGGTTTTTTCAGCCCCTCAAGTTTTGTCTGCTTTGACAGAAAATTCTCACTGATGCCATGAACATTTCCAATTCTCTATTTCTTTTTTAAGGAAAACTAAACCAGAGGAATCTGACCCCACATATTTTCCCCACCTGCACGACATGGGATGTGTTCCTGGGTATGGCACCTAGCAATTTTTCCCTGAAGCCTTCCAATAATTGAAAAGGAAAAAATGCAAGAGTAAAAAGAAAAATTTCATCTTCAAAATAAGAAAAGAAAAAAGACGCTTTTGAAAACGATGGAGGAAAGTCACTTTGTTCCAAAAGGCACTTCCATTTAAAAAAAGAAGATGAAAATTTCCAAGCAGGGCTATTTATTACCACTGCTTATATCCATCAATAACTCCTTGCACCTGAAGCTTCACCACACCCTCCAGAGTAGGTACCCCCAGGCCCCAGGGCTGTGAGCTGCAGGATCCATCATGCAAGAGATGCTGATAATCCCCCTATGGCAGAAGGAGGAGAGGGGAGAGGAAGGAATCCCACTAGGAATCCTAAGATGATCCCCTGGCAGCCCTGGGGTGGGCTCAGGTCAGGACCTGGCCCCACAGGCAGCTGCTGCTCCCCAAATCTCATTACTACTTTTTGGGGATGGAAAAAAAAGATAAAAAAAATAATTCAGGAGCCATGGATTTGTCCTGCCTCCTTCCAAAAGAAAAAGGCTGATGCAACAGCAGTGCTGCAGTGGGAGGTCACCCTTCCCCACAGCCCCCACTCCCCAGCCATGGCCCAGGCTGGGGGGGCTGCAGGCATCTCCTCCTGGAAGCGGTTTGGGGTTTGTGCCGGACGCTTGCAGGAAGCTGTTTGAAGCTCTGGAAAGAGAAACAATTCCTCCTCCTCCTCCTCTTCCTCCCTGCCCAGAAATAGGTAATTTAATTACCCCCTTTCCAAGCCCAACCACCACTGACTCAGGACAGGAGGTGGGAGCGCTCCTGCCCAGCAGCAGCCCGAAGCCACAGGGCAGGGCTTTGACCTTGAGCCACTGTGCCAGCAGGACAGGGCACAGCCAGCACAGCCAGGGCACAGCCAGCACAGCCAGGGCACTGCCAGGGCTCAGCCAGCACAGCCAGGGCACAGCTCCCCACCTCTGCACTCCAACCAGTGCTGCTCACCTAAAGCAAGGAGGGTCAGGCCACGGGTGCTGTGACCCCCTCCATGCACAGCCATGTGTGCTCCAGGAAACCCAAAGGCTAATTGCAAGCTGGGAAATCCTACATGTCCTGCTCGGCACAAAGAGTGAAACGTGCAGTCTGGCTGCTTGGGGATGGGACACCATGGTGGCTCCTGGGTGGTGACACATCCCAGCACAGGCACCATCCCACCCTTCCAGGACACCCGCTCGGCACCGCTCTGGCTGCTCGGGATTTGGGTTTGGCAGCAAAAGAGCAGCACCATGTGCTGGGGACTGGAGGGGCACAAAGCTGTTTTAATGTCTCACTGGGCACCATGGCAGTACCCAGCACTGGCAACAGGCCCCAGCAGCTGTTCCACTATTCCAGCAGTTCAACACAACCAGGACATCTCCCAAAGGGTGACACAAATGGGTGGCAGCACCACCACCACTGCATGCACCTCATCTCACTGTCCCTTTTATACAGGGGAAGGTGTTCACCTATAGCTCAGAAGCAGCCTGGGATTCATGGAGCAACTGCTGTGACCCCCAGCCTTGTCATGACCCACGCAAAAACAGGACAAGTTTCCTCAAAAAACTGTTCCCCTGCAGCTCAGAGACCCAAGCCCCCCATCTTTTGAGCTCCCATATACGAGAAACCAAACACAGACCCCACCCCCCCCAAAATAAATCACTCCAAATTAGAGTATTTATCAAACCTTTGCTCTCAACGTGGGCACTTGTTTTAGGATTTTTTAAAGGATGCAGACTCTTGTCTGTTTTGCAAGCAGTGGGGAGCTACAGCAGGGAGACACTGAGAGCGAGGGGAAAGGAAAAATTAAAGAACCACAAGCAAAGCAAAGTGGATTGCAAGATGCAAACCGACAGATCCAGGGAGGCAGAGCTGCTGGCAGGCAGACGGCGAGATCCATCTTGAAAGCAAAAGCAAACTGCTGCTCACACAGGCAGAGGGAAAAACCTAGAGGTCTTCAGCACTGCCTGTGCTCTGATCAAACAAAGTGATTAACAAATCTCAGCTTTTTACTGAAAGCTTCTCTAATTAGAGGAAAAAAGGAAAGGAAAAAAACAAAACCAAACCCCTGAGAGTCGCATGGAGTGGTGAAGTCGCAGACAGTGCTGGGTGAAGCTGAGGGGGAAATGCAGCCCACAGTCCTGCTGGCACAGGGAGGGCAAGCACAGCCAGGGGCACCCAGCACTCACCCCGTGGCACCAGCACAGCCACGCACTGCCATGCCTCCCCAGCCTTCCTCCTCCTCCTCCGCTTCCTCCTCCTCACTCGCTTTCTGCTCCCCGCGTCGGGCTCAGCAGCAGAGCTGAACCTTCCCGGGAGCAGCACTGTCATCTACAATAGAGTCACCTCTGAACTCGGGCCGGCTCAGCCTCCAGGAACTGCCAAAATAGCGACAAAAATAAGAAAGAGCCCCTGGCCCGAGGAGTTCACCCTCCGAACAGATGGGACGGCGGCGGGGCGAGGCAGGGGAATATTTTTAGCTCTGGTTGCAGATGGGGAAGTCCGGCACAGCACCGGCAGGGCAGCCCCATCGCCACCATGCAGCTCACCGTGCCTGGGTCACCTCCGTGTGCACTCCCCGGCATTAAGAGGATTTAATGGGATGCTGCCTGCTCACTTCCTGAGCCCCAGGCACCACCTTCCAGGCCAGTTCACACCATCACAGCTCCACATGGCATCTCACCACCACCGCCGGCGGCACCCAGTGGGGCACCAGTGGTTTGGGGGAGCAGAGGTAATGTCACCAACCTACACCCCCATCCCTCTTTTCCTTTCATTCCCAAAATGTCCGTGCAATCCATCAGAGCAGAGATGCCACGCAGCACCCCACGGTGGGTTCCTCCCAGCACGCCCCAGGCGATGCCAATCTGAACCTGGGAAGCACTCTGGCATGGAAAAAAAGAGGGAAAAGCAATTTCTGCCCCTCACCACAGATGCTTCTTTAGGTTCAGATGACTCGCCCAGGGTGCCAGATGCATAGCTTGTAGCTGAGCTCTCCACACCCAGCTGAAGCCCTCCTGTTCATTCGGGATGTGCCAAGCAGCATCTGCCCCCACCCTCACATCCATCCTTCCTTGGTGAGCCAGGCCCTGCACTGGCAGGGACACCTCCCTGCCAGGCAGCTGCCGGCACCAGCTCCCGGCACTCGCCAGCCCGCAGCAGCTGGGTCCCGCTCCCGGACTTTTCGCCCGACACTTTCGGCTTTGTTCTCCCTCTCACAAAGCCGACGTGAGGCTGCCCTGGCAGCACGAAGGGACCTTGAAGTGGATGCAGTTTATGACCATATTTAGGCTCCTTTATGTTGCCAGAGTCACAGTAAAGGGCTGCAGCATTAAATGAGACTCAGACCCCACTTGTTTCACTTGGCAGCCTGGGAAAAATCCACCCTGGGTGACTCCAGCACCATCCATGCATGCCTCCGCCCTGCCCGCTCAGGGACAGCACAAAATAGCAACAGCCCTTTCCAGCTCTGCAGTTGCACTTCCCAAGAGGAGCCAGGACCCCCACAGCAGTGAGGAGGGGGAATTAAACACATTAACCACCTCCCCTATTCCAAGAACAACACCAAAGCTTGGGGAAGCAAAGGGATGTGCCCAAGGTCACCTACTGACAAAGCCAGCACTTCCCAAGGTCCCAAGAGCCCCCCAGCAGGACTGAGCACACACAGGGACGTGACCACTTAGCATGAGGAGCCCCCGAGCTGGTTTGTGCTGAGGGAAAGCCCAGGCAGGAGGGGAAGCCCTGAGCCACTTAGGTGGCCACAGGAGCCAATGCCCCTTCAACATGAGCACGTTAAATCCCTGCTGTGGCTGAGGCACCAGCGAAACCCGAGCAGCGGCCCCCATTGCTGCGGGGACATTGGCCACCTGCTCGGAGCCAGCACAAGTGCAGATGCCTCAGCTTGGCAAAGCTGTGACAACTGCAGGGGCTGAAGGGCAAGGTGGTGGGGGTGGAAAGGAGAATTCATGAGGCCCATCCAGAGGTCTGTGACCTTCAGGAGCCCGTGGCACTCATCCTAAGGGCAAGGCAAGCAGCTCGCTTTGGAGGTCCAAAGAGACAGGGGCAGCTCAGCGCCCCCAGGCCAGGGCCACCAGCACCAATTCAGCTCAGGGAAGGACAGAACATAACCAGAACAACCTTTACCTACACCTAAAACCCGCACCCCTGGCCTGATGAGCGTTCCCATCGCACTGAGACCGGCACAGCCCCTCCCTCATCAGCAGCAAGATTTCAGGCTGGCTGTCCCGGGACAGTGGATTGAGAACACCCACCTTGGTCAAGCAACGCCAGCCCAAAAATCCACACACAGCCAGGCACCGTGGGAGAAGAGGCTTTGGAGGGAGAGGATCCGGCCTTCCCTGGGTGGGAAGGTGCTGAGCTGAAGTGCGAGGGCAATCTGCACCAGCACAGGTGACTCTGTCGCTGCCCAGACCCCTGCCCACAGCAAGGGGGAGTCACCAGCCAAAACTGCGTGGCAGCTCCGACACTTGTGGAGGATGGAGAGGAGGGGACAGCCCAGCTGGTGGCCGTGCAGAGCTGGGGGCACCACGGGTGCAGGGGGAAGAGCTGCATGTGCGGGTCACACGTGTGTCTCACTGACCCCGCGCTGCTCTTGCGCGTGAGGGGTGAAAAGGAAAATAAATAAAATAAATAAAAAACAACGACAAAGCCAAAGGGGTTTGGGAGCTGCAGGGAAGGGAAAAGCTGCAGGCGAACCGGCGTCACAGATGCCGAGCAGTCACAGATGCCGAGCAGTCACAGATGCCGAGCAGCCAGAGATGCCGGCCGCGCTGTCACCGCATCCCCGCTCAGCATCGCCGGTGCCTCTGGCCAGGGCAGCGCTCGGCACCCCGGGGAGGCCGTGGCTCGGTGACGCGGTCTGGCCTCACCACCATGCCCTGCTCCGGCCGCTGTGGGATGGAGCTGAGGCGCTGAGCCCCCCCGGACAAACAATCCCAGCTGTCGGCTCCGGAGCCGGCTCACGGCCAAGGCATGGACGCTCCAGCATTCGATTTACGGCCGGCTCTCCCAAAATCTGCTCTTGCCAATCAAAACCGGCACCCGGAGCCTCGCCGGCGGGTCCCCCCACAGTGTCCGTGTCATCGCCCGATGTCCTGCCAGGGAGGGCACCCCCAGCCCGCGCAACCCACCGGGCCCTGCTTGTCCCTGGCTCCCGCCAGGCCGCAGCCGGTCCCACCCGGGGGTGGACGCAGTGTCGCGGGTGGGCTCAGGGTCTGTCCCCACGGGGGTCCCACGGGCACGCTGCCCACCGCCCCCAGCGCTGCCCCCACCCCACCGGCAGCACCCAGCGGGACCACCCCGTGTGCCGCACCCGGCACCCGCACCCCACCGTGTCCCGCACCCCACCGTGCCCCGCGTCCCGCGCCGCCCTCACCTGTCCCCGCAGCGCTCAGGCCGAGCCGCCACCTCTTCCCCTTCCTCCCGCTCCCTCCTTCACCTCTGCACCATTTTGGTGACGGTTTGTTTTGAAGCCGAGGGGGGAGGAGGAAGGAGGGGGGCGCGGGGGGAGGATGTGCCGCTGCCGCCGCCGCTGCTCCCGCCCCCGCCCAGCCCCGCGCCTCGGGGCGGCTCCGTGCGGCGCGGGGCTCGGGGGGTCCCCCCGTTCCCCCCACCCCAAACACAGCCGGGACGAGCGGGGCTCCGCGCCCCCCTTAAGGCCGCCCGGAGAAAGGAAGGGAAGGGGAGGGTGGGGGGGGCGTTCTCGGAAGTAGCGCCAGAATCGCGAAACGTTAAAAGATATTAAAAATAATTAAAAATAACAGTTAGAAGCGGGGGGAAAGCCGACAGCGAAGAAGCGCGAGAGCGGGAGGGACCCACCTGAGCGGGGCGCGGACCGGCCGCTGCCGGGGCTGCGGCGGAGCCGGCGGGGAGCGACCATGGCCGGGCCCGGCCCAGCGTCAGGGGCGGCGGCGGCGGCGCGGGCGGCCAATGGCCGGGCGGGGGAGCGAGCGGGGCCGGGGTGGGACCGGGGCTGAGGGGGCTGAGCTGGGGGAGAACTGGGGCCTAGCGGGGCTGGGCTGGGGGACCGGGGCTGAGCCAGGGGAAACCGGGGCTGAGGGGGGAACCGGGGCCGAGGGGGGCTGAGCCGGAGGAGAACCGGGGCTGAGCCGGGGGAACCGGGGGCAAGGGGGCTGAGTCGGGGGAACTGGGCCTAGCGGGGCTGGAGCCGGCAGGGGACCGGGGCTGAGCCGGGGGAAACCAGGGCCTAGTGGGGCCGAGCCTGGGGGAACGGGGACCGAGTTGAGCTGAGCCGGGGGCAACTGGGGCCTAGCAGGGCCGAGCCTGAGGGGAACGGAGGCCAAGGGGACTGAGCTGGGGGAACCGGGCTTGAGACGGGGACGAGGGGGACTGAGCTGGGGGGAAAACCGGGGCTGAGCCGAGGGGGGACCGGGGCCTGAGCGGGGCTGAGCTGGGGGAACCAGGGCCGAGCAGGGCTGGGCCAGGCCCGGAGCTGTGCTGGGCCGGGGAGGATGTGCTGGGCTGAGACCTCCCCCCTCTCCCACCCTCAGGTGGGAGTGGGGCCTGGCCCCACTCGTTTTTCCCAGGGTGGGCAGCGGTGTTGAGCCCAGCCCCGCAGCCAGAGCAGCTGCCCCGGGGTGATGGGGGCATAGTGGGTTTTGCCCCAGGTTCCATGGTGGGTTGGGCTCAGGACAGTGTGTCAGTGGCGTGCAAGTGTCCCTAAAGCTACTCAGGTGACATCAGCTGCCCATGAAGGTCCCACTTGTGCTGCCAGGATGCTGGATCCAGCACTGGGTCACAGCGGAAGGTCCCAGTTCTGTGTCTGGCATTAGCACAGAGCCCTCGTGGGTGCAGTGCTGCATCCAGCACTGGGACACAGCGGAAGGTCCCAGTTCTGTGTCTGGCATTAGCACAGAGCCCTCGTGGGTGCAATGCTGTCCGGTGTGCCCGGACACAGCCCAGGGGCTGCTCCTGCCTCTGGTGTCCTCGCTGTGCTGTGCTCCCAGCCCCAGCCCGGCCCTTCCCACAGCACCAATCCTCAGCCAAGCACACAGCACCAGCACTGGGCTCCCTGTGCTCCTCGGCAGCCAGGCCACAGCGCCCAGCCCTTGCTCCAAGCCAGGGCTCTACATTCTCAGCTCCTAAAGTAGTAGCTGCAGCCCAGGTAAATCACTCTGTGCTACCCGCAAGAAATCCAACAGGTCTGACAGTGACACCCATCTCTGTGCCAGGACAGTTTGGGGCTGTGAATTGGGGCAGGGATCTGGTTTTTTAGGAGGTTGGGTAACTGGTTCTGTTACTGTCTCACCACCATGTCCAGTGCTGCTTATCCACAGCCTCAGAGCAGTCAGTGTTGGGCACAAGCATCCTTGGGGCTGGGGGGATGCAGCCCACCCACCTATACCCCAGGTCTGCACTGAGTGGCATGGTGGAAGCTGGTGATCCCACTGGGTGAGCTCTCCCACCACTGGGAATCTGGGGGAGTGCCATATGGCAGGGCTGGGGGTCAGCATGGGACACAGGTTTTCCTTTCCCAGGGACACATGTGGCATGGCAGGCCTGGGCCAGCTCCCACGTGCCACACAGAGCAGTAAAAATAAAAATCAGACTGGTGTGGGACTGCTCCTGGCAGAAAAAGACTGGTGCCAGGGGTCAGAGCTTCCATGGTAGATGTTTCATGGGTTACCCTGACTGGCAGAACACAGCCCACCTTCCATATGGTGACAGCCAGCCCGAGTCTGGTGCAGCTCCAGTGCTCCATAAGAACACTGAGTGATGGCTCTGCCACATACAAAGCCATTGTCCCAGCTCAAGGGAGGCTAGGGGGCAGTGACAGGGATGTCCCAGCCCTGTTGGGTCACATTCAGCTGGAGCACTGGGAATATGAGTGCTCCAAGTGTCACTGGAGCACAAAACCAGCACAGGGCAGCTCCTGGGTTTGGTTACAGTCATCGTGTTTTCAGCCAGATGATGTCCCTAGCCATTAAGGCAGCAGCACATGGTCCTCCTGCTCTGGCCTCCACAACACAGGGCACTGTACAAGCCCAAAACACCCAATTTCCTCCCCAAACACCTGGGGTGACACGGGATGGAGCTGGGGTGTGCTCCCATCACGGCTATTCACCACGGCCGGCTCTGCCGTGAGCCCCATCCCAGGCTGGGAGGGCAGGAAGAAGTTCCCCGATGCCAGTGACTCAGCTGAGGGGGTTGTTTTGCAACACTCTGGGTGTGGGAGGCTCCTGGTGTGTGGAAAGTAGGCGGCAAATTATCCAAATTATCCGAGGTGTGTGGTGAGCTCAGGGCCCGGGGAGGCTGGTGGGCACAGAGTGAGCCAGGGGTGCTGGACCTGCACCCAGAGCTGGGGTAGGGGGTCCCACTCCAGGGCTCTCAGCAAGTGCTTGAAGCCAGGATAGTGACTCTGGGATGAGCTTCCCCAGGGTCTGGTGCCCATGGACCTCCCATGGACACTGATCTGGGACGAAGAAAGCAAAGGCACAAGGGCGAGAGGCAGCCATGGTCTCAACAGGGAGGCTGGATCTGACCAAGCATCACTGGTGGCATGGGCACCTCAGCTGCCACCACCCCTCTGACTCAGTGACACAGTTTCCTGCTGGCTCCTTCCCCCATCCCAATATGTATTTCTAGTGGACTTTTCAGTGTGTTTGGCTTTTTGGGGCTGTTTGTTGTCAGTTAGTTATTTCATTATATTTATTGTTAGAAATAAGGCTATTTTTAGCACACTGTTGGTTTAGATAGAGATGGGATTAGTCATCTCACCAAGAGCTGTTTGCAGTCTCTCCTCAAGGATTCTCTGGGGTTTGTTTTCCAATCAACTGAGATCATGTATCCAAAGAAATAAAAAATAAAAATAGTCAGAATAATACGCAGCAGCCGCGCTCTGGTGCCTCTCTGTGAGTTATTGGATGAAAACGAAGGAAGGATCCAACCCAGGATATTTATGAGACAAAGACAAGAACATTACTATGAACCTCAAAGTATTTTGGAAAGTCAGTTTTAGCTGCCTTTTTTTTTTTTTTTTTTTTTGTCTCTTGGGAGCTGAATGCTGAGTAACTCCCTTCCCACACCAGGCTGCTGCTTTGTACAGCTGGTGCGCAGCCTCTTGACAGTGGAAACTGCTTTCCCTTGTCCTATGCCAGCAGGAAGGAGGCAGGACTCCTGGGTCCTCCAAGATATGCAGCCACCTACAGCCTTCAGGCTATCAAAAAAAAAAAAAAAAATAAAGGCACCCAAAAATCTAAAGTGGGGAAGACATTTGTTCCTTTCCTGCACAAAGCTCAGGGAGGGGAGTGGAGTGAGGGCTGGTGGCAAAGCCAAGAGTCCGAGAGCAGAGTCTTGTATGGCAGAGCAGCATCTCCAGCCTCCTTGCCACGACTTTTTGTCTCCCTCTGAACCAAGGGGGAGCAGAGTTCCGTGGCAATTTTGGGGAGACCAGTTTGGCTCTCAAAGACTGGGGTTGGAGGCAGGGAGGAATCAGAGCTCGCAGCTCATCTCATCTCTCACTGGAGTGGAAGTGCTGCTGCCAGCTTGTCCCTGGCACTGCCCTTGGTATGCAGAGCTGAAAGCGAGGGAGGGGGATGGGGGTCCTGTCATGCCACATCAGCCGGACCCTGGCCCGGGGTGGGGCTGATGCCCTCGGCAGTGGCACAGCCCGTGTCGGGAGGGCAGAGCAGCAGAGCCGGAGATGCTCCCAGGGGTCATTCCCAGCTGCCCAGCCCGGAGCCCAGGGACAGCCCCGCTGACCGCCAGGGTCTGTGCCAGCCCTGCTCCGGGGACAGCCGTGCCCAGGGCACAGCCGAGGACAAGAGCGGCACACGTGTGCTGCCAGGGCGGGGAGGGGGGGCGGCCAGGAAGCGCCGCCTTCAGTGGCCCCCCCGGCCAGCCCGACTTGGCCACGGCAGGAGGATGAGGAGGATTATTTGCCCTCGCAGCTGGCCGAGCCCCCAGCATATGCCTGGCAGAGGGAGGGGGATGGAACACGGCACGGACCGAGCCGCTCCAGGGCGACCCTGCAGGGCTGGCAGCGGGGTCCGTCCTGCCCCGGCCGCGCACCCCCCGCTCCTGCCAGCGCTCCCTTCCTCCCTGCCCCCCTTCCTCTCCAAGTCTAAATTCTCCCACAGCGTCCATTGACGTCCTGCCTGCGTCACCGTCTCCAGCACAACCAGACAGCACGTGGGAGAGGCAGGTTAAAGCGGCAGGGCCCTGGGAGGGCTCCAGCTGCGCGCCCCAGCAGCGGGGCTCGCACCCCCCGAGCCCCCCAACAAACGGGGCCCGGCTCCCGCAGCCGCCGGCTGCTGTTGCGTGCCTCGCCCCGGGGCACTCAGCGCAGGCTGCGGGAAAATGAGCCTTTTCCTCGTTCATCTTGCACGGGAGCGTGAACACATTTTTGCTTCCAGGTCCATGCCTGCATCCTCCCCTCCTCCCCGCCGTGCTCCAAACCCACCCCAAATGGGGAGCAGCAGCTCTGCTGGCCAGGGAAGGCAGCTTGCATTCGACGTGCGAGCTCCCCGAGCCCGCTCCCGAAGCCAGAGCCAGACCCGCGTGTTTTTTTCCCGGCTGCTGGGCCCGCAGCCAGTCCTTGTGCCTTCACATCTGGGCTTTGCCTCTGCCCGAATTACGGTGCAGCTCGGCTGGGTGCTGGGCGCTGGGAACGGGCTTTGCACGCAGGGGAAGTGCCAGAGCTCTGCCAGGGCGTGGGATGCAGCGAGTTTTGCAAGGGCTCAGGTGCGGGGTGCAGTGACTTTTACAAGGGCTCAGGTCCCTCCCCTGAAGCCCACTCATCATTTCTGCTCCAGGATATCGCCTGGCAGCCGCAGAGCTGCAGGACGTCCCCCTGGCTCCGGAGAACACCCCCACCCCGAAACACAGCCCTGCTTCCTTGCTTGTGTCCGTGCTGCAACACGGGGGGCTATTTTTGTCCCTTTCCTTCTATTTATTGTGCCAGAGCCGTGTGCGGTTGGAGAAGGCTGGGGTGTTTGCTTTGTGATTGCTTCCTTCCCGCCCATAACCTTTTGCCTTAAAACGGGATTCGCCCTGATCCTGGACCCAAGGCCGGGAAGCCTGGGCAGCGTGCCATGGGCGCTGGCACTGCAAGGCTCCTGGGGGACAGAGATTCCTGGCTCTGACCCTGCTTTTGATGCAAAGCTGAGTGCAAACACACCGCCCTTCAGCTCCCCATGGCACAAACTGCAGCCCTGAATCTCCTCCCCTCGAGCATCCCCCGCCCCGAGCGCTGCCACGCTCGCACCCAGCCCGAGGAATGCTCAGCTTCCAAAGGCACACAGATGGGTGAGTGGGAACCATCGTGGTGAGCCCTCAAACAGGAGCCGCCACGAGAGAGAGGGGGGAAATTAAAATAACTCAAGTTGCAGAAGGCAGCCACCCTAAGTGGGGCCACCCCTTATGGGCAACAGGCAGAGGCAGCCCTGAACAAGCATCCCTGGGGTCAGCAGCACACTCACCGGGACAGACCATCCTCATCCTCCCTGGCACACCACGCAGGGTGTTATCAAGGGGAGAGCCATCAGTCCTGAGCTGGGCTACCATGTCTGCTGGGTTTGGAGAGCACCTGATAAATCCAGAGGGTGGGGGAGGTCCCCACTGCTGTTGCAAAGCATCAGTGTTGCTTTGGCCTGGCCACTGGTCAGGACTATTTGCCAACAACCCCAGCACACTGCTGCCTTCACCCCGCTGGGATCTGCTCCCCAGGGCTGACACTCTGTGGGGTAACTACCAGAGCCAAACCCTGCCCAAAAGAGAACTTGGGCTGTTGGGGAATGAGAAGCTCAATGTGACCTGGCAATACCAACTGGCAGCCAACACAAACAGTGCTGCCCCACATTTATGGGGCTCATCCCACAGCGTGGGCAGCACCTGAAGAGGGGGATTCTGCTCCTCTGCTCGGCCCTGGTGAGACCCCACCTGCAGAGCTGCCTCCAGCTCTGGGGCCCAGGCACAGGAAGGACATGGAGCTGCTGGAGGGAGCCCAGAGGATGAGATATTAGAAAGAAATTCTTCTCTGTGGAGGTTGATGAGGCCCTGGCACAGGTTACCCAGAGAAGCTGTGGCTGCCTCATCCCTGGAAGTGTTAAAGGTCAGAATGGACAGGGCTTGGAACAACCAGGGATGGTGGAAGGTGTCCCTGCCCATGGCAGGGGGGTAGAACTAGATGAGCTTTAAGGT
Organism: Muscicapa striata striata; assembly: GCA_030060385.1. Taxonomy (NCBI): domain Eukaryota; kingdom Metazoa; phylum Chordata; class Aves; order Passeriformes; family Muscicapidae; genus Muscicapa; species Muscicapa striata. The sequence goes on along the minus strand of JAREIS010000359.1, from coordinate 474,504 downwards.
CCCTTCCAACCCAAACAAGTCTATAATTCTGTGATTCTGCAGGCAGCAAACCCAGCTGGGGTTTAGCTCAGCCCAAGCTGGCGGCAGCTTTGCTGGTCTGTGTTGGAGGTTTCCAGCTGGGACAGCAGCAGCTCCTGGGGCAGAGGAGGCACAGCAGAACCCCTCACCTCCTGCTGCTGGGGGTTTATCAGCTAGGTAAGCATCTTTTAGCACCCAGGAGGCTTAAGCCCAGCACTATGCTTATCAGCTAATGGAGTCTGGGAACACTTTGGAGCACCTTGCAATTTTAAATTAACTTAATCTCTCCTTTTTCTTCCCAGCATAAAACTGCAGCCCTGTTCTGGTGCAGCCAGTGGTAGAGCTCCAGAAGCTCCCCAAGCATCTCCTCCATGTGTAGGAGTAGCTGCTGACTAGGAGCTGCTCAATTTCCAAAACTCCCAAAAGTTACAAGCCTTCAGGTCTTGCTGAATCAGTGCGAGGTCCAGAGCAGCTCAGAGAAAGCAAAGATCCGGGTGTCTGCAGGCAGAACCTCGGTGCTGAACACAGGTACCTCCATCCCCTCCTCCTCGAGATGCTCTCTGTGATCCCTAATGAAAGGGGCCGGCTCCTCCCCATTGCCCAGCCAGTTAAACCTGCACAAACTGAGCCCATCGCACACAAAAAGCCTCTCCTGGCTGAGTCGCTTATCAGCCGTGAGTCAAGGCAGCCTCGCTGCCATCCTTGGCAGGGATGGGAGGTGCCAGGGAGGGATGGAGGGAGGGATGGAGGCTGTGTCCGGGCTGCCCTGGGCCCGTGACCCTCCGGGAGCCGTGGCCAGCCTGCCCTCGCTGCTGCTCACTTGATCCCGTCTCCTCCCCGCCTAATCCGCGCTCCCCTCCCGGTATCCTCTGCTCCACTTTAATGCCAAAGTTGGCCGGCAGCCACTCGGCTCCGAGGACGAGGACGCCTTTTTTCCTGGTTATGCAACGCACGGCTGAGCTGTTTGCCTTTCTCTGTGAGGAGTTTTGGGAGGCTGGGCTGGCTGCCATGGCTGGGCAATGGGCAGCTCCTGGGATGCCCCAAACGAGGATCGAGAAGCTGCTGGCTGGTTCTCCCCTCCTCTCTGCCCCAGGGCCTGCTGTCCATTCCTAATCCATTCCTAATCCATTCCTAATCCATTCCCCTTCTCCTCTGCCCAGGTATCCCCCAGGGTTCAGCCTGCTCCCTTCCTGCATGGCTTCTCCATGCTGCAGGAACAGCTTGCTTCAAGCTCACAGTGTGCCTGGCACAGCATCCCAGTGAGTCCTGCCACAGCATCTCAGTGAACCCTGGTGCAGCATCCTGACAAACCCTGCTGTGGCATCCTGGCTGTCCCTGCCACAGCATCTCAGTGAACCCTGGTGCAGCATCCTGGTAAACTCTGGCACAGCATCCTGGCTATCCCTGGCATGGCATCCTGACTAACCCTAACCCTGGCACAGCATCCTGGCTAAGCCTGGCACACATCCTGGCTAAGCCTGGCACAGCATCCTGGCTAAGCCTGGCACAGCATCCTGGCTAAGCCTGGCACACATCCTGGCTAAGCCTGGCACAGCATCCTGGCTAACCCTGGCACAGCATCCTGGCTATCCCTGGCATGGCATCCTGACTAACCCTAACCCTGGTACAGTATCCTGGCTAAGCCTGGCACAGCATCCTGGCTAAGCCTGGCACAGCATCCTGACTAACCCTAACCCTGGCACAGCATCCTGGCTAAGCCTGGCACAGCATCCTGGCTAAGCCTGGCACACATCCTGGCTAAGCCTGGCACAGCATCCTGGCTAAGCCTGGCACAGCATCCTGGCTAACCCTGGCACAGCATCCTGGCTAAGCCTAACCCTGGCACAGCATCCTGGCTAAGCCTGGCACACATCCTGGCTAACCCTAAGCCTGGCACAGCATCCTGGCTAACCCTGGCACAGCATCCTGGCTAAGCCTGGCACAGCATCCTGGCTAAACCTGGCACAGCATCCTGGCTAAGCCTAACCCTGGCACAGCATCCTGGCTAAGCCTGGCACACATCCTGGCTAAGCCTGGCACAGCATCCTGGCTAAACCTGGCACACATCCTGGCTAACCCTGGCACACATCCTGGCTAAGCCTGGCACAGCATCCTGGCTAAGCCTGGCACACATCCTGGCTAAGCCTGGCACAGCATCCTGGCTAAGCCTGGCACACATCCTGGCTAAGCCTGGCACAGCATCCTGGCTAACCCTGGCACAGCATCCTGGCTAAGCCTGGCACACATCCTGGCTAAGCCTGGCACAGCATCCTGGCTAAGCCTGGCACACATCCTGGCTAAGCCTGGCACAGCATCCTGGCTAAGCCTGGCACAGCATCCTGACTAACCCTAAGCCTGGCACACATCCTGGCTAAGCCTGGCACAGCATCCTGGCTAAGCCTGGCACAGCATCCTGGCTAAGCCTGGCACAGCATCCTGGCTAAGCCTGGCACACATCCTGGCTAAGCCTGGCACACATCCTGGCTAACCCTGGCACAGCATCCTGGCTGACCCTGGCACAGCATCCTGGCTAAGCCTGGCACAGCATCCTGGCTAAGCCTGCCATCCCAGCTACCCCTGCTGGTTCCCAGCCAGGATCATCACCACCCCTCAGTGTGGCAGTCCCATTTCTCACTGCAGTGCCATGGTACTGCTGGCACTGAGTCTCATTTTGGTTCTCCACATGAGTCAGAGTGCTGTGAGCCCCCTGCAAGGACCACAAGGCACAGCCCCGAATTCCAGCACCCCCCAGGGCTGAGTTCCCCCAGCCCAGGGCCTCAGCTCATTGCCTTTCCCTCGAGCCAAGGCTCCAGCAGCCCCTTTCAATGGGTTTATCTGCTCCACCCAGCCCCTCTTCAGTGCTGGCAGCTTTGGAGATAAGCAAGAGCTCAGGGGAGAGCAGATTTAAGGCTCCAGCTGCTGCTCCCAGGGATGCTGTTCCCAGGCTGTCACACACACCATGTGCTGGGTGGCCAGCTGTGCCACCAGCTTCTTTTGGGGTGCCCACTGCCTGTGCCCAGGGTGGACAAGATGGGTGTGAGTCCCAGACCTTCCTCCCCACAGCTGGAGCTGCCACACCCTTCCAAAACCCACCACGGCATCAAAAGCTGCCAAAGAGCCTTTTCCAGGGAATGAAACATCCCCAAAGCTGGCTGCTTTGGAAGGCATGCCAGCCACCTGCCACCACACCCTGGGGCTCCTGACACCCAGCAGCCTCTCTGGAACCCACTGAGGCTGGGGGAGGAAGTTTGGGACACTGAGGACACTTCCTTCCCTGCTCTCCCCTTAATTTATTCTGCCACATATAATAGATATTGGTGCTATTTTTAGGCCTTGCTTGTTTAATTATTGAGAAAGGTATTGGAGGATGTCTTGAAGGCAAGGAAACAAGCACTTGGGGTGCTGGCTGGATTTCCCTCCCTGAAGCACAGGGCAGAGAGCAGGGCCCCAGCAGCTGCCAGCTCCCCTTTGCCACAGGAATCCTCTGGCAGCAGCTGCAGCCTGCTCAGTGCTGGCCTCAGGGCTGGAGGGAGCAGCTCTGGGTTTGGAACTGCTGGGTGATCGTGAGGAGAGTGGCTCAGGAGGGACAAATGGGACAAACCCCATGCCCAAACCAACACTGGCACAAGGGACTGTGTCAGAGCTGGGAAATGCTGAGCCCCAGATCACAAAAACCAGTGCAATCCCAGCACTGGCTTCCATTAGGAATGAATGTGGCCCAGAATTCACCATTTTTATTTTTAACTGAACGGACACTTTTCTTGCTGAAAATGACCTTATTCTCAGCTTGCCAAGCAGAATTGAGATGGCAGGATTTTTTTTTTTAAACCAGTTCCTTTCGTGTTTCCACTTACAAAAAGCCAGAGAATGGCCTTTATTTGAGATTAAAGGGGTTTGGTCAACTTGAAATCTGCTGGGATTTCAGCAAAATGGTATATAATGAAGCAAGAGCCAAATCCTCAACTGGTGTCCTTTGCCCTGGCTTCAGCAGCTTCAGCTTTCCAACACCTCTTTGTACCTGTCAGCAACCTGGCCCAGGACTTCAAGGGAAACATTGATTTCCCTCAGCTGCCAGGGTCAGCCAGCTGGGATTAACTTCCCCCAGCTGGGGATATGCAGGGTATCTGTGATGTGTCCAGGTTTCCTAAGGAATAAATGTGTGTATAGCCAGGTATTTGATCTGTTCATCCTCCCCCTCTCAACCCTATCAGGTACAAAGGTAAAGATATTAATTTTAATAGTGCAGATACTGAGGTGCTCCATGTCACATTAAAACAATTATCCTCCATGACAGACCCCGTGCTGACCCTGGAGAAGGACAACAGGATAACTCTGCCTCCATCCCAGACATCAGCAGGAATTGCTTCAAACCCCCCAAAGCCACCTCTGCCACAGCCCCCCACCTGCAGCTGGCCCCTGGTGGCTCCTGGGGAGGTCACTGAGTGATGCTGGGATGCTCCAAGGAGGAATTTTTGCACTCAGGGATGCTGGGATGCAGCCAGCTCTGGGGTGGGCACCTCCTGCCTGCTCTGGCACCACAGGCAAGGGGGGCAAGTTGTCAGCCCCTGCTCCTTAACACCCTGACAAGCTTATAACTATTTCATTTGTTACACTGGGAACCTTTTTAAATTAATGAGCAGAAGGTTGTCACGGTTGCTGTGGCGACGACACGTTGCTGGGGCAACGGCAGCGCTGCGGATGCTGAGCAGTGTGAGCAGGGTCAGGCTGGGGATGGAGCAGAGTGGGGGCTGAGAGGGACACAGAGCCCCAAATCCACCACCAGAGCAGGGTCAGGCTGGGGATGGAGCAGAGTGGGGGCTGAGAGGGACAGAGAGCCCCAGATCCATCACCAGAGCAGGGTCAGGAGTGTGGGGGCTGAGAGGGACACAGAGCCCCAGATCCATCACCAGAGCAGGGTCAGGCTGGGATGGAGCAGAGTGGGGGCTGAGAGGGACACAGAGCCCCAAATCCACCACCAGAGCAGGGTCAGGCTGGGGATGGAGCAGAGTGGGGGCTGAGAGGGACAGAGAGCCCCAGATCCACCACCAGAGCAGGGTCAGGCTGGGATGGAGCAGAGTGGGGGCTGAGAAGGACACAGAGCCCCAAATCCACCACCAGACCAGGGTCAGGCTGGGATGGAGCAGAGTGGGGGCTGAGAGGGACACAGAGCCCAAATCCACCACCAGAGCTGGGGTCAGGCTGGGGATGGAGCAGTGTGGGGGCTGAGAGGGACACAGAGCCCCAGATCCACCACCAGAGCAGGGTCAGGCTGGGATGGAGCAGAGTGGGGGCTGAGAGGGACACAGAGCCCCAAATCCACCACCAGACCAGGGTCAGGCTGGGATGGAGCAGAGTGGGGGCTGAGAGGGACACAGAGCCCCAAATCCACCACCAGAGCAGGGTCAGGCTGGGATGGAGCAGAGTGGGGGCTGAGAGGGACACAGAGCCCCAGATCCACCACCAGAGCAGGGTCAGGCTGGGATGGAGCAGAGTGGGGGCTGAGAGGGACACAGAGCCCCAAATCCACCACCAGACCAGGGTCAGGCTGGGATGGAGCAGAGTGGGGCTGAGAGGGACAGAGAGCCCCAAATCCACCACCAGAGCAGGGTCAGGCTGGGATGGAGCAGAGTGGGGCTGAGAGGGGACACAGAGCCCCAAATCCACCACCAGACCAGGGTCAGGCTGGGATGGAGCAGAGTGGGGGCTGAGAGGGACACAGAGCCCCAGAACTGGGGTCAGGCTGGGGATGGAGCAGAGTGGGGGCTGCAGGAAAGGACAGCCAGCCCAAGCTCCATCACCAGCTCAGGGATCAGGCTGGAGTGTGGGGGCTGAGAGGGACACAGAGCCCCAGATCCACCACCAGAGCAGGGGTCAGGCTGGGGATGGAGCAGAGTGGGGGCTGAGACGGACACAGAGCCCCAGATCCATCACCAGAGCAGGGTCAGGCTGGTGATGGAGCCAAAAATGTGGTGGTTGCACAAAGGGACAGCCAGCCCCAGCCCCCACCAGATCAGAGGTCAGGGTGACGATGGAACCAGGAGTGTGGGGGCTGCAGGAAAGGACAGCCAGCCCCAGAGCAGAGGTCAGGAGTGTGGGGGCTGCAGAAAGGGACAGCCAGCCCCAGCTCCCACCAGCCATGGCCCCAGGCTGCTCCCCAACCCCCAAAGCAGCACCCACAGGTGGGAAAAGCATCCCTGCCTCCCTGTCCAAACCCCAAACCCCAGCTCGGTGTGTGCTGTGCCTGACCCACTAATGGGGCAGCTCACAGAGCCCATCCCATGGCTGCAGCACCTCCCCTCTCCACCCTTCCCATCCCCCCTGGCTCTGTCTGGCTCTCTGGTCCCTCCCCCCACCACAGCATCCCCCCAAACCTCGGGTGGCTCAGGCAGAATGGACGGGGCAAAACCTGCGCCTCTCCCAAAGGGACATGAGCACACCAAGGTGCTTTTCTGGTGGTTTGAAATCAGTTTGAAATTGCCTTTTTCTTCCCAGCAGGCAGGGGCTGGGGCCAGGGCTGGAGAACTCACCCCACTGCTGCAGCCCTGCCCAGCACATCTCCACCCTGGCAGTTCCAGGGCTGCGTGTAACCAGAGGTTCTGCAGCCACTAAACTCTCTCAGAGCATTTATTTTCCCCCACACCAGCAAGTTAAAAAAGGGAGAGAAGGAAGGGGGCAACCAAAGAGCTCTGTGGGGACACTCCCCAAAATTCAAGTAGGAAAATGATTTTGCAAGGGGCACAGGGGCCTTGAGCTCCTCTTCCTAAGTTCAAGTAAGAGGATGGATAGGACAAGGGGGGAGCATTTTTAAACTAAAGAGGTTGAATTAGGTTTTATATGAGGAAGAAGTGTTTTACAATGAAAGCAAAGAGGTTGCCCAGAGCAGCTGCAGCTGCCCCATCCCAGTGTTCAAGGCCAGGTTGGACAGGGCTTGGAGCAGCCTGGGAAGGTGGAAGGTGCAGGGGGGTGGAATGAGATGAGCTTTAAGCCAAACCATCCCATGATTCTATGATTGTATGGCCTCCAGTCCCTCTCCCTCCCCAGGAGAGCTCAGCAGCCCCACACACCCAGTTCTGCAGAGCTGCAGCCACATCCAGGAGCTGCTGCAGGGAGAGCAGTGGGGCAGGGGCCAGCTGGGAAGGCACAGCCCCTCTGGGTGTGGGAGGAGGCTCTGCACCCCTTGGAATGAGGCAGAGCCATGGGGTGAACCCCAAGGGCTGGGCCAGAGGGAGTGGGTGCAGGATGGGGACTGTCCCCCACCCTCTGCTCCACACAATGCAGCTGACATCAAACCCCAGGGTGTGAGCAGCAGAAAAATGGGGTGGGGAAGGCAAATTCCGGGGCTGGGGATTTTCTGCCTGGAAAGGGAGGTCTGGGCTCATCCCAGAGCCACCTGCACAGAGAGGAGCAGCTCTGTTCCTCACTGACAGCCCCGAGGCCCCCACAGCATCCTGCAGCTCCACATGGGCTTTCCACTGGCCCTTTCAAGTGGCCCAGACTCCTGCTGATGGAAAAATGGGGGGCTGGTATGGACCACAACCCCCTTTCCAGCCCTGACAGAGCCACAGCATCATGCAAAATATATATTTGTAACACAGATACTGCTGCTTATTTAATACTGAACTCCTATAGTGAGGTTTAATATGCTATATAGTATATTTTAAAGTACTACATATATTTTTGTGTACACAAGATCTATATATATATACACATATATATGTGTGTGTATGTATATGTGTACACACACATCAAAAACCTCCCCAAAACCAGCTCAAACCCATCTTCTTGCCCAGATTTTGAAGGCAGCTTTAATGCTGAACCCCTATAGTGAGGCTTAATATGCTATATAATATATTTTAAAGTACTACCTAATGTACTAATGTACACATATTTTTGTGTACACAAGATCTATATATATATATACATATACATATATATATATATATACACACATATATACATGTGTGTGTATGTGTGTACACACACATCAAAACCTCCCCAAAAGCAGCTCAAACCCATCTTCTTGCCCAGATTTTGGAGGAATCTTGGTGCTGGGCTGCTGGCAAGAGGAGTGAGCACTGATACTTCACCCTGTGGGTCTGTGCTGCTGAGGATGCTGCGTCCCCCAGACTGATTCTTTGTGCTGAGCTTTCATCAGCACACGTGAATGGTGCTGTAGCACAGCTCTTCCAGCTCTGCTGCCTGTCAGGGAAATGTCTAAATATTTCTATTTTCCCCAAATACATTTTTCATCAGAATTGGAAAGGGGAAAAAAAATTTTTAAAAGCCATGAAAACACTGAAATCCACATTAGGGCTTGAGCAAAAGCAGTGTCTGAGCATTGGGAGGAGGACACACCCGTGGGCCCCAGGGATGGATCCCTGTGCCTTTGCTGGGCTCTGGATCTCCCAGTTTCCATCCTGTGATGGGAGATGAAGGCCATGGAGCCCCAAGGGGACAATTTGCTGGGCTGTCTCCTGAGGATATCCACAGCAGCCAAGGAGCAGGGACCAAAGTGGAGCCTGGCTCTGCCTGTGTCCCAGATAACGCTGTCAACCCACAGAAAGCAGGCTCAGCATGAGCTCAGCAGGGGCCAGGGGATGAAGGAGATATGTCAGAGCCACCCTCCTGCTGGGAAAAGCAGGGCTGTGACACCCAGGAGGGACAAGTGCCCCTGAGACCTCCCCTGGCTGGCCCCAGCACTGCTCTCTGTCACTCAGCAGCAGCCACTGGGAGCTGGGGCAAAATGCACTACACTAAAAATGAAAATTTTTTTTTTTTTTTTTTAATTAAAATCTGAAAACTCTCCATGACCTCCACAGGTGTTTGGTTTAACCTGGGGTTTGTTTCCCAGAGCTGAGCATTGCCCTTGCTTGCTGCTCAGGGGGTCTCACTCCCACTCCAGCCACCCCCACCAATGCTGCCACATTTCCCAGGGGGCTGCTGAGCCCCTGCCTGATCTGGACAAGGAGCTTCCCTTTCCAAAAGGGTCATTTCCAGAGGCCAAACTGTGACCTGGCAGCCAAACCACAGCTTCCCCTTCCCACAGCACCAGAGTCAGCATCATGTGCCTCAGTGATGCTGCTCCCTCCCTCCACTGCCTTTTCTGTGTGCAGGGATGGGAGGAAAGAAAACAGCAAAGAAGGAAAAAGGAGCCTGACCTCACTGAATGCTCAGAGCTAGCCTCAGAGAGGAAAGGACCAGCAAAATCTGCTCCAGCAGCCCTCAAGGCCAACCAAAGAGCAAATGCAGCCATTCCCAAAGGATTCAGCAATTTCCAGCTGCAGCTGCTGCTGACCCATGGCTCAGCCTTGGGCTGCAGCTGACCATTGTCACCTCTCAGCACCCCAAAACCCTGGGCTAAAGCTGCCAGTACCCCAAAACCTGGGGTAAAACTCCCAGTACCCCAAAACCTGGGGTAAAGCTCCTTGCTGGGTGCCACAGGGCACACCCCAGGGGCTGCCCTCCCCATGCTCATCCCTGGTCACGCTCCCTCCCTGCAGGTTTCTCTGTCCTGAAGTCAAAGTCACTCGTGCAGAAAGACTCTGCTGGTTCTCAGCTCTGCTGGGCACGAGGGACTAATCCTGTTTTACAGATTAAGGAAACATCCTGCCACGTGCTCAGGTGGAAACAGTGCCCAGCTCCCTTCCCTGCTCCGACCCACAGCCACTCCAGCTGCCAGCACCCCTGCTTTGCTCTGTTTGTCAGCTCTAATCCCCAGATTTTGGTCCTCCTGCTCCTCAGGGACAGGGCTCAGCTTCTCCTACTCAGTCCCATGGAGAACCTGTCACCTCCCTCCCTCTTTCCCAGCACAGGCATCTGCTGCACACCCACCCCTGCTCCTTAATCCTCATCCCCATTTCTGCCTCTGCCTCAGAAAGTCCTTATCGAGCTCCCTTGTCTAACTCAGGGGCAGAGATAACTCACCATCTCCCACCCCAATCTCTTCCACAGTCTATTTTCTTCCTGCCCAGAGTTGACTCCCCTCACCTAATTGCCCAGAAAGCTCTTTTCCCTTCCTCTAATCAGTCTGGAGCAGACTTTCTCCAGATAATTGTGCCGAGACCTGATCACCCTTCTCATCTCCATCTCTCCAACACTCCCATTTCTTCACTAAACTCATCTGCTGGAGCTGCATTCCTTGGTCTAATTATTTCAAGGCTCCATCGAGTTCCTTAATTGCTTATTCGTCTGGCACCCGTATCTGGAAACTCCCAGAGCATTTGAGACAGGGCACAGGGCTGAGTTATCCTGGTACAACTTCCTTCCCAGTGGATAAAAGTGCTCCAGGTGTGTGACTGTGGGAGTCCAGAGCAAAACCTGCTCAGGAAAAAAGAAATTCTGAAATTCACTTGCTCAGGGTGCTCAGAGAAGCTGTGGCTGCCCCATCCCCAGGAGTGTGCAAGGCCAGGTTGGTTGGGCCTTGGAACAGCCTGGGAGAGTGGAAGGTGTAGAATGAATGTAGGTGAACTCTAAGATCCCTTCCAAGCTGAGCCATTCCCTGATTCTGAGATTCTGGGAAATGCAGAATTTTCTGCTTCTCTTGGTGGGAGGAGCAGCTGCCTGGTGATGCTCCACTGCAGCCCACGAGGAGCTGTGTGAGGCCACACCAGCCACAGCCAGCAGCAAACTCATCCTTAGGCCAGGTGTGAATTCACAAACTGAAACATCCCACCAACCTCATCCCAGTGCCCCCGGTGCCCACGGCCCCTGGAGGCTCCACTGGGCCCATTTCGCTCTCTCCACCCCTTCCCTGCAGCTCCACCAGCACCACACTCAAAGCTGTTGGGGTGGTTTTGACTGCCCCACTTCCCTATTCCCATTATCACCCAGCTCTCTCCTTTTTCCCAGGCTAATTGATCCACTGTTTTGTTTTCTTATCAAATTGCTCTCAGCCTCTGATGCTCCTTTAATCAATGCTCGGCCCTATCAGTTCTAGGGACTGCTGGGAGACCTCTAGCAGCCACCTCTGTGTCTAATCGCTCAGGGACTTTACCTAATTGGTGTAAAACCTGATTTCTTTCTCTAATCGCTCCGAGGCCCTGATTCACTTATCTAATCGCTCCAAAGCCCAGGCCTTGCACACCTCTCTCCATATCCTTCTCCTTCGTGGCTTTTTCCCTCCCCCGCAGGTGGCCCGGCTCTCTTGACTCCCTAATCCCTCCCTGCTTGATCTCTTTAACTAATCCAGCCAGGATTGGGCTGCTCCCCTAACCCAGTGCCGCCAGCAGTGACCCCCCAGGAGCCCCTTCCCCATCTCCCACCCACCCACAAAGCCCCGAGGGTCCCCTGGGCAGGGTGGCGCTGGTGACAAAGGCGCAGCCCCCCGAGGGTCACCCCCAGCACAGGAATCTCCCCTCTCTGCCGGCGCCGGCTCAACCAGTTCCGTTCTGCTGCACCCACTGGGCTGGGCACGGGGAGGGACGGCGGGAATGCGAGAGCTGGGCTTGGCGGCGGGCGGTGATGGGGACCGGCACCGGCACCGGGACCGGAACCAGAACCGGGACCACCTGAAACGGGACCGGGACCGGGACCAGAACCGCGACCAGAAACGGGACCGGGACCAGAAACGGACGGGGACCGGGACCAGAACCGGGACCTGGACCGGCAGCGGGACCAGAACCGGGACCGGAGCGGGGACCAGAATCGGGACCTGGACCTGAAACGGGACCGGGACCGGGACCTGGACCAGGACCGGGACCAGAACCAGGACCGGGACCGGGGCTGGGACCAGAACCGGGACCAGAACCAGGACCGGGACCGGGACTGGGACCAGAACCGGGACTAGAACCGGGACCGGGACCAGAAACGGGACCAGATCCGGGACTGGGACCAGAACCAGATCCGGGACTGGGACCAGAACCGGGACTGGAACCAGGACCTGGACTGGGACTAGAACCGGGACCAGAACCGGGACCTGGACCAGAACCGGTATCAGGACCGGGACTGGGACTGGGACCAGAACCGGGACTAGAACCGGGACCGGGACCAGAAACTGGACCAGATCCGGGACCCGGACCAGAAATGGGACCAGATCCGGGACTGGGACCGGGACCAGAAACAGGACCAGATCCGGGACTGGGACCAGAACCAGAACCGGGACTGGGACCAGAACAGGACCGGGACCAGAACCGGGACTAGAACCAGGACCTGGACCGGGACTAGAACCGGGACCAGAACTGGGACCTGGACCAAGACCAGAACCGGGACTGCGACCAGGACCGGGACCAGAATCTGGACCGGGACTGGGACCGGGACCAGAACCGGCACCGGAACCTGGACCGGCACCAGAACTGGGACCTGGACCAGAACCAGAAACCGGACCTGGACCAGAAACGAGGCCGGGACCAGAACTGGGAGCAGAACCGGGAGCAGAACCGGGACCGGGACTGGGACCAGAACTGGGACAGGGACTGGGACCAGAACCGGGACGGGGACCAGAACTGGGAGCAGAACCGGGACCGGGACCAGAACCGGGACCGGGCCAGAAACGGGAGCAGAACCAGAACCAGAACCAGGAAGAGAACCGGGACCAGAACGGGGATCGAGACCCTGCTCTGCTCCTGGAGAACCGGGACCGGGACCAGAACCGGGCCCGGGCCCTGCTGCGCTCCCGGAGGATCGCGGAGCCGCGCACCGAGCAGCGCCTCCCGTTCCTCCCGGTGAGTCACGTCCGCTGATTCAAGCGAGACAAGTCAATGGGGGAAAACATTCGCCAGCGCCAGCCTGGAAGGATCCCAAGGCTGCGGACAGGGTGGCAGGAGAAGAGGAGAGATTGATCTGTTTTTCCCTGAAGTTTCACGGGAAGCGAGTCCCATCCCCGCCTTCTCACAGGTGCCACTCACCAAGCCCGGAATAGCCGGGAGTGCCCCAAACCTGCTCGCTGCTGCTGTCCCTGCAGAGAGGGAGGAGACCCCAGACCCTCCCTGAGCTGGCACCCGCTGCTCTGCTTCTCTCTGGTTCTCTCTCTCATTCTCAGAGCTCATTCTTTCCCCTGGAGCATCCGGCCTGAGCAAGAGCTTCCCCTCCTCGTGGCTGCGGGGCCGCGGCCCCAGCCCACGCTGGCTCAGCAGCACAAGGTCGCTCCTGCCTTGGCAGCAGCTGCGAGGGTGACTCACGCTGGCTCCGGCTCTGCTCAGCCCCGTGTGGAGAGGTTTTTGGGGCAGAAAGCGCTGCCCTCCCCTCACCACCCCCCGTCTCGGGATGTGGATTCGAGTCCCAGCTCCAAGCTCTTATTTCTTCAGTTTTTCTTTGCTCCCAAGACCAGGGCTTGCAGAGCCAGAGATGCTGCAACCGGTGCTGGAAGCAAAGAAATGGGAATTGGGTCTGGCCTGATGCTGCCTCAGGGATGACAGAGAGCTGGGGCCTGGTTCTTGCTCTCTCCTTTACAAAGAGGGAACAGGGCAGCGAATCTCTGCACTTTGGGATTTTCCAGACCCCCCATCAGAGTTAAAGTTGTGTTTCCCCTTGCCCCAGACAGCTCCAGGTGCCACCAAAGGCCCTCCCTGCTCCGAGGGGGGGGCAGCAGACACCCAGCCCCTTCCTGGGACCCTGCCCTCCGAGCAGGGCCAGGAGCACGTTCCCAGAGCCCAGCAGTGGGAATTTGCTGTGTTTGTTTGCAATCCAACAATGACCCCGGGACTGCAAGGAGAATGAGTCAGCTTCCAGTTCAGGGCAGGATTCTTCATCAGCCCTCTCAGTTAAAAATTCATCATTTGGAGATGCAGCAGTTAAACAATTTCATTAAACCGGCACTTCTGAGCAGTGACAGGCTGAGACCTTCCCACAGTGGCACTTTTGGTGCCGGGCAGGATGGGAAGCAGCAGAGCCCTCGAACCATTTTCTTGCAGGAATCTCGACCCCGAGGCGGGATCTGCAGGCTCCGGGCGGATGGCGGTGCCCGAGGAGCTCAGTCTGCCCAGTGCAGACCCCAAAGGGTTAACAGCACACGTCTCTGGAGCTGCACAGAGCGTTCCTGGCTCCCAGGGGCGCAGCCTTCACCCAGCCCTGCCTGCTCTGCCCTGGGGATGCCGCGGGGCACGCAGGCTCCTGCTCTGACGGATGGATGTCAGCTCGCACAGCTCGCGGGGCTGCAGAGCGAGAGAGGAGCTGTGTGAGCATCACCATCCTCCCCGAGCTGCCCTCGGCCCTGTCCCCTCCTCTGCCAGGCTCCCCACTGCCCCTCGGGACTCTCCATCCCACAAAATGCAGGGAGGATGCTGCGGGGAGCAGCCCCCTCTACACAGCCCCCAGGGACAGCGAGCAGCCTGACCCTCCCCACGCTGAGCCACGGCTCCAGGAGCACAGCAATGGCTCCTGTCCTGGACAGTGTGGGTGCAGATGCCCCCACGGCATTGCCTGGCACTCTCACAGCTCCTCATGGTAGCACTGCCCCTCCACGACGCTGCTGCTTCACTTTTTCCTCCAGACAAGAAGAGGATGAACCCAGATCCTCCCAGGGGAGCAGCTGTCCCCATGGACCCTTCAGCCAGTCTTTCCTCGCTCATCTCCATCCAGGTCCCTCTGAGAGGGCCCATGGGATGCAAAGTGAGCTCCCAGCCCAGGCTCACCTGAGAGAGCAGGAGCTGAGCTGGGCACAAACCTGAGCCCTGCCTGAAGCCTCCCATCCCCAGCAGGGGCTGGCACCAGGCCCCAGCTCATCCCCTGGAGCAGAGCCCCAGCTCCCCATCACACCGCGCTGGTACCCGCCGTGCTGCAGCCTGGGTGTCTTCCCAGGGTTGCCAAAGCAACCACAGAAACACAACAAATAGCAACAACACACAGCAGACAGTCGGCAAACATTCCCCTCTTATTTTCTCCCCAGTTCGGTTTGTGCTTTTTCCCCTCTCCCACAAGGAAGCTGCTGCCATCGGGAGGGAACAACAACATTATTCCCCAGCGCAGCCTGCGCCATCCCAGCAGGGGCTGCTGTGCAGAGCTGCCGGCATCGCCGGGGAGCTGCTGCTCCTGGGGAGGAGCCTGGCACAGCTGAGCTGAGCCTGGCTCTGCCACGGCCGCTTGGAGCTGCTCACCTGCCTCCAGGTGTTGTTGTTGTTGGCCAAGCAGGTGAATCCTCCTCCTGGGCAGTGCAGCGCTGCCACAGGTTCTGGGGATGGACCTGGGGATGTACCAGCCTCAGGAGCCTCTTGCACAGGGCAGGAAGCACCTGAGCATCCTCAGGACTGGCAGGAGCAGGAGCAGGAGCAGGCAGGGGATGTGAGCACATCCAGCTCTGCCTGTGCACAGGGGCTGGGTGCAGGGACACCCTGGGGTGTCACAGCACAGCCCCGGGCCCACAGCCATGGCACTGGGGGGGATTAGCGGGCACAGCTTGGGGTGCTGGCCTTCCAAATGGGATTAACCACTCTGTGACACTTGGCAGTGGGGACAGTGGCACTGCAGGAGCACTGCCTGAGCTGGGTGCTCAGTGCCCAGCTCCCAGAACCCAGCACCAGCTCCTCCACCAGGCAGGCAGCCCCGAGCTGGGATCAGGACTTGCAGCAGCACCTTCCTGAGCCCAGTTTAAGCATTTTTCATCCCTTCTCAGTGTGTGGATTCCCATGAGCAGGCTGGAGTGGAACAGGGACAGGGAGCTCCCAACACTCCTTCGTTCCATCTCACCTCTCCCTCAGAGGGCCTGGGAGATCCCAGCAGCTCCTTTCCCACCCCAGACCAGGCAGCAGCCCCAATGTGGGGCACCTTTCTCCACAGATTACACTTTCCTACACATGCTGAGTGCCACAGGCTGCAGCACTTACACCAGACCAGCCTGGTGAGATGTGAAATGCTGAATGCCTATCCTGTACCCACCCTGGTGCCAATTTTCTCTCCCTCTCACACATCTATACACCTGCACATACTTATATATATAGTTTTCTTAACCCTCTCTAATTCCTTTTTTTTTTTTTTTTTTTTTTTTTCCAAAGTACACCCATCTGGCAGCTCATCTGTACTCCTGGAAGCAATTATGGCAGTAAGGGAGGAGGGAGCAGGAGCAAGGCTGTGCTGCTGAGGGGCTGTGTGGCACCTGGGGATGTGGCACCTTCAGCAGCAGCACTGGGAATGCTGTATCACAGCTGAGGGTGTAGGTGCAGAGGGGGAAGTTAATGGGGGTTTAATACAAGAACAATGGTTCCCTGTGCCGTGCAGGCAAGGCTGGTCAAGGTGAAATAACACCTCCCTGTACCTAAAGAGTGACAGGACAATGAGGAATGGCTTCCACTGCCAGAGGACAGGGTTACATGGGATAATGGGAGGAAATTCTTCCCTTCTTGGGAGGCCAGTGAGGCCCTGGCACAGGTTGCCCAGAGAAACTGTGGCATCCTTGGAAATGTCCAAGGCCAGCTTGGACAGGGCTTGGAGCAATCTGGAATAGTGGAAGGTGTCCCTGGCCATGGCAGGGGGTGGGAATGGATGGTCTTTAAGGTCCCTTCCAACCAAACCATTGTAGGATTCTCTGGTATGAGATACAAGCCTCAGGGGGAGCCCAAATTTCTCCTTTTCACCCCTTTCCCAAATAACACCTCTCAGGATGGTCTTAGGGACAGGTTGGGTCAAGACCTGATTTTCCTCACTGGTCCTTTTTACTGTTCCAGCCTGGGATGGCACCACACAGACCCCAGAGTGACCAGAGTGCCCAGTGAGGCCGGTGTGCCCAGTGTGCCCAGAGTGCCCAGTGTGCCCAGTGAGCCCAGTGTGCCCAGAGAGCCCAGTGAGCTCAGAGAGCCCAGTGTGCCCAGTGAGCCCAGTGTGCCCAGTGCCCAGCCCAGTGAGCCCAGTGAGCCCAATGCCCAGTGTGCCCAGTGTGCCCAGTGTGCCCAGTGTGCCCAGTGAACCCAGAGAGCCCAGTGTGCCCAGTGTGCCCAGTGTGCCCAGAGTGCCCAGTGTGCCCAGTGTGCCCAGTGAGCCCAGTGAGCCCAGTGTGCCCAGAGTGCCCAGTGTGCCCAGTGAGCCCAGTGAGCCCAGTGAGCCCAGAGTGCCCAGTGTGCCCAGAGAGCCCAGTAAGCCCAGAGAGCCCAGTGAGCCCAGTGTGCCCAGAGAGCCCAGTGTGCTCAGAGTGCCCAGGGAGCCCAGTGAGCCCAGTGTGCCCAGAGTGCCCAGAGTGCCCAGAGTGCCCAGTGAGCCCAGTGTGCCCAGAGAGCCCAGTGAGCCCAGAGTGCCCAGTGTGCCCAGTGAGCCCAGTGAGCCCAGTGTGCCCAGAGTGCCCAGAGTGCCCAGAGTGCCCAGTGAGCCCAGTGTGCCCAGAGAGCCCAGTGAGCCCAGTGTGCCCAGAGAGCCCAGAGTGCCCAGTGTGCCCAGTGAGCCCAGAGTGCCCAGTGTGCCCAGTGAGCCCAGTGTGCCCAGAGTGCCCAGAGTGCCCAGAGTGCCCAGTGTGCCCAGTGAGCCCAGTGAGCCCAGAGTGCCCAGTGTGCCCAGTGTGCCCAGTGTGCCCAGAGAGCCCAGTGAGCCCAGTGTGCCCAGAGAGCCCAGAGTGCCCAGTGTGCCCAGTGTGCCCAGAGAGCCCAGTGAGCCCAGTGTGCCCGGTGTGCCCGGTGTGCCCAGTGAGCCCAGAGAGCCCAGTAAGCCCAGAGTGCCCAGTGTGCCCAGTGAGCCCAGTGAGCCCAGAGTGCCCAGTGTGCCCAGAGAGCCCAGTGAGCCCAGTGTGCCCAGTGTGCCCGGTGTGCCCAGTGAGCCCAGAGAGCCCAGTAAGCCCAGAGTGCCCAGTGTGCCCAGTGAGCCCAGTGAGCCCAGAGTGCCCGGTGTGCCCAGTGAGCCCAGAGAGCCCAGTAAGCCCAGAGTGCCCAGTGTGCCCAGTGTGCCCAGTGAGCCCAGAGTGCCCAGTGTGCCCAGTGTGCCCAGTATGCCCAGTGAGCCCAGAGTGCCCAGTGTGCCCAGTAAGCCCAGAGTGCCCAGTGTGCCCAGTGTGCCCAGAGTGCCCAGAGTGCCCAGTGTGCCCAGTGAGCCCAGTGTGCCCAGTGTGTCCAGTGAGCCCAGTGAGCCCAGAGAGCCCAGTGAGCCCAGAGTGCCCAGAGTGCCCAGTGAGCCCAGTGAGCCCAGAGTGCCCCGTGTGCCCAGTGAGCCCAGTGAGCCCAGAGTGCCCAGTGAGCCCAGTGAGCCCACAGTACCCAGTGTGCCAAGAGAGCTCAATGAGCCCGGTGTGCCCAGAGTGCCCAGTGAGCCCAGAGTGCCCAGTGTGCCCAGTGAGCCCAGTGTGCCCAGAGAGCCCAGTGTGCCCAGTGAGCCCAGAGTGCCCAGTGTGCCAAGAGAGCTCAATGAGCCCAGTGTGCCCAGTGAGCCCAGTGAGCCCAGCTCTCCGGGAGGGCTGAGGAGAGGCTGTGCTGCATCTGCTGCCATCTGCAAGCTTCAGCCTTGCTTTGCCCACACTGGGCCGCGCTGGGATGGCTGTGCTGGATCCATCCTCGGAGCTGGGGCCGCGCTGAGCGCTCCCGGTGCCCGGAGCAGCCCGAGGCAGGGCTGGGCTCGCCGAGCGCTCCCGGCTGGGGCCGTTCGAGCGCTTATCCCCAGCTTGCAATGACATCTAGTGGAGCTGCCTTGGGAGGAGCTCAGAGAGCTCCTGCACTCTCAGCGCTTAATTTTCCCCTCTGACCTTCTCTCCAAAACATGTGGGCAGGAGGCAAGAGGTGGCACCCTGTTTCTGAGTCATGGTTGGCCACAGCACAGCTTCCCTGGAGCCAAAAAAAAAAATCACCTTTTCCACAGCAACACTGAGTCCCCTCCAGCCCATGCTGCAACTGTGCTTAATGAATAGCTGGGACTACTATTATTAGGTGGAGTTCTCCAGGCTTCCCCTCCATCCCCAAAGCACCCCAAAAAAAGTGTTTTCAGCATGCCAAATGCTGCTGATGCAAAGCCAATGACTGCTTGGTTGCTGGGGGAGGTGTCTGGTAGCAACAAACCACACTGAGCCACAGCCAGAGACATGCTGGATCCTCCTCTAAAGGCAAGGAAGGAAAAAAATAAACAAATATGGTAACCACAGGATAAAAAGCCCAGTGTGGTAATGGGTCATGTGCAGCAGCAATTGCCCAGGATCCTGTCCCTGCAGCTAGTGCAGCATCCAACAGGTTAATGGCAGCCCAGGCCTATTTTAAACATGGAAAAGTGCTGCAGCTTGATCCCACTTCATTCCTGTAGAGATATAATCATAGTCTTTAGGAGAGGTAATCATAGTATTTATTTAAGAATTAAGTGTGCCTGAAAGTGGCCTAAATTCCCTGTGCAGGAGCTGAGTTGGTGCCTCAGCACCTGACTGGGCTCTGCTGTGAGGGGCCAGTCCCAGAAGCTGAGGGGGGACCTTGCTTTGGGAACAGGGGGCTGTAGCAATGGCACCAGCCTCAAAGACCCTGGTGAGCAAGGGGAGAGGCAGGTGAGGAGCACGTGGAAATGATGATCCAGAGAAATTCTGCATTTTCTGATACATCTTTATTTAGAGTAAACAAGCAGAGGCAGCACAGCAGGAATCCAGCATGGATGGGGATAAAATAAGCACAGTTCGAGGCATTTAGATGAGAGGAGGGAAAGAAAAAACACTTAAAAACCTCACAAACAAACATCACTTTCCAAAGACAAGACAGAGGTGCCAATAGGTCAGGAACCACTGAGCTGCCTCAAGGTCCCACAGCAGTTACTGAGCAGCAAGGGAGATTCCTATTCCAATCCCCCAAAAACTTCCTTTGCAGAGCAGGTTTGGGACCTGCTGCTCCTGTGCCTGAAGGAGAGGGGGTGGGAGGAGGTTGGGAGTACCAGCAGCTCCCTTCCCATCCCATGGAAGGGGCTGGAGAAGGAGCTCACATGGAGAGAAAGTGCTTTAAATGCAGCTATGGCCAAACACAGTCATTGTCCTACACCTGAAAACTGATTAAGCACCAGAGCAAATCAAGAGGAGACAGAGACAGCACCATCCCTACTGAGATGGTGCTGTGGGGCTGTTCCACAGCAGATGCCAGGCACCAGTGTGGTCCAGAGATGTGGTCCCTGCTCCAGTCCCTCAAAGCAGGAGACAGCAGTGACAGAGCCTCTCTCTTGTGTTTCACAACCTGGCTGAAGAGCAGTGAAATTCACCTTTAAAACCAAAATTCTTCTATTGTACTTCAGCATACTAGAGAAGAGCTCACAGATGTCTCCACAAACCATTATTGCCTCTGTTCTGGCCTCAATCTGACTGATTCTGACATTTCCCCAGCCTTAGTGTGAGGAAGAAATATATACATACATATAGATAGATATAGATATATTAGAATACCTTTATTACATCAGTAAAACCTCTGTAGTGTCCAGAAATACAGTGTCCTTGGGCAGCTGGCTGTTGGCAACATGAGAATTAAACAGCCAAAATATCCAGATAAAATAGATTTAAAAAGTAATACATGGTGCAAAAGCTTTGGCAGCTGCATCCTCCTGCAGGGAGGTTGGGCACTGGTTTAGTACCAAGCTTGGGTTGCCCAGGGCTGGGGCTGAGCCCTGTGTGCCCCAGTCAGGCAGCACTGGCTGCAGATGCTCAAGCACACTGCACCCATGCAGGAAAGCTCCATGGCCAGCAGCAGCTTCCCTGCCCTGGGACCACTGACCCTCAGGTCTCTTTGGCAGGTTTACATTGCCCCCCAACCCCTGCCCCTGTTACTTCTTGAAGAACTTCTTGTTGAGGAGGAAAATGAGCAGGTTGACATTGACCTTGGCCTTATCAAACATCTTCATGACTGCTACACCCTCATACTGCAGCTGCAGCAGGTCCTGTGGGAGAGGGGACTGTCAATGTCCAGCCAGGGAAGGCCCCTGAGTGCCCAGCTGGGGAGGGAGCTGGGTTTGCAGTGGCAGATGCACAGCCAGGCTGTCCCCAGCAGCTGCAGGACAGGCTCCTCACCTGGTAGTGCAGCTGGAAGCACTCCATGTCAATCCCCATGAATTTGGCTTTCACCTGGAACCTGCCTGATTCCTCACAGGGGATGATGTCGAAAATCACATTCTTGAGCCTGAGAAGACAGAGCCACTCACCACCAAAAGGAGCTTCACAGCTCTAACACAACCAAGGACCAGGTCACCCAGCCTCAGCAGAGCAGCCAGACCCACAGCCCAAATCCCACTGCAAATCCCAACTTTCCTGCACTCTCCTACACAAAACTTGCCCCACCTGGCAGGACAACAGTGGCCCATGTGCATCCTCCTCCTTGGTTATTTTGCTCTACCTGCCCAAGTTTTCATAGAATTCTGAGTCAGAAGGGACCCACAAGGATCATTGAGTACATTAAGTCCAACTCCTGGCCCTGCACTGAGTAACCCCAAGCAAGAGCTCCTCCCCTGGAGCAGGGTTACGCACTGGCTGGGTGGCAGGTCCTGGATCTCCAGCAGCACCCCCTTCTCCCACAGCTGGGCTGCTGTGTAGTGCAGTGATGGCAGCTTCTTGCTCTTCCCACTGACCCTGGAAGAGAAGGGACCACATGCTGAGAGCTCATCTCCAGCCATCCCTGACTCCTGGATTCCCAACACCTCCAGGACTCACAACAACCAGAGAGCAAGGAAAACAAACAACGTTTTTTAAAAAATGACTGATTTTCTGTAAGGAACCGCACTTGCTGCTGGCTGCCAGGTTGTCAAGGCAGGTCTTGATGTACTGGTTGTAATAATCAATCTGCTCCTCATAAAACAGAGTCTTGGCATCAAGGCCCTCCAGGGTGTGCCTCAGCTTCAGGAGCTCCCTGCGGCGCTGCTGCCGGTGCCGCCGCTGGTTCCGGATGTCCTGGGGGAAACAGGAAAGCCAAGAGATGCCATGAGGAGCTGTGCCAGAGCAGAACCCCAGGGGTTCAGGGGTGATCCCTGTAGGAATCCAGGATATTCCCCTGGCTTCCCTGAACACCTTGAGACCCAGGCAGGGGGCTCAGAGGCCTTGGCACAGTGCCCAGTGGGTTGGATTTCAGTCCCTTGGAAAAGTTACCATCATTACAGGAAGAATTACAAGTCACAAAAAATAAGTAGAGCATAAATTAGATTGTTAGAAGGTAGAAAAGCGAATTTTTAGAACTGTTTATAATAAGGGGTTTAGAGTTAAGATGGAGGATTTCAGGTGTAGTATGTCTTTCCTCCTTCTTCTTTGTAGCATCCATCTTTTGGGTTAGTATGGCACTTCTGGATTGGTTTGGGAGAAAGTTGGACAGTGCAATATAAGTGTCATGTATTGGAAAGTAATTGTAAACATCATGTAGGTAATTTATAGCGTAAAAGTTAAGACCTGCCCCAAGGGCAGGCAGTGTGCCTTGGATTGAACTGCTAGACAGACCTCTGTGGGTCAGGGAAAGAATTCCTTAGATAAGAAAGAATAAACAACCTTGGAAACCTCAGAAAACACCTTCTGACTGTTCCTTCAGTGCTTGGGCTGGAAAACAAGAACTCTAAACCACCAAATGCAGTGCGGCGAGTGACCTCAGGCTCAAAGAGATGCCACCAACAGCGACAATCCCCAACTCAGCATCCCCAGCCCACCTTGGCCAGCTCATCCACCAGCTGCTGGTACTGGTTGGCAGGGTCCAGCAGCCCCAGGCTCTCCAGGCGCCGCAGGTTGAGGATGACCTTGCGTTTCTTCTCTTGCATGGAGAGCTGCCCGTCGGCAGGTGGCGAGCGCCGGCGCCGCGGCTGCGCCGAGCCCTGCGCGTCCCGCAGCGCCCGCCGCCGCACCAGCCGCTCGTGGGCAGCTTCCTGCAGTTACAAATGTGTGACATGTTGGTGGCTCTTTGCAAGTATTGGGATAAATATGTATAATGTTCAAATAGCATTTCTATATGGATATAGTCTTGGTTAATAGTAAAAGTTAGACATAAGTTTTTTTAGAGATAGTATGCTTCAACCACCTGTTTAATCAGAATAACAGCCCGTGAACATGTGATGGGGACCCCGCAGCTGATACAACAATTATCAACACTCAACCAACTGCAAAAGGCCTGGACCACCACCCAAATTAACAAGATAAAGAAAAGAATAAAACCACAAGCCAAAAAACACTCATGCTCTAAAAAAGCAGACCCAAAGAGTGGCCATGCTAAACAGTTCCCAGAAACAGTTGACTATGCATGAAGGTCTATGAATATGTAACAAATAGATAAATTGTAAAACATATTTAAAGGAGTGTTCCCGAAGAAGGGTGCACCTGGCCGTTTTAACCCTTTGCTTTATGTATATCTCTTATTGTCTTTTTATTAAACCTTTTAATTCTCCCAAAACAGTAAACTGTGTTTTTCACACTAGGGAAGAGAAGGGGGGAGCCTGGAGCACAGAGATGAGTGTGGATGATACAACACTGAAAAAGGCCCTTGGGATTTTGTGCCCTGAGACAATGAAACCTTTCATGAGAGATGTCCCCCCTCCCTACCAAAACCCCTGGTATTATTTAGGATTTCTACTGGTCTTTAACTTTACTAGATGATTGGTCTTTTATCACCTAGAATCTTAAAGTAATTGCATAGCTGTCAACTTATAATTTTACTGGTTAGAATTTCAATCCCCCTGAAATCTATAAACACCCCTTGCTGTGCTATGTGACCAGATTTTGCTGGTAGAACCCTTCAAAGAAATAAAGCTACTTTCAGAACCTCTACAGCAACTCCCAAAGTCTCTCCTTGCTGGCTGAGAAGCTGACCCTCTGCTTCAGGGGCCCCTGGAACTATCTGAACCCTGCAGCAGCCCAAAGCTAGAACCACCCTAGCTCAGACAGCTACAATGGAGCAACTAAACTCCCTCACTCACACTTTAATGTGGGTCTCTCCTGGCCCAGAATGTGTGATTTTTCTGAAAACCAGAGTCCAGTCACTGCCGGATCACAAGAGAAGTGGCCAAACCTCCAAGAGGAGCAGGGCAGATTTTGCTGAGAATTTTTTCCAGTTTGCCCATGAAGTTTTTCAGTTCATCCCCAGCAGCAGTCTCACATATCCCACCTCGTGCTCTGAGGCTGGTGTCCACAGGATTTCTGGAAGGGAATCTCTTGGCTGGGCCTGGATCAAATCCACCAGCATCTGCTTGGTGCTAGAGACCAGAAGGAGATGTCAGACACTCCAGACCATCACCCTGCACACAGTATTCAGTTGCCTCCCAGAGGTTTCTTGCCCACTTTGAGCATCCCAGCCTCCAGTACCCTTCAAACACTCCCAGTACCCTCCCAGTCTGTCCTCACCTCAGCAGCAGGCTCCTCGTGTCACTCTCCTCACTGCTGGCCATTGGCATCAGCTTGTTGGTGAGGGTGAGGGAGATCTCTGTTCTGCTGAGCTGGGAGAGCACCTGCTCAGCACCACTGTCTCCCAGGCTGGCAACACCCTCCCCTGCAAGGGCAGAGAGAGCCCTGCTAGCTGTGTTGGGCTCTAGAAGACTGGCTTCCCATGCCCAAAGCAAACCAGCTCAAGCTTTGTGCAAGGAAAGTGTGTCCACATCCACCCTCCTGCCATCAGGGCAGGTGGTGGGTCCCAGGGTTCAACCTACCAACCAGGGACTGGACTGTAGGGAGCTCATCAAGATCCTCCAGGAGCTCATGCAGGGGGTCACTGTGGTGTGGTGCAATGGAGTCCTGGTGCTCGAGCAGGAGCTGGAGAGTGCAAGGGATGAGTCAGTGGCAAAGGGGGATGCAAAGGGAGAGTGACAGAGGGACACAACAGCCTCTGCACCCGAGAGGGGATGGAGAAGAGATAAGGTTTGCAACAGGACAAACCTGCAGAATTTAGGTTATCTCCTGGCTTAGAAGAGAAAAAAAAGGGTCAGGAAGAGGGGGAAGTTGTGCTAGGGGTGGGATACCAAAAAATGGGAGGAAATGAAGCAAAAAGCCCAGGAAGTGGGAGAAGAAGAAACAGAGCTTGCCATGAGCTTTATGCCGACCTTGTGTGTGTTAATGAGCTCCCCCACAGTGATGTAGATGACTGGTTTGGCCACTGCCACCATCTCTGAGTACTCATCCATGTTAAACCTCTCCTCAGGCTCAGGGACACAGCAGGCATCAGAGATGAACCTCCTGCAGGGAGAGACCCCTTTGGTCAGCCCCAAACCCCTGCCATCAGCTCCTAGCCACCCTCCCACCCCACCACCATGCTGGGGCCCACCTGAACTTGCTGTGGGTGTGCTGCAGGTACTGGTTGAGCGGGCAGAGGTGGGAGCTGTCCCCCTGGAAGGGCCTGCAGGCGGCGGCGTGCTGCAGCAGGCGCGCGATGCAGCCCAGGCTGCGGCGCTGCTCGGGGCGCAGCGCCGCCCCCGCCGACACCTCCACGATGTCAAAGCCATCAGGGGCCACCACTGCCGGGTTCATGAAGCGGTAATAGAGCAGGTTCCCCACGATCTAGGGTAGGAGACAGGCTGGGGTTGGGGCCCAAGGGGGTGGGGAGCCTTGGGGCTCAGCAGGGAAGGATGTTTTGAAACATTTATCTTAGAAAATTTGGATTTTAGTTACCTTGGTGAAAATAATTAAAAGTTAAAAGTTAGAAGAGAGTAGCTATCTGAAACTTAAATAATTGGTTGTCTGTCATTTCATGTTTGCTCACAATGGGAAAAGACAAAACTAGTGAGCAGATCCAAAGGAACATAGACAGTGCAACCAGAAACCCATTCTTTGAAAAATTGGACTATCCCCAGAAATCATTTGTATTGTCATTGATAGAAAAGGTCAAGAGTTTAGGGTGAGGAAGGCTCACTTTACTTCCTCCTTTTAAGACCCCTCCCCATGAAAATGACCCCAGACTTAATTTAAGAAGTCAATCAATGCTTAACTGCTATTCAAACTAATAACCATAGGGAGCAGGGGATGGGAGGGGCTGTTATTATGAATATGTATTTGTTTGAATCATTTGCTAATAAATAGACTTTGTGATCACCTGTGATTTTGCAGAGTGTATTAGAGGATTACCTCATACTGCTGCCCAGCGCTGAATAAACACACACTTTGTAACTTTAAATTGTTAGAGAGTCTTTTGTCTTTTTGTCACAGTTGGTTATCGGTATTAGACCAGTATTCATATTTTGGTAAATCAGTTTCATCCTTGCACTGCATGGTAGGAGCCTCCTAAAAGAGATGGCAGTGCAGGGGAAAAGCCCACTCTTGGCATTTCCTTAGTGGCTCAAGGACAATATTGGCTTGGAAAGTGTTTTTAAGTCAAGAGGACCTGATCTTCTGTGGAGGGATATTGACCCTTCATGTACAGACACACCTGAACCCCCCAAACCTTGCAGGTGCCCCAGCCCCACAGTACCTTATCAACCTCCTCTGCTGGGGCCTTGGGGAATTTCTCAACCAAGGATGTCCTCAGGATTTTGGCCATGTAGCGCATCCCATAGCTGAGGAGATGTAGTGAGAGGACCATCAGCATGATGACCCAGTCCTGCTTACTACCCATCATCCAAGAAGCAGCAAGCCCCTAGCCCCAGGGTGATGGAGAAGCCCATGGGTAGGATTGGCAGCTACAGCACCCCTCAGCTCCTACCCCTACCCTGCTGCCAGCCCAGGCATCTCTGGAGGAGGCCTTCTTCCTCTGAGATGATCACAAAGCTCAGTTTCTTCCTGGCAGACATCTCAATGTCAGCAGTAAACTGCCCAGAAATGGAGCAGAAAAACAAGCCAGCCCAGGAGGCACTGCTGATATTTGGGGTTCCCCTTGCTGACAGTGGAATAACTCAGTCCTACAGCAGCAAAGGGGCCAGGAAGCCCCCCATAACCCAACTGCCTTTCTAAGGCCTTGCTGGAGACACCTTAGATCCAACAGCACAGAAACCACCGGGATACTTACGGGATCTTGTCAACAGAAGAGGTGATGGCAGAGACAAACTTGTCTGTTATTGCCAGGAGATTGCTGATAGAAATGTCCAGCTGCCTTTGGACCTCAGGGTGGCTGAGAGCCTGCTCAGGACTGACCTCATATGGGAGCTTGCTGTGAAGGGAAGACAGGACCCCATCATCATCCCAATGCCCTGTGGCTGAGCCACGCCTTCTGCCCCAGGCTCTGACCTTCTGTGCCCACTCTGTGACTCGGTCTGGTTGATCCAGGCCTTGTAGATGTCCACGGGGTCTGTGCGGATGCTGAGGCTCCTGTCCTGCAGCACCTGCTGCACGGGGGCAGCCAGGATGTGCCGCAGCGCGTTCTGCCCGCGCGCATTGCGGTAGAAGCTGACCACCAGCCTGATCACTGTGGCATTGCCCGTCAGGATGTCATGAACGTGGTCCACCTTGGACCTGGGGACACAGATGGGGCAGGTGGGATGAGGGGTGGACTGGCATGTGTGTGTTCTCCAAGCAGGAGGCAGCAGACAGAATAGATGTTGGGTTGGTGTGGCCAGAAATGAGAATTCTATCACCATCTGTTAAAACCGTGTGGGGTAGTGATTCCTTATCTCCATGGCACACATTATCAGCTAATGGGCCAGCTTTAAGACAAGATGGGGCAATCATCTTTATCTTTTCCACAGCCCATCCTCCCTCCAGGAAAATATCATCTGCTGCTGAGCCATTGAATCCCAGTGCATGACTGATAAAATTCCATCATCCCATGGGAGATGCTCCAGCCAGGGGAGGAGCCAAGCCTTTCCTACCCAGATAAAAACTGACATTTTGGACACCAAGGTACCTTCTTTTCACTGGATTCCAGAGGAAAGCCAGACCTTTCCACATCATCCCTGCACCTTCAGAGGAAAACTGCACCTTCTACAGGAGCACTGCTCCAACTGAACCACATCTGCCACTGCAGGAGGATGCAGCCACTATTGAATGGCACTGCTGCCAACACCCTGACTGACTGACGGGTGTCAGCTTGGATTATGACTCTGGCAGTGTTTGGGGATTGTTCTTTGTAATCCTGCATTTCTATTTTAATTTTCCTAGTAAAGAACTGTTATTCCTAATTCCCATATCTTTGCCTGAGAGCCCCTTAATTTCAAATTTATAATACCTGAGAGAGAGGGGGTTTACATTCTCCATTTCAAAGAGAAGCTTCTGCCTTTATTGGCAGACACCTGTCCTTCAAACCAAGACAGCATCCAAGCTGATGCAGTTCAGCCTTTCCCTGGGCCTGTCCCCACACCAGGGACACCCACCTGATCTCTTCCTGCAGAGCCACTTTGAAGAGCTGGAGCAGCAGATAAGCCTCCCGTGGGTTGGACGCATAGTTGTAAAGTGTAAAGATCACCGACTCCATGAATTTGGTGGACTTGTTCTGGGGCATCTGGAAGATCAGCCTGGCCAAGTACACTGGCTGTGTCTGCAGGGAGAAGGGACACCAAGCTAACCCAGGTCCCTGCACTGCCCCCCAGCTGTGGGGGACACAGCAGAGCCCCCCAGCCCCACCTGCAGCAGGTAGAAGAGGTGCTGATAGGCCTCCAGCTTCTGCCTCTTCTCCTTGCTGAGCGACTTGAGCCCCTTCTGCTTGTCCAGGGACATCATCTCTGACAGCTGCTCCTTGTTCTTCTTGGTCAGCTTCTTGCAGTGGGAGACCACTTCCTGCAGCCACACAGGCAGGGAGAGAAGCACTGGGGTCTGCCTAAAGCTCTGGCATTCTGACCATTTCTGGGAGAGCCAGAGGCACCCCAGTGCTCCCCAACCCCTCCAGCTGCTTAAAAGTGAAGCAGACAAGTCCAAGCTGCAATGCCATGGAGGGCAGGACCTCACAGAGGCAACCAGGTCCTCCCCTACTCTCTCTACCTGCAGTGTGATCCTGTTCTTGACCAGCAGCCCAATCTTGATGTCCATGAGGTCCAGGTCGCTCTCCAGCTGCCGGCTGGCACGGATCCTCTTCACCACCTCCTCCTGCAGCCTCAGCACCTCTGACTCCTCCCAGAAATCGTGCTGGCTCTGCTCCAGCAGGTGGATGAAGCGCTGGACGATGCCCAAGGGTGGACTCTTGGTGTGGACTGTGGCAATGCACAGTCATGCCGTGAATATTTACAGGTGGGTGGAGTGGCCACTCCCATTGCATACCCTCAGACCCCCCAGACATCCCATCCTCCTTCCCAAAAAGCATCTTCTTGCAGCACCAGGATATGGGAGAGCACATGGCCACCCTGTGCAACAGCCTCCAGGAAGCTTTTGGGGCAGAGGAGCAGCCTCAGGGCTGATGACCAAGGAAACACCAAGGCTCTGTCACTCCTGTCCTTGCCAAGGGGCCACCTGCCTGGCCTGCCCACAACTGCTTCCCCACTGTGCAGGGCCAGCAAGGGAAGAGGCAGAGTCCCCTTCCCAATTAGCTGTAACACTTCAGAGCAGCAAAGAGCAGGCACTTACCCAGCATCCTGTAATCCCCACGGGCCTTGTTCGCTCGCACAAAAGCCTGGATTTTAATTATAGCTTTAATCTGCCAAGACAAACAAGGAGGTGGGAGATGCTTTTCCACAGTGTCCCTAACCCACACACAGAGTGAAGGAAAGCTGGGCATGCACATTGCTGCCTGGTCCCAACTGCCAGGAATGTATTAAGGCCTGGGATGAAGGTCTCTACAACACAGGAGATTTTGGGATTCTACTCTTCTCAGTGGTCATTCCCCTCCACTCACTGTGTATCAGGAGCTGCAGCAACTCCAGGGGTGCAACTTCACTTCCTGCAGCTGATATCCCCCCTTTTTCCCAAAAAAATTCCTTCCCCTCTTAATGGGCATCTTGAAGTCATTGTTATTTGATGGGACTGGAGTGGTTTTTCTCCCCTCAAACTTTACAAAACCTGAGAGTTTGACTTCCAGATGCACCAGGTACCTACTCCTTCCCATCTGTCTCCCTGCCAGGATGAATCAGTTCTTTCAGCTGCACTGTGAGCACTCAGGGATCCAACTGTGCACTCTGGATCATCCCCTACATCCCATCAACACAGTCCCAGGAGTTTTTGACTCCCATTCCCTGCCATCACTCACATTCTGCCTGAAGTAGTGCAGCCTCTCCTGGTACTTCCTCCGTGTCTGCCACATCCTCACAGCTGCCTGGATCTGGCAGAGATGTTCAAACAGAACTTGGATTCTGGAAAGACTTGCTTGGCCAAAGGGAATGGGTGGAGGGGAAAAATCATGAGGACTTCTATGGGAGGTTTAGGTTGGATATCAAGGAAAATTTCTTCACAGAAGGGGTGGTCAGGCATTGGCACAGGCTGCCCAGCAAAGTGGTGGGTTCACCATCCCTGGAGGGATCTAACACCCATAGGGGTGTGGCACTTAGGGACAGGGTTAGTGGTGGCCCTGGCAGTGCTGGGGAAACAGTTGGACTTAGTGATCTTCAAGGGCATTTCCAGCCTCAGTGAGCCCATGGTAACAATTCTATTCTATGATTTTTTTTCTCCCCTGCCCACTCATACACTGCCCTGGCCCTGTGCTGGGCAGGGATAGATGTCACCCTTGCAAGCAGGTGACAATGCCCAACATGGGAACAAAGGCTGAAGAAAGAATCTCCCAAACCTTGATAGCAGCCTCTGTGTTGGATTTCAGGTAGTGCAGCCTCTCCAGGTAAGCTCTGCGCTGCCTGTACCCCCTCCAACAAGCCTGGGCACAAGAAGACACCAGGTAGAGAGACCTGTGTGAGGTCATTGTGACTCCACAGGTTTTTCAGAGAGCACATAAGAGAATAACACAGCATGGGGGAAAAGAGGAAACCAGCACCCCCAAAGCAGCTACTGTGAGAGAAACAAGCCCAGCAGCACCTCAGGTGTCCTGGCAGGAAAAGCACAGAGCAGCAGCTCTGACACTCCCTGGACCTGCTGGAAGGCACTGCAAGCAGCTGCCCTTGGTTTGTTGTGGATGATACAACTGTCCCTGAAAAAGGCCCTTGGGATTTTGTGCCCTGAGACAATGAAACCTTTCATGAGAGATGCCCCCCCTCCCTACCAAAACCCCTGGTATCATTTAGGATTTCTATTGGTCTTTAACTTTACTAGATGATTGGTCTTTTATCACCTAGAATCTTAAAGTAATTGCATAGTTCTCAACTTATAATTTTACTGGTTAGAATTTCAATCCCCCTAAAACCTATAAAGACCCCTTGCTGTGCTATGTATCTGGATTTTGCTGGTAGAACCCTTCAAAGAAATAAAGCTACTTTCAGAACCTCTACAGCAACTCCCAAAGTCTCTCCTTGCTGGCTGAGTAGCTGACCCTGTGCCTCGGGAGCCCTCAGAGCTATCCAAACCCCACAGCAGCCCAAAGCTAGAACCACCCTAGCCCAGGCAGCTACAGTTTGTGTTGCTGTGTTCAGAGGAGGGACAGATTGTGGCTGTGTCACCTGGATCCTGACTGCAGCTAGCCTCTTCTCCTGCAGGACGTGCTGCTCCTGTGCCACTGCTGCTCGGCTGATCACCGACTGCAAGGACACACGAGGCACCAGCTCAGCCCCAGGGCTGCCACTGGTGCCCCACCCAGCCCCACCCTGTTGGGAAGGATGATTCAGGAAAACCTTATAAATATGAGTGCTTAGCAAAAGATTTTGAGAATACAGAAGTCATAAGGGAGATTGAAATGAAAGCCATCTTTGAGATACCAAACCTTAGTCACTAAATAACTAAAAGACAATAGGATGGTTGGCCAAAAGTAATCTCCTCTTGATAGAATAATGCCTTCTGCTGGAGAGCAGCTCCAAAGGCCAGAGAAGACCCTGCTAGCTTGGCAGAAAGGGTCCAAAGAGTAGTTTTTGGGGTTTAAAGTATAACACGTTATGGTAATGTAATGATTCTTACAGGCTGTATGTAAATGCTATAGGATTTGTATCTTGTATTAGATTGGTTAGTGGAAATTAGAATATTCAACATAGAAGATTTATTGTGTTGTAAATGAGAAAATCGCTCTCTCACATCTCTCTCTTACCCCTTTACTCTTACTCTCTTACTTCTCCCACCACTCTCTTACTTCTTTCTCTTACCTCTCCCCCACTCTCTTTCCATCCTGCTCTGAGTTGTGGCTGGCAGCTCTCAGCAGGGCCCTGTACACCCACGCCCTTTACAATAAACTGCAAACTTCCAGACCAGCTCATAGAGAGTGCCTGAGTTTGTCCTGACTACCATCCCCCCAACAAAGGCTCCCCCACCATCCTGCTGCCCACACCTGGATCTCCTCCCAGCTCAGATGGGTGGTGTTGAAGCTGCCATTGCGTGGGCACTGCCAGCTGCCCTCCAAGGTCTGCAGGTTCAGGTAGAACTCGGCACCATCCAGCAGCTTGTGCCGGATCCAGGATGGCTTCACGCTCCCTGTGGGATGGGTGGGAGCTGCTGGAGGGTGCTGCTCTCCCTGAACACCCTGCCCAGGGGTGCAGGGGAGGTTTTGCAGCCCCCAGTTTTACCTGCTGGTCTCTTGGTGGCCATCAGAGCTGCCAGCTGCTCCTGGTAGGTGTCAGCACAGGCATCCACCACCCCATGCAGGGCCACGGCAGGGTTGCACAGCACCCTCAGTGTCTGTGATGCCTTCCCTTCCTTGATGGCTTGGTTGATGGCAGCTATGCCCAGAGCCACTGTGGGAGCAGAGGGGCTCACATCAGCCTCTTCATGTCCCCCAAGCTCCAGCAGCACCCACATGGGGAGAGCACTCACTGCTCCTGGCTGCCACTGTGTCCTGGTTGGCCTGGCAGACCCCTTCCTGGATCTCTTCCCAGCAAAGAACAGCTCCATCATCCTCTGTGGCCTATGAGATGGGGAAGATGGGGTCTAGTGAGCTGGGCAGCCCCCTTTGAGCATCTCCTGCTTTGGAGATGCTGCATTTCTAGGGTGGGGGGTGTGATAATTGATAAATGATTCGTGTTAATCATAGAAGTTTTGGAGTTTGTATAAACCAGAATACTTCAAATAAGAAAAGAACATGGACCTAGATAAAGGGAAACATATGATTAAACCTATTCTGTTTAAGTCCCCCTGTTATGAATTTTGTATATTGAATATTGTATACCAGTTTGTATAAGGCAAAAAAAAAGGGGTTTTCCACAGTCTGAAAGGTTTTTTTGCAGAATCAGATTTCCTGCCTTTGTGTGATCAATCACAAACTATCTGCTAAAAATCAGGCTTCCTAATTCTCCTGTTTTTTATCTACCAAGATGAGATGGCTACATGACCAATTTTCCCAAGAGCTGCCCCACAGGAGTTTGGAAGTTTCTTTGACCACCACTGCTTACCTTGCAGAATTACTACAACAAAACAACAGCAATTATTGATTATTACAAGGAAAACCATGCTATAAAAAGGGAACTGCAAACCAAGTTCAGTGGAAGCGTGGAGAGGGCAGTGACCCCTCACATGTTCCCCAGTGCTGCTTGCTCTATCAATATAAAATAAACCAATCTAAATTTTGCTAAGTATCAAGACTTTGTTTCTCATTTATAACAGGGGTTACTTCCCAGTCTTGTCACTGCAGCGGGGTACCCAAGGGGGATACCCTGCTGCCATGGAGGAACTGCACAGCTGGTGACCCCCAGCCCACCTGGACTTTGTGCCTGCGTGCCCTGCACAGCACAGTGTGGTAGCGTGGGGCAGTTGGGAGGGCGATGTCGGGCAGGGCAGGTGCCAGCAGCAGCAATGCTGCCAGTGTCCTCTCAGGGTCCGCCTGCAGCAGCGCCTCGTTCACCAGCCGGACTGCATGGACTCCTGTTGGAGGGACAGGACAGCCCTTCAACCCCTGCAATGCTCCAGGCACCCAAGGGAGTCACAGCCCAGGTTCTCTGCTGTCTCATCAGGGCTGGAATCCTCCCTCCAAGGATATCTGCAGACTCCCTGCATGCCCAAACCTCATGTGGGCAGCACTCACGGTCGTTTTCATCCTGCACTGATGAATTGGTGCTGTTGATGCTGTCCTGAATGTCATTCCAGCTCAGGAACTCAGCTCCTGCTTTCCTCAATTGGCCTTTCAGCTGCAACAAGTCATCAAAGTACCTGCAGGAGAGACACAGGGCAATGACTTGGAGCATTCCAAGCAGGGCTCAGTGCATTCCGGGGAGGGCTTGGTGCATTCCAAGCAGCAGGACACCTGCCAGAGCCAGCTGCCCAGCTCTTCAGAGGGGAGAGGCAAGGCACAGGATAGGGAGGCTGCTGGAACAAGCCCATAAAAAGCCCAGGCTCCCTGACCACCCCTTTCTACAAGATCTCTTCATGCCAACCCCCAACACAGAGCCCAACTCACCGCTGTGCATTTGTATCCTCAACTCCTGAGAGGCCCAGGGCAGGGCTGACCAGGCTGTTCCAGAGCCTGTTGGGGTTCCTGGCATCCAGGGCTTGGTTAACCAGTGCCACAGCTGAGAGCATCTCCACAGCCACAAACAACTCCTCCTGTGCCAACTCACCCTGCACAGGACAGGCAGAGACACTGAACCCCCATAACTTCTTCCTCCAGGGAAGCAGCAGCAGAGGAAGTACCCCAGTCCTAGCAGAGGGACCAACCCACCCATCGTCAAGGGGACCCATGGGGGGTCTCTCACCTGTGGGTGCTGGCCCTGCAGCAGGGCCAGCTGGTGCTGGTACAGGGGGGCAGCAGGGGGGTGCACATCAGGCAGCTGGGCTGCAGGGTCCATCAGTGCTGCCAAGGTTTCTGCTGGCAGCCCTCGGCGGACAGCAGCGTTTATCCGGCCCACAGCCTGCAACACTGAGGGACACACAGGGGGGCTGCAGGAGGTGGCACTGCCCTGCCTCAGAGCCAGGCTGCCAGCAGGCCCACCAGCTCCTGGGGGCACGGGCAGCAAAACTTGCAATAAGTGTTCTCCCAGGCACTCACTGGCTCGCTCCTTCTCCTCCCTCTGGTTTGCTGTGAGGATCCCTGCCTGCACTTCCTCCTGCTCCAGCAGCTCCAGGTAGCCCAGTTCCTGCAACAGACAGAGAGGGGTGTCAGCTCTCACAGCTCACCATGCTTGTGCTGACAGAGCAGCCATGCTCAGACCCCTGGCAGAAAGCTACCAACTCCCCAGCCCAGGGGATCTCCCTCTTCCTGGGGAGCCTGGGCTGCCCCCAGCTCAAGCACCCTGCAGCACAGGCTCCTGCCAGTCCCTACCAGTGCCTTCTCCTCCCGGTCCGTGCTGAGCTGCTCCAGGTAGAGCTCGAGGTTGTTGCGCTGGAGGCAGCGCAGGGCCAGGGCAGGGTCCTGCAGTGCTCGGTGCAGTGCCAGCACATCCTGTCTCTCCAGGGCACTGTCCACCTCTTCCAGAGCCCCCCGCACTACAAGAGGCCAGTTCACACCAGAGGTAAGCAGGGAAATCATCCCACAACTCCAGGGAGCAAAGGCAGCTATGGCTAAAGCCTGTATACCCATCATTTTAATTTCTCCTTGGAAAAGCATACCCAGCCTCTCTTCCCACTAGGTCTTGAGGCTGGCCTGAGCAGTGTGTTGGGTTGATGTGGCCAGAAATGTGTATTCTACCACTGTCTGTTGAAGCCAGGTGGGGCAATGATTTCCTTATCTCCGTGGCACACATTATCTGCTAAAGGGCCAGCTTTAAGACTAGGTGGGGCAATCATCTTTATCTTTTCCACAACCCATCCTCCCTCTAGGAACCTATCATCTGCTGCTGGCCCATTAAGTCCCACTGTATGATTGATAAAATTACATCATCCCATTGGAAAATGCTCCAGCCAGGGGGAGGAGCCAAGCCTTTCCTACCTAGATTAAAAACTGAGATTTTGAACATCAAGGTACTTTCTTTCCACTGGATTCCAGAGGAAAGCCAGACCTTCCCACATCATCCCTGCACCTTCAGAGGAGAACTGCACCTTCTACAGGAGCACTGCTCCAGCTGAACCACATCTGCCACTGCAGGAGGATGCAGCCACCATTGAATGGGACTGTGCCAACACCCTGACTGACTGGTGGGTGTCAGCTTGGATTCTGACTCTGGCAGTGTTTGGGGATTGTTCTTTGTAATACTGTATTTCTATTTTAATTTTCCTAGTAAAGCACTGTTATTCCTAATTCCCATATCTTTGCCTGAGAGCCCCTTAATTTCAAAATTATAATAATTTGGAGGGAGGGGGTTATTTTACATTCTCCATTTCAAAGAGAAGCTTCTGCTTTTATTGGCAGACACCTGTCCTTCAAACCAGGACAGCAGACTTCTTTCTGCTATGCCCACGACTCTCCCCATGCCCTGGGCTACCATGGTCCCATCATAAGCCCTGGAGAACTCCCAGAGGGAAGGCCCAGCTTTGCTCACCATTCACTTTGTTGATGTTCCCTTGGATTTCAGCCTGGGTCAGACACCAGTCGTAGACATCCTCTCCTTCAGGGATCACCTGCAGGTACTGGACAGAGACTCCCCAGCCTCAGCTTTCTGCCCAAGCACACCCCACCACGTGCAGTGGGGTCCCCTGCAGATGCCTAGGCTCATTTCCCAACCCCAAGCCCTGGGTGAACCAGCCCCAAAGAGGAATCATCTCCCCCATCTTCTGCTCAGCACAAGGACTCCCAGGCTGTGTTTCAGCCAGCATGCACCATATGGTCTCTGGCCAGCTGGAAGCACCCACCTGCCCATCAGCAAAGGGGCTGCTCCTCTCCCAGCCCCCCAGAGCACCCTCCTCACCCTGTTTCTGGCGTTGCTGCCCTTCTCCAGCTTGGCCTGGTGCAGCACCTCCTGGTAGGCCCCTGCCAGCTGCTCCTGCAGCCCCACCAGCATGGCGTGGGGGTTGTGCAGGGCCTCCATGGTCTGGGCCACCACCCCCCGATCCACGGCCTCGTTGATGGCCAGCACGGCAGCATGGACTGCAGGGGAGGCAGGGAGGAGGTGAGTGGGACATGGAGAGGCAAGATGGACCATCTGCTCAATCCCTGCATGCAGTGGGACAAGACATTCCACGGGCAATGGTGGGAACCTGCCCTGTTCAAAAGGCAGGCTGCAGTCTCCAGCACCCAGGAGGTCTGTGCCTCACAGCAGGCCAGGGAATGCAGAGCCCCAGCTGCTGTTGGCTAGACAAGGGCTGTGCCAGCACCTGCAGCCTTGTGCCAGGCTGAAAGAGAACAATCAAGGGCTTCCCACTGCATCCCAGAGCACTCCCTCCCAGTGTGCTGGCCCCATATTTGGCGTTCAGGGGCTGAGCCAAGATCCTGCTATGGGCTGACACCCACTCCCCACCAGGCACCCATCACCTGCTGCTTCATCCACAGAGAGCTCATTGGCCAAAATGCCACCGATCTTGCTGAAGGCAGGCAGCTGCAGCCCATACTTCTCCAGCTCTCGCTTCATGTTGTTGATCTCCTCCTCTGGAGCAGAGCAGAGGCAGCACTGCTCAGCACCAGCCCTGTAGCCCAGTACTGGAGCAGAGGCAGCCAGCAGAGCCCCCACTCCCCTGCCAGACCAAGAGGGGTGCAGAAAACCCCTGCACTGGGGTGAGTATCCCTGAGGCAGCTTTGGAAAAATGCATCCACAATTTTCACCCCCCACATCCCTCCTGCCACGTGTCCCCAGTGCATCAGTGGCAAACTCCCCCTGGCAACTCCCAGCCCAGGCCTCCCCATACAGCACCATACCTGTGAACTTCACTTTCCCATACAAGTCCTGGATTGGAGGAGCCAGTCCCAGCTTGAAGAGGTAGAAGCTGAAATACAAACCCACACCATGATATCAGCTGCTTCTCCCTCCTAAGGCTGACAGGTGACACCACCAAATGGCTCATGAGCATGAACACACTCCATGACAGCCAGACCAAGGCACCCACCTGAGTGCATGGATGCAGTAGACCACCCGGGGCATGTTCTTCTTGTCATAGACATCAGTGGTCTCTGGGTGGAAGATCTGCCAGCAAGACAAGAGACACTCAGGGGGCAATGGCATTGAGACAGTCCCCAGGGTTGGCTGGTGTCAAAGAGTGGGGGGCAAAGACAAAGCCCCCCTGGCCATACCAGCACCTCCCCAGTACTGCCACAAGGCAAAGGCCAGGGTGTCCCTTGGCTGGGGACAGCAGAGGGGGCTCGTTACCGAGGGAAGCCCCACGTGGCTCATGGCATGGCGCCAGTGGTTGATGTTATCCGTGTGCCGAAAGTGAAGCCCGGCTGCCTGGAAAAGAGGAGCTGAGGTCAGGCTGAACCCCACTTTCTCCCATCCCTGGAATCCCCCTTGCCCACAGACCAACCCAGCCAAGGCAGGAGGTTAAAGGGAGAGGCAATGCCTGTGACCCCCAGGGGCAGCACAGTTCAAGGACCCCATTGCAGCCACCTGCTATAAAACAGTCCCTCAGTGGCTGCTGTCAGCAAGTGCCTCCCCAGTCTGCACTCAGCAGCAAGGGAAAGTGTGTTGGGTTGATGTGGCCAGAAATGTGTATTCTATCACCATCTGCTAAAACTGGGTGGGGTAGTGATTCCCTTATCTCCATGGCACACATTATCTGCTAATGGGCCAGCTTTAAACCTGCTGGGGCAATCATCTTTATCTTTCCCACAGCCCATCCTCCCTCCAGCAGATATCTCCTGTTCATGGCCATTGAGTCCCAGGGCATGGCTGATAAAATTCCATCACCCCATGGGAGATGCTCCAGCCAGGGGGAGGAGCCAAGCCTTTCCTACCCTGATAAAAACTGAGATTTTGGACATCAAGGTACCTTCTTCCCACTGGATTCCAGAGGAAAGCCAGACCTTTCCACATCATCCCTGCACCTTCAGAGGAAACTGCACCTTCTACAGGAGCACTGCTCCAGCTGAACCACATCTGCCACTGCAGGAGGATGCAGCCACCATTGAATGGCACTGCTGCCAACACCCTGACTGACTGACGGGTGTCAGCTTGGATTCTGACTCTGGCAGGGTTTGGGATTGTTCTTTGTAATACTGTATTTCTATTTTAATTTTCCTAGTACAGAACTGTTATTCTGAATTCCCATACCTTTGCCTGAGATCTCCTTAATTTCAAAATTATAATAATTTGGAGGGAGAGGGTTTACATTCTCCATTTCAAATAGAAGCTTCTGCCTTTATTGGCAGATACCTGTCCTCCAAACCAGGACAGAAAGGTTTGGGGGTACACCCTAAGGGGTACTACACCCTCCCTCTGGTGCCACAGCCATACCTTGTACCGTGTCTGTTCAGGGTCGTAGATCTTCTTCACTGGGACAACAGCAGGGGCAAAGCAGTGGCCCAGCTTGGCCAGCAGGACCCCATTGCGCAGGGTCTCCTCCAGCTCTGTGGATGGGGGCAGCCCCTCACCCAGACAGGCCTCCATCCAGCTGCCAGGGCAGACACAGGGCATGGCACGGATCTCCAGCACCCACAGAGCAGAAAAGCCCCCAAAGGCCATTCCCCAACCCCATTCCAATAAATCCTCCCTGGCAGGAGAGCTCAGCCCTCAGGCTTTTTTTGTTGCTGGGTGGTTTTCAATTCGGGTATAGGGCTGAGTGTCCCTCCATAAAAAACACAACCCCCCAATCAACTTTGAAGAGCCACAAAACCCCAGGATCCAGGCATTTCCCACCCATTCCCCCATCCCTCCCCATAACACCCCTTTTCCCCCCCAAATCTGAGCTTGAGGATCTCCCCAAGTGCAGCCCCACCGCTTGGCTTCCTCCAGGTGACACAGGTACTGGTAGGCAACGTTCTGCCTCCTCTGTTCGTCCATCTCATCCGCAGTCAGGCGCTCACCTGGG
Source organism: Muscicapa striata striata (assembly GCA_030060385.1). Classification (NCBI taxonomy): domain Eukaryota; kingdom Metazoa; phylum Chordata; class Aves; order Passeriformes; family Muscicapidae; genus Muscicapa; species Muscicapa striata. Next base: position 434,987 of record JAREIS010000359.1, on the reverse strand, counting down.
CAGAAAGGAGCCCCCCATCAGAGCCCCCTGCTCAGAGAGGCTTTTTGAAGCCCCCATGGCCACTGAAACTAAGATTTGGGAAAGGAAGCCAGGCTTTGGGAAGAGTAGCCTCCCACAGCCGTGGTGGGAGTGGCACCCACGTCACAGTGGCACCAGGCAGGCCCTTCTGGCAGTGGGAGGAAAGTTTCCAATTTTGATTTTTCCCAAATAACAGCCATCAGAGCTGGCAGTGGAGTGGGGGAGGGTGCAGAGCGAGCACTGGGGAGGAGGCAGGAAAGGGGAACACAGCTGCAGGGTTGGGGTCCTTTGACACTGCTTGTGCTGGAGGCACTCATGACTGCTGGGGGGCACCCGGCTGCCCCCAAAAACTGCTCCTCAAAATTAGTCTCCCCCAGGGGCCTGGCACTCTGCCACCACCGTCCCTATAAGCGCATGCAGACCTGCCTGCACCCCTAGACCCCCTGCACCCCTAAACTTGACTGTCCCCTCATCCAGAGTCTGTGTCCCCCCTGTCCCCCCAGCTGTACCTGTGCCCTCACACTCCCCTGTCCCCTCACATCCCCCTGTCCCCCCAGCAGTATCTGTCCCCTCACACTCCCCTGTCCCCCCAGCCATACCTGTGCCCTCACACTCCCCTGTCCCCTCAGCCATACCTGTGCCCTCACACTCCCCTGTCCCCTCACATCCCCCTGTCCCCTCACATCCCCCTGTCCCCCAGCGCTACCTGTCCCCTCACCTTCCCCTGCCATATCTGTCCCCCCACATCCCCCGCCACCCCTGCCATACCTGTCCCCTCACATCCCCTGCTCCTCCAGCCCTACCTGTCCCCTCACATTCCCCTGTCCCCTCACATCCCCTGCTCCCCTTACCTGTCCCCTCACATTCCCCTGTCCCCTCACATCCCCCCGCACCCCCGGCCCGTCTGTCCCCCCACGCCCCGCACCCCGTCCTGCTCCCCTCACGCTCCGGTCCCCCCGGGCCTGCCGGTGCCGGTCACTCACAGCGCCCCGGTGCCGGCCCCGGTCCCTCCATGGCCGCGCTGCCGCCGGCGGCTCCGCCCGCGGTTTGAATCTCCCGCCGCACACGTGACCCCGCGCGGGGGCTGCCGGGACACCGGGACCCACCGGGAGATATCGGGATACACCGGGATACACCGGGATATACCGGGACAGACCGGGATACACCGAAACACATACCGGGACAGACCGGGACACACCGAAACACATACCGGGATACACCGGGATATACCGAAACACATACCGGAACACAGCGGGATAGACCGGGATAGACTGGGGTATACCGGGACACACACCGGGATACTGGGATACACCGGGATATACCGGGACACACCAGGAGATACCGAGATACAGTGGGACATACCGGGACATACTGAAACACATACCGGGATACCGGGACACACCGGGAGATACCGGGATACTGGGAGATATAGGGATAGACTGGGATACACCGGGAGATACAGGGATACACCGGGATGTACCGGGACATACCAAAACACATACCGGGATACCAGGACACACCGGGATATAGAGGGATACACTGGGACACACCAGGGTAGACCGGGATAGACTGGGATATACCAGGACACACACTGGGATACACCGGGACAGACCAGGATACTGGGATACACCGCGATATACCAGGATATACCAGGATACCAGAACACACCAGGAGATACCAGGATACCGGGACACACCGGGAGATACCGGGATATAGAGGGATATACCGGGACATACCGGAACACACCGGGATACCAGGACCCCAGGACAGCAGGACATACCGGGACAGTGGGATACACTACACTGGTACACACTGGGATACACCAGGACACACCGGGACAGCAGGACATACCACGACACGCCGGGACAGTGGGACACATCGGGGCACCAGGACACACCGGATTCCCGGGACACACCGGGTTCCCGGGACACCGGGGAGCAGCAGTACCGGGGGGGAGAGCATGGGACACACCCTGGGGAGCTCGGGGAGGTGACACACACCGAGACAGCGAGGAGAGCCTTGGGTTGCAGGGGGAACTTTGAGGTGCAGGGCTGGGCACCCAGCGGGGCGAGGGGGAGCTCATGGGGAAGGGCTGCTGGGGGACACAGGGGCTGTGTCCAGGGGTCAGTGCCAGACCAAGGACGTGCCACTGACCTCGGGTGCCCCGTACCATGGCTGCTCTGAGCCCATCCATCAGCCTGCTCCCAAGCATGAACCTGCCGATGCAGGGGAGGAAGAAATAGCAATGCCCTATAGATAGGATTGCCTAGCAAAAGATGCTAAGAATATAGAAACTGTAGGTGAGATTGAAATGAAAGCGGTTCGACTGAGTGGCTGGAGAGCAGCAATGTGGATGCCTGAAGGTCTCCCTTTGTTAAGATAACACCAGTTGCTGCAAACATACCAAAGAGCCAGCAGAGACCCCCTCCTGGCATGACAGGAAGGGTCCAAGATAAGGTTTAAAGATAAGAAAGTAGTAAAATATGGTAATGTAGCGATTCCTGTAGGTTGTATGTAAATGTTAGGAATTTGTATCTTGTACTAGATTGGTTAGTGGAAATTAGAATATTCAACATAGAAGGAGATTTAAGACTTTGTAAAAGGAGACCACACTCTCTAGCTCTTTCACCCTCGGACACCCTCTTGCTCCCTTGCTCCTGTCCCTGCACCCCTCACCCTTGCTTTTAACCCCTTTGTTATCTTACTGCTCTGGGCCTGCTTTGAGCTGTGTCTGGCAGCTCCCAGCTGAGCCCTCTTCACCCACACCCGATGTAATAAACTGCAAACTTCAAGACCAGAATATAGAGAGCGCCTGAGTTTGTCCTGACCACCGTCCACCACCAGCTCCTACATGGCCCTGCATGGAACAAGCCCCCAGCACCTGTCACAAGCTGTTGAGACAGCGAGGAGCCGATTGTGCCGTCCATTGCACGGCTGTCCTGTCCATTGCACGGCTGTCCTGTCCATCACACACTTTTCCCATCCACCCACCCATCCATCACACTGGCACGCCTGCACTGAGTTGCCATGGCACTGCACACCACCCTGGTGACAGGGATGAAACTGGAGCCAGCGGGGCCATTGTGGGATGTGCTTTCCCAGGAACAGGCCTGGCTTTGTCCCAGCCTGTGTCACCGCCTGCCACGTTCCTGTCTCTCAGAACCCGGCCATGCTCCAGCACTAGGTGCTGGCGTCCATCACCAGGGCTCTGACCGGCTCCAGGCACCTTTCCAGGCACCTTTCCAGGTGTGGAGGCGCTGCAGACATCGTCCATCCTGCAGCAGAGAGCCGTGGCTCATGGCAGAGATGTGGCTGCAGTGCCAGGGATGCCCTGTCTCTCTGCTCCCTGCTCTCAGCACCCTTTGCACCTGAAGAGCAAACAGTAAGTGTGTGCAACTGGTTATTCTGCCTCCCAAAAAGGCACCCCAGCAACATCCTACTCCATGCTGTGGTGTCCCTCCTTCTCCCCCAGTGACCTCTTTCCTCTCTCGTAGCCACCAAGTTTTGTGTGTTCTTCCATGGAAACGCTTCCTCAAACTTAATAGCAAGCAGGCTACAAGACATCACTAATTTTTCATAAATAATATAAAATAACACTGCTCGTTTGAAGTGCTGCCTGACAGGACCACGCTGGCTTGGCTGCCTAACTATGTCTCTTGCAGGCAGGTTGCTGCCCTTCCCCATGGATTCAGAAGAGGCTGCTGACCTGGGAGTGCAGCCCACCACCACCACCACTCCTGCAGCCCCCACCAGCTGCAAGAAGAGCAGGAAGAAAAAGGAGCAGGCGGAGGGCAGGGAAGCTGCCGGGGAGGGAGGGGACGGGGCAGGGCAGGCGGAGGCCATCGAGGGTCTCACACGGGCCGGGCAGCGGGCGCTGGCTCTGGGCGCCGGCCGGGAGGCGCTGGGCTGCTTCAGGAAGGCGCTGCTCCTCTCCAGGGGCACGGCGAGCCCCCAGCTCCACAGGGCTTGTGCCTTCAACCTGGGGGCTGCCTACGTGGAGGCTGGGAAGCCCAAAAAGGGCCTTGAGTTCCTCCTGCAGTCCCAGCCCTCAGAGACGGAGAGCAGGGACCACTTGGGGAGCCTCTATTTCAGCATCGGGGCGGCTCACGAAGGGCTCCAGGATTTTCCAAAGGCTCTGGAGCGTTCTGGGCACGCTGATGGCCAAGCAGGGACCTGCGTGCAGCTGGGCTGCTGCTACCTGGGCATGCGGGAGCCGGCGCGGGCTGCACAGTGTTTCCTGGCCGCGGCGCAGAGTTACACAGCAGCCGAGAGCCCCGGGCCCGCGGCCGTGGCTCTGAGCAGGGCTGGCAGCTCCATGCTGCAGAGCCGGCGCTTCGGGGCCGCAGACATCGCCCGGGTGCTGGCCCGCTGCCGCTCGCTCTGCGACACCGTCCCCGACCCGGCCCTGCGAGGTAAGGCTGCTGGGAAAAACACGGTGCGCTGGTTTGGCAGAATTAAAAGGCTTAATAAAAAAGACGATAGGAGACATACATAAAGCAAAGGGTTAAAACGGCCGGGTGCCTGGCATGCTGCCAAGAGCACACCTTAAATGCATTTTACAATCCATCCATTTGTTACATATTCATACAACTTCATGCATAGTCAACTGTTTCTGGGAGCTGTTTAGCATGGCCACTCCTCGGATCCCCCTTTTTAGAGCATGTGTGTCTCTTGGCTTGTGGTTTTATTCTTCTCCTTATCGTTTTAATTTGGGTGGTGGTCCAGGCCTTTTGCAGTTGGTTGAGTGTTGATAATTGTTGTGTCAGCTGTGGGGTCCCCATCACCTGTTCACAGGCTGTTATCCTGACTAAACAGGTGGTTGAAGCATACTATCTCTAAAAAAACTTATGTCTAACTTTTACTATTAACAAAGACTATATCCATATAGAAGTGCTATTTTAACATTATACATATTTATCCCAATACTTGCAAAGAGCCAACAATATGTCATGCGTTTGTAAAAGCTGCACCGCGCCCTTCACTCTCAGGGCCCCGAGTGCAGCTCCCACCGCTGCTTTTCCTCTCTGCCTCCAGGGAAACTCTACACCGACATCGGCCTCGGCTACTCCCAGCTCCACATCTTCTCGCTGGCTGCCGAGAGCTTCGAGCAGGCGCTGGGGCTGTGCGCTGGGGAGCAGCACCGGGACCGGCGCCGCGAGGCCGCGCTGCTGCAGAATTTGGGCGCTGCCCACAACGGGCTGCGCAGCTTCGGCACGGCGCTGGGCTGGCACCGGCGGGCGGCCGCGCTGCACGGTAGCTCACACTCTGCCTCTTGGCTTCGCCAGCTGTGCCACAGCTCGGTGTGGAACCCCCTGTTCCCAATTGCAGGTGCTCTGGGGAACCGGCGAGCTCAGGGGCAGTGCTTTGGGAACCTGGCGTACGCCTGCAGCCAGCTGGGGAACCACGGGGCTGCTGCCGAGAGCTACCTGCACGCCCTGCAAGCCTTCCGGGACTCGGGTGAGGGAGGCACAGCCGCCCTTGGGGGGACCCTGCAGCACCCAGGTGGGCTCAAGCTGGGCAATGCTGCCCACCGGAGATCTCTGAGCAGTTGTCCTGGTTTGGAGGACAGGTGTCTGCCAATAAAGGCAGAAGCTTCTCTTTGAAATGGAGAATGTAAACCCTCCCTCTCCAAATTATTATAATTTTGAAATTAAGGAGATCTCAGGCAAAGATATGGGAATTAGGAATAACAGTTCTTGACTAGGAAAATTAAAATAGAAATACAGTATTACAAAGAACAATCCCAACCTTGACAGAGTCAGAATCCAAGCTGACACCCGTCAGTCAGTCAGGGTGTTGGCAGCAGTGCCATTCCATGGTGGCTGCATCCTCCTGCAGTGGCAGATGTGGTTCAGCTGGAGCAGTGCTCCTGGAGAAGGTGCAGTTTTCCTCTGAAGGTGCAGGGATGATGTGGAAAGGTCTGGCTTTCCTCTGGAATCCAGTGGAAAGAAAGTAACTTGCTGTCCCAAATCTCAGTTTTTAATCTAGGTAGGAAAGGCTTGGCTCCTCCCCCTGGCTGGAGCATTTTCCAATGGGATGATGTAATTTTATCAGCCATGCACTGGGACTCAATGGGCCAGCAGCAGATGATATCTTCGTGGAGGGAAGATGGGTTGTGGAAAAGATAAAGATGATTGCCCCATCTTGTCTTAAAGCTGGCCCATTAGCAGATAATTTGTGCCACGGAGATAAGGAAATCACTACCCCATCTGGCTTCAACAGATGGTGACAGAATATACATTTCTGGCCACATCAACCCAACACAGCAGTGCTGGGACTGATGCAGCCCTTTGCCTCCCAGGGGACTTGCAGGGCCAGTGGCAAGCGTGCGAGGGGCTGGGTGCTGCCTGCTTCCACCTGGGACACCCCCAGAAAGCCATCGGGCACTATCAGGAGGCGCTGATTTTGCTTTCCTGCTGTCAGGTAAGGCATGATGGGGCACCCCCAGGGCCAGCCCCTCCTGTGCATCATGGGGCACTAGCCTCAGCCCATCACACACATGGGTTCTCCCCACCACAGGACAGCCCCAGAGCTGCCCACGAACGGGTCGTGCACAAGCTCACGGACGCCATCCAGCACCGACTCCACCTCAGCCACCTCTCCCACCGGGGGGGCTGGGCACCCTCCCCAGGCCTGGTGAGCATCATGAGGGCATGGGACACTCTGGGAACTGGGAGCCCAGTTCAAGGGGTGCCTGAGTTTGCTGGGTGTTAATCCCATCAGGAGCCCAGGCAGCTGCGGTTTTGCTCCACACTGCCCCGTGCCAGGACACAGCTCCAGGGGAGCAAGGTGTGAGTAGGAAAGCTGCTGTCCCCTCTCTCCTTCATCTGGAATGAGTTTCCAGATCATGCAGGAGACAAGCCTTCCCTCACTCCATGTCTTTCAGGGGGAAAGCTCAGGCTGAGGACGAGCTGTATTTGTGTACACCAGGAGCTCACCCTGGGTTTTCAGGTGAGAGGGTGTGAACCAAACATGGGATTGAGCCATGCAGGCAATTCCTGATGGAGCTGAGGCTTTGGCACAGTCTGATACTGTGTTCTTGCCTGTTTGTCCTTCCTTCCTGGAGGCACACGAATGGCCCTGGCTGGTGGTCTCACACTGGAGCCCTGCAACCCACATAGCCTCCTGTGCACCTCTGGGGAGGATGATGATGGTCCCAGCTCAGCTCCAGGGTATCACAGTGAGCCCCAGGCTAACAGGTGGGCAGGCAAGGGGGAGGTACCTCAGTACAGCCCTTGGCACCCAAATACCTCTGCAGCACAACAAGTTTAACGGTGAAAATTCAGATATTTTTAACAGGTACATAATTCTGGGAGTGTGTTTGGGGTAATTCCAGCTGGACCCTAGGGAGAGTTCGGTCACGATGTGATAGGGGACAGTTTGTCAGAGATGCTCACCCCACGTGAGGTTCACTTGTCTCTCAGTAAGGGAACTGCCCTGCACGTGGCCAAGCCACCCCATGCCAGCCTCCGGCTACCTGAGTACCACACACAACCACAACATCACTCCTCCAGCAAGCCCAGGCCTGAGGGGCTCACACTGCATCCCACAGGCCATCAAAACCACCAAACCCTCCCTCCCAGGCTTCCAGAGAGGTAGGTGATGCCTTGGGGGAGTGGGCAAGGGAGTGGTTTGGTCTCCAGAGTGTCCTCTGATGGGAGGGTTCATAGGTGGAGACCCCAGCAGGGCTTGGGACACCCCTGTGCCACCCCAAGCCAAAAGTCACAGGGGCTGGGGATTTTGGTACCTCGTAGCCAACACCAAAACCACGCCCTGTGGATGGGGCAGAGGATCTAAGGGTGGTTTCCAGGACCCTGGTAGGAACCTCCTGCCCACTCCTGCCTTGCAGTGCTTAAAGGGGCTCCAACAGAGCTAGAGAGGGACTTTGGACAAGGGCCTGGAGTGCCAGGACAAGGGGAAATGGCTTCTCACTGCCAGAGAGCAGGGTTAGATGGGATATTGGGAAGGAATTCTTGGCTGTGAGGGTGGGGAGGCCCTGGCACAGGGTGCCCAGAGAAGCTGTGGCTGCCCCTGGATCCCTGCAAGTGTCCAAGGCCACTGCTGCTTGGAGCAGCCTGGGATGGTGGAAAATGTCCCTGCCCATGGCAGGAGGGTGGGACAAGATGGGCTTTAAGATCCCCTCCCACCCAAACCAGTCCGTGACTCTGTAATTTGATTATTCCATTTTGCATCCTGCTGGACACCCTCGCTCCCCGTGATGCCTCCGTGACCTCGCAGCCTTGACAATGACCCCACTGCCACAGCTGCCGGCTGCTGGTCCCGCCGGGGACCTCGCAGGGGAACAAGAACTCTGTCCCTCGTCTGCAGCCTCGTGTGACCAGCAGGACACCGGGAAACGCCGCCTGAGCCGGCCCGAACCGGGGGCAGGAGGGGGGCGTTGAGCCAACACGATTCTGAGAGGAATGTCGCATTTGTCTTTACAAACAAGCCGTAGATCTGCTGGTAGATAAAAACAGCACGGAGAGCTAAAAGAAACAATGGGATGGATTCCACTGATTGATCAATGGGAAAAGATATTTGCCTTTACAAACAAACTGTAGGTTCGCTGATAAATGAAATTGGATATCGGAAGATGAAATAAGCAACGGGGAAAAACTATGAATTCTGTAAGAATTAAAAATTAAAAGGAAGGGTTATACATTAGAGGGGAATCTCAGGTGTCAGGTGTTTAGGGAAGTCTGCCTCTCGTGTACCTCAGCTAATGGAGAAAGAGGGAAAAGCGGCCGGGAAAACACGATAAAAAGGGAGGCTGCGTCCTCCAAAAATTAGAGAGATCCCAAGGGAATGCCCTATGGCCTCTCCCTTTATTCGAATAAAGCAAAAAGGACTCCTCTGTCTCCCTCTTGGACATAAACCTCTGGTATTTGTGGATTAATCTTCCTGACAGTTCGGACCCCGCCCGGTTCCGCTGTCCTTCGTACATCGGGGTGGAAATGAAGGCGCCGCAGGGAGCGCGGATTCTGCGCGGCTCCGCCCCGGGGCGGCCCCGCGCCTGCTCGGTGGGGCTGTCCCGGGTTGTACCGGGCTGTCCTGGGCCGTGCTGGGCCGTGCCCGCTGCATGCCGGGCCCGCGGGCGCTGCTGGGGCTGGGGCTGCTGGTGGCGGCGGCGCGGGCGGGCGGGCGGTGCCGGGACCGGCGCTGGGGCTGGGGCTGGTACCGGGACCGGGAGCTGTGCCGGTGTCTGCCCCGCCGAGCCATGCACGTGCCCGGCCCCACCGCGCTCCGCTTCCTGGGGTAGGGCCGGGGGCAAGGAGGGAGGTGGGAGAGGAGGCGGGCGGGCGGGGCGGAGGGGCCGGGCTGGGGTCGGGCAGGGTCGGGGCACACTGAGGGTGCAGGGGTTTGGACAAGGCAGGACGGGACAGAACAGAGTAGGGGCACGCTGAGGGTGCAGGGGAGTCGGGCAGGGTGTCACGATCCGCTCAACCGGAGCGGGAGTCGTAATGGTTTGTTCGACCCCAGGGTGCAAAAGGCAAAAAGCAAGGAGGCTCAGGTTTTGTTAAGCAGAAAGCAGTAATGCTGTTTATTGCGTGTCAACAATTAAGTTTTGAGATAGGAGAGAGAGAGAGAGAGAGAGAGAGAAAAAGGATGGGATATAGCTACCAACAGAAGAGATGCATCCTTGTGGTCATCTGACAATAGACGCGTCTTCGATCCGTTGGGGAGAAAGAGATCTCAAAGTCTCTTTAGGAAAGTCACTTTTTATAGTCCTTTTCGAAGGTGAGTGGCCTCTGGCCAAAAGGTGGGGCGATTTATGGATCTCTGTATGCAGAGATCATTGCTCCAAGAAACAGGTGGAACAGGACAATACAGCCAGTACCCTGCCCAAGAGCAGCGTACCATGGCAAGCACCAGGCACACCTATAAACAGTCCTGGGCAAGCATCCACCTCGGCCAGGCCAGAACTCAGGTCCAGAGCAAGTGGTGGGGTCCTGGGTCTCAGTCTCTGATGATGGTTGTGAGGCAGATCAGAGAAAATTTGGACTGACTTAGAGGGGAGGGCAGGAAAGGACAGGACAGGGTATGGGCATGCTGAGAGTGCAGGGTTTTGGACAGGGCAGGGTAGGGGCACGCTGAGGGAGCAGAGGGATCAGACAGGGCAGGACAGGGCAGTACAGGGTATGGGCACGCTGAGAGTGCAGGGTTTTGGACAGGACAGGGCAGTGTAGGGTAGGGGCACGCTGAGGGAGCAGACAGGGCAGGACAGGGCAGTACAGGGTATGGGCATGCTGAGAATGCAGGGTTTTGGACAGGACAGGGCAGTGTAGGGTAGGGGCACGCTGAGGGAGCAGACAGGGCAGGACAGGGCAGTACAGGGTATGGGCATGCTGAGAATGCAGGGTTTTGGACAGGACAGGGTAGGGTAGGGGCATGCTGAGGGATCAGACAGGGCAGGACAGGGCAGTACAGGGTATGGGCACGCTGAGAGTGCAGGGTTTTGGACAGGACAGGGTAGGGGCACGCTGAGGGTGCAGGGGGCTCAGGCAGGCCATGGGCTTGGGGTGCAGATGGACGTGGGGGCACAGCTCTGGGTGTTGTCCTCCCTGGCTCATGCAAAGTCGAGGGGGGATCATAGCAGCCCCCAGGCTGGGCCTGGCCAGGTTCTGGGGTACTCAGCAGTGCCATCTCCCACCCCAGGCAGGAGGAGGCCCAGGCCATCGACCAGGAACTCTTCAATGAGTACAAGTTCAGCGTGGACCAGCTGATGGAGCTGGCAGGGCTGAGCTGTGCCACTGCCATTGCCAAGGTGGGGATCCTGGGGGACAGAAGGGGGTCTTGGCATCATGGGCTGAGCTGAGCTACTGCCAGGCTGGGTGCCCTGGAGGTGGTTGGAAACCCTGGGAGAGAGGTCAAGCCCTACAGGCTGAGTGCTGTCACCACTATCAACAAGGTGGGGGGCAAGGCAGCATAGTGTACCAAGCTGTGCTACCACCAAGGTGGGCACCTGGGAGGCAGATGGTGATCCTGGGAATGGTCCCAGTCCCATGGACATGCCAATCCCAAGTTGGGGGTCTTGCAAATCCCGTGGGCCCACTTCCCCATCATAACCCTGTGCCTCTTGCCCCCACCAGGCCTACCCACCCAGCTCCTTCACCACGAGCCAGCCTGCTGTGCTGGTGATCTGCGGGCCAGGGAACAACGGCGGAGATGGGCTGGTCTGCGCCCGGCACCTGAAGATGTTTGTGAGTCTTGCACAGGGTCCCCACGAGGGTTTGGTCTCTGTGCACCCCTGTACCTGTGGGCTCCAGGCTCCCACTCCTCTGGCTGCTGCTGGTGCCAGAGTGGGATTAGTTCAGGTCCCTCCTCCTCTTGCAGGGCTACCAGCCAACCGTGTATTACCCCAAGCAGCCCAGCAAGCCCCTCTTCGAAGGTTTGACCACCCAGTGCAAGAAGATGGATATTCCCTTCCTCCCCGAGTTCCCAGCTGAGGTGAGGAGCAGCCCCCAGCTTGGTAGCCCCTGTCCCTGGAGCTGTGCCAGGACTGCCCTCCCTTCACCTGCTGCCCTCCCTGCTGCAGCCTGCGTTCATCGACGAGCTCTATGGCCTGGTGGTGGATGCCATTTTTGGCTTCAGCTTCAAGGGAGCAGTGCGGGAGCCCTTTGGCAGCATCCTCAGCACGCTGGAGCACATCACAGTGCCCATTGCCAGCATCGACATCCCCTCAGGTGAGTCACAGCTGCACCTGCCAGAGGAAGGGGCCTGGCCTGGATGGTGCTGGCTGCAGCCTGGCACTGGGGCTCGTTGCAGGCTGGGACGTGGAGAAGGGGAAGGCAGACGGCCTCCAGCCTGACATGCTCATCTCGCTGACGGCGCCCAAGAAGGCAGCAATGCATTTCACGGGCCGGTACCACTTCCTCGGGGGCAGGTTTGTGCCCCCTGCGCTCCAGCAGAAATACGCTCTGAACCTGCCAGAGTACCCCGGCACAGACTGCGTCCTGCAGCTGACCTAGGGCTGGGGCTGGGGGGCAGGCCTGGTGTCAGCACTGCACACCAGGGCCAAATTCTGTCCAAGCCTCTGCCAGGAGGGTGCTCAGCACCTCACAGCTTCAGTGTGAGCCAGCAGGATCAGAAGGCCCAGGAGGTGAGAGTGGTGAGGGGCTGCAGGAGGAGCTCTGTTTGGGGTTGCTGCCTAATGCAAGTGCTACGGGTGTAAAGGTGATCTGGAATCTGGGGCTCTGCCACTCACAGAACCACTCACACTTCAGGATAATCTGATTACAATAAAGATTTATTCACCCTTGAAAAAAAATTCAGTACTCTGCAGGGTGTGTCCTTGTGTCCCTCTGTGACAGGCCCGTGGTAAATGGGTCCCAGCCCCAGGGTCTGGGGTGAACCAGGGTCACCCCTGAAGGTTCAGGTGGTGAAGTAAAGCTTGATCCAGCTCCAGACCAACTTGTCCTGGCCCAGCATCCCCAGGCAGCTGGGCCATAGTGCTGGACTCCATCTGGAATGTGCTCAGAGCACCCTATGGCACCCACCAGCACCAGGATGAGGACCCTGACAGCCAGGTGGGACTGGCAGCTGTGACATGCATGGCAGCCATGTCACTTGCTCACTCTGGCTCCCTCTTCTTCTTTTTCTTCTTCCTCTTCTTTGTAGGGCTGTGTCCCAGGTTTGGCTCATCTGTGTCTTGTAGAGGTATATCTGTTTCAGCTGGCTCTTCTTTGTCCTCCTCTTCCTGCTTCTTCTTTTTCTTCTTTCTCTTCTTTGCAGCCTTCTCTTCTACCACCTCCTCATCTGTGCTTAGCTCTGGCTTCTTCCTCTTCATGACTTTCCCCTCCTCTCCTGATACCTCTTCTCCACAAGGCTCTGTGACCACCTTCTTCTTCTTCTTCTTCTTCTTCTTCTTCCCTCATGCCCTCTTCCTCTCCTGCCAGCTCCTCTTCTCTGCTTGATCCCCGATTCTTTTTCTTTCTCTTCACAACCTTTCCTTCTTCCAACACCTCCTCCTGTTCTCTGTTTGGTTCCTGGCTCTGTGGCACCTCGGGGTTGGCTCCATCCCTGGACTGTTTCCTTTTCTTCTTTTTGCCCTGGCTGCTCTCTTGGGGCTTCTGCTGCCGATAAGTGGCCAGGAAGGCTCGTTCCTGCTCCTCCAGGCGTGCCAGCTTAGCACTCATGGTCAGGCCGTGACGGGCACCCCTGCAATGATCACAGGCACTGAGGACTGGCACCTCCCCAGCAGTGAATGTGTTCCCCAGCCCAACCTGCTCAACAGCCCCTCTGAGGAGAGGGCAGCCCAGCCAGGCTCACTCACTTGTGTGCTGTGCGGCCCCCGCACGCCTGCACCAGCTCCTCGTCTGTCAGCCTGTGGGACACAGACAGGACCTGTCACCCCAGCAGCTGTGTGGGGGAACAGGGTCTGGACCAGGGCTCCACCTTGCAGCCCTCATCCCTCCCCATCAAGAGATGGGGCCCAGCTTCACCTCCTGACCGAAGAGAGGTCCAGCTTCTCCTCCTCCTCACTGCTTTCAGAGCTGGTGGGCTGTGTTATGGACTCCTCCCCACAGGCTGTGAGCATGGCTGACTGCAGCACAGAGACACAGGGACTGTGAGAAAGGGGCACAAGGAAAAGGGGGCTCTGGGGGCCACGCAGCCCCCAGGCTCCAGGTTACCTTCACAAAGCGGCCGTACAGCAGGCTCCCACTGCTGCCAGCCTTGCGTGGCTTCTTATTGCTGATCCTGCCTCCCTGCTCAGAAAGTGCCTTCACAGAGATGCCATCCTGGGGGAAAAAAGGCAAAGGGCTTGGAAATGATCTGTCCAAGGGGCTTTGTCCCTCCAGCAGCACCTCTCCAGCACCACAGCCCCTGTGCAAAGTGCTGCTTGCTGACAGGGCCGGAGGGATACAGTGGCAGTAAGGAGCCACCGAAGGAACCCAAACACCCTCTCCTGCCTTCAGCTGGGGTGCCCTCACCACCCCCAGCCCTCCCACCTGCCCAGCCTCCACAGCGATGTTGGCAGCTGCCTTGTTGAAGACGTGGTCCCACCAGTGGAAGGTGAAGGGCTCCGCCGCGTCGTGTCCCACCTGCAGGGGTCAGAGGAGCTGCCGGGATGGCTGCGGCGGGCAGCGGGCACCGCGCCGGGCCCCCGAGGGGCTCCGCACTCACCCCCGCCGTGTCGCACTTCACCTTCACCCGGATGGCCTCGGCGATGCCGTCCTGCCGCCGGCCCAGCCCCTGCCCTGCGGACACGGCACCGTCAGCCCTGCACGGCCTGGGGGCACCAGGGGCTGGGGCGCTGCAGGACCCCGAGGGTCGGGATGAGCTCCAGACCGGGCCCTGCAGGGAGGAGGGGGTCGGGGAGCCCGGCTCTGGGGACCACCGGGGGCTGGGGTGGGGACCTGGGGGCTAACGGGGGCTGCAGGGTCCCCAGGTCGGGCTATTCTTGGGGAGAGCTGGGGCATGGGGGGAGATGGGGCCTGGTGGAGGGAGCTGGGGCTTGAGGAGGGAGACAGGGTTTTGGGGGGATCGCAGTCTGGGGGGGATCACAGTCTGAGGGGAGCCGGGTTTGGGGGATCGCAGTCTGAGGGGAGCCGGGGACTTGGGGGATCGCAGTCTGAGGGGAGCCGGGGTTTGGGGGGATCGCAGTGTGAGGGGAGCCAGGGTTTGGGGGGATCGCAGTGAGGGGAGCCAGGGTTTGGGGGATTGCAGTCTGAGGGGAGCCGGGAGGGGGGGATCGCAGTCTGAGGGGAGCCGGGGGGAGGGGATCGCAGTCTGAGGGGAGCCAGGGTTTGGGGGATCGCAGTCTGAGGGGAGCCGGGGTTGGGGGATCGCAGTCTGAGGGGAGCCAGGGTTTGGGGGATTGCAGTCTGAGGGGAGCCAGGGTTTGGGGGATTGCCAGGGTTTGGGGGATTGCTGAGGGGAGCCAGGGTTTGGGGGATCGCAGTCTGAGGGGAGCCAGGGTTTGGGGGATCGCAGTCTGAGGGGAGCCGGGAGGGGGATCGCAGTCTGAGGGGAGCCGGGTTTGGGGGATCGGGAGGGGAGCCGGGGGTTGGGGGATGGGGGATCGCAGTTTGAGGGGAGCCGGGGTTTGGGGGGGATCGCAGTCTGAGGGGAGCCAGGGTTTGGGGGGGATCGCAGTCTGAGGGGGGCCGGGGTTTGGGGGGATCGCAGTATGAGGGGAGCCGGGGACTGGGGGGGATCGCAGTATGAGGGGAGCCGGGGTTTGGGGGATCGCAGTCTGAGGGGAGCCGGGACTGGGGGATCGCAGTCTGAGGGGAGCCAGGGTTTGGGGGGGATCGCAGTCTGAGGGGAGCCGGGGACTGGGGGGATCGCAGTGTGAGGGGAGCCAGGGTTTGGGGGGGATCGCAGTCTGAGGGGAGCCAGGGTTTGGGGGGGATCGCAGTCTGAGGGGAGCCAGGGGGGGATCGCTGGGGGATCGCAGTGTGAGGGGAGCCAGGGTTTGGGGGATCGCAGTGCAGTGAGGGGAGCCAGGGTTTGGGGGATCAGTCTGAGGGAGCCAGTGGGGGATGAGGGGAGCCAGGGTTTGGGGGATCGCAGTCTGAGGGGAGCCAGGGTTTGGGGGATCGCAGTCTGAGGGGAGCCGGGGTTTGGGGGATCGCAGTCTGAGAGGAGCCGGGGTTTGGGGGATTGGAGGGCCGATCGGGGTCTGAGGGGAGCCAGGGTTTGGGGGGGATCGCAGTCTGAGGGGAGCCGGGGTTTGGGGGGATCGCAGTCTGAGAGGAGCCGGGGATTGGGGGGATCGCAGTCTGAGGGGAGCCAGGGTTTGGGGGGATCGCAGTCTGAGGGGAGCCAGGGTTTGGGGGGGATCGCAGTCTGAGGGGAGCCGGGGGTTGGGGGGCAGCCCAGGTGGGGCGGGCCAGGCCGGGGACCCCCGCCCGGCCCCACCTCGTTGCCAGCCGTGCCGCCTCAGCTGCGTCTCGGCGAACAGCATCCCGTGGCCCGGCGGCACCGGGGCGCTCATGGCCCGGCGGCTCCGGAGGGTCCCGGAGGGTCTCAGGGAGTCTCGGTGTGTCCCGGTGTGTCCCGCTGTGCCCCGCTGTGTCCCTGGGGCGGCCCCGGTGTTTCCCGCTCGGTCCCGCCGGTCCCGGCACCGCCGCACGAGGCCGGGCCGCCGGTCAGGGGCTGTGCGCATGCGCCAGGGGCGGGACCGGGAATGCGCCGGGGGCGGGGCGGGCACGGGCACAGGGGAGGGACAGGAGGACAGGGACATGGACATGGGGACAAGGAGGGGGACAGGGACGTGGGGACAGGGGGAGGGACACGGGGACAGGGACATGGGGACAGGGATATGGACATGGGGACAGGGAGAGAGTACATGGGGACAGGGATATGGACACGGGGACAGGGAGTGGGACATAGGGACAGGGAGAGAGACATACACAGGGAGAGGGGCATGGGGATGGGGGATACACTGTCACAGGGACAGGGATATGGACATGGGGACAGGGAGAGAGACAGACACAGGGAGAGGGACGTGGGGATGGGGGTTACACTGACACAGGGACAGGGGGGTACACGGACACCGGGACAGGGATATGGACATGTGGGCAGTGTCAGCTCTGACATAACCAACCCTGCAAGCTGGAAACACTCAAAACCCCACAGCAAACTCTGGTGAACACGACCAGCACCTGCCAGGCAGCGACAGGAAAGCAGGTGTCAGCTTGCTGGTGGAATTAAACCATGTCAGAGAAACATGAATATGGACCTAAATGTGCCATGGTCAGATCTTGCAGCAGGGAGCTGTCAGGGCTGGCCATGGCCCTACCATGCTCTAAATCATTATTTTCTGCCCTTAAATGCTGCAGAATTCAGCAGAGAGGCTGAGGAGCATCATTCAGCCCTTCCTCATGGCTCCTGTGGCTGAGCAAAGGTGCTGCAGCAGTTCCACATACATACACATATTTTTTTCCAAGCTATCCTACTCCATGACCTCCTCACCCCAGGATATTTTCCTACTGACCCTCTCTGAGTCACTTTGAACTTGCCCCTCCATAGTCAGGGCTGTGGCCACAGGAAACTGCCCATACTATGGATCTTGGTAACAAAAAAACCGCTTTATTGAAAGGAATGTAGGTGTTGATTCCTGCCATCTTTCTCTCCTCCACATTTTACAGGTTTGATTTCAAAGTTGGAAGTGTTACACTGGGATATTGGGGGAAAAGGCTGCAGATTCCCTCTAGGGAAAGGGGGAGGAATGAAGTGAAAATATATTCTTGACAGCAGAAATCTCTCCCAATCAATCAGCAGGATTTGCCACTACCTGCTGCATAAATTATGTTTTAAAATAATTAATTCTATTTGCCAGAATAAAATGAGAGGAAACAGTCAATAAGAACACCTTTGGGCAATTCCTTGGGAAGGAGAGCTATGGGAGTGAGAAAGGGCAGTCATTCCTTTGGAAGTGGGCCTTTGAACAGCACATTACCAGGGATTAGGGAAAGCTCTGGAGGGAATTAAGGTTTCACTAAAAGATTTTCTCACAAACCTTCGAAGTGCCTTTTACCCCAGAGCCTGGGAAGGCCAGATCTGCATTCCCTGTGGGTACCAAAGACCAGACCCAGCTGCAACCCTCCCAACTCTCCTTCCCAGTACAAAGCAGCACAGCAAGCAAAGCCCCTGGGAGCAGTGTGGAATGGGCAGCTTTGCCAGACTGCTGGGAGGCTGGAGAACTGGGAGATGCCATCAGGTGGACACAAAAAGCTGCAGGCTGTGTTGTATCTCTATTTGAACATCTTGCCTGGTGGGCTGGCAAGAGGGAATGATCCCAAAGTGGCACGAGAGCAGATGCTACAATGTGGAGAGACAGAACTGTGTTTTCTCACTTAAACAAGCAAGAGACACCAAGGACTGGATGGCCTGTGAGGGCTCATCATGGTCTTTCAGGAGTTAAAGGAACTTGTGAAAATGAGGGTCAAAGTCTTTTTATATGGGCAGATAATGATGACTCAAGAGGAAATGGTTTTAAACCTTATGCTGGACATTGGGAAGAAATTCTTGGCTGTGAGGGTGGGGAGGCCCTGGCACAGGGTGCCAGAGAAGCTGTGGCTGCCCCTGGATCCCTGCAAGTGTTCAAGGCCAGGTTGGACAGGGCTTGGAGCAGCCTGGGGTGGTGGAAGGTGTCCCTGCCCATAGCAGGGGTGTGGAATGAGATGAGCTATGAGGTCTCTTCCCAACCAAACCATTCTGGGATTCTCAAACTCCTGTGGACTCTCCTCAGTGGTTCACAGCCATCTGCACACACTGCAGCACAATTCCCCCACCATGCAGGGATTTATTTCCAGCCAGCTTTGGAGTCACCAAACTGCTCCATCCCTCCAAGTCCTGTTCCAACCCAGATCCCCTCACACACACACAGACCCCTTGCACTGTGGTGACACTACCATGTCACACCTTGCCAACACACTGAGGGGGTGGAAGGACAATTTCTGCCTGGCCAGAAACAGCACTGGTGGGACTAATTTTGCTCCTCGGAGGTTCAAACTCACCATGGGGTGATATCCCCACTCCCTGTGACCCTGTGTGCACCCCTGCACCCTCCCTTCCCTGCTTGCACCATCCATCCTCCCACAAGCACATTCCTTACAAGAGCTGGCTTGTGCAGGGGCACACTTCAGTGCTGTCAAAGGCCTCTGAAGGGATCCCAAGGCTCGCACAGGTCTCGTCAGGAGCCTGTTTTGAGCTGCAAAGGGGCCAATCAGTAACATTTGGAAAAAGCTCTGACCCCACCAGTACCAATCAGGATCTCCAGTCCCATCCCTACACAGCTCTGTGCAAACTTCCCACATCTGAGAGGCTGCTCAAAGCAATCCACACATTTGTGCACAGCCTCCAGAAGAGGTTAAAGCTGCTTTCCAAATCCTCCTCCAAGGGATTGCTGTCTCATTAGGATGCACACACAGAGGCAGGAGTGTTTCCAGCCCCATGTTTTCTCCACCACCACCACCTACACTCTCAGCAACACCAACACCCAGGGATCCCAGTTCCAGCTACAGAGCCAGCTGGGTGCAGCAGGTTTTACAGGTATGCAGCAAACCTCCTGTTCCCTCTCTGCCCAATCCTCCCACACTGAAAGAAACTTAAAACTATCAAATAACACTGACTCCCAGCTCTCAACAGTTCCAATGATTGCTAATTGTCAACTCTAATTCAAAGGAATTCTTTGCTTCAAAGGAATTCAATGCCTCCAAACCAGCAGTTTAGGACCAGTGTTTGGGAAGCTTCAGCAGTACTCCTGAAGTGTCAAAGGTTTCCTGGCCACAGGGGAAGGCAGCTGGGCCAGTGGAGAGGGAGTGTGACACCCCCATGCCTGCACTGAGCACGAGGAACAGGACAGGACAAGTTAAACCCAAGGAACTGGCCCAGCTGAGCCGAGGCAGGCAAGGATGAGACAGGGATGCAGGGAGACAGATGGTTGTGCGCATTTATTTTCCTTTGATAAAAATGGTGTATGCAAATTACACAGCCATGGAGGCTCCTGGGAAATACCACCCTGCTGGTCCTGGGGAGTCTCTCGGACAGTCGGAACATTCGAACACACCAGAATGGAAGGGGGGTGGAGGATGGGTCTAAACTGGGAAGAACACGAACTTCAACATTTTCCAGTGAAGTGAAAGACCGTTAGCTTATTTTCCATTTCCTTTTTTTAGTTTTCACACTTGTAAAACTGAGCCCACTGAGCACAGGAGTCAATGCCCCTGGACACCTCTGACCAGGAACCACATGACTTGGGCAGAAACACACCTTCAGAACCCCTTCCTCTGCACAGCACCTTTTACTCAAGCTCAAAAACAGCACACCTGGTCACTGCACACCCCTGGGCTCCCTTATACCACCCCCAGAGTGTAAAGAGGCCACACTTCAAACACAGGTTTCCCACCCATTAACCCTCTACCAGGAGACTGGAGGCACCAGTGAGTGAGGGACACGGGCTCGGTTCATCCCAGGAAACATTAAGACAAATGACATCAGAAATTCTCAGGTAATTTCAATTTTTCTTTTGATCCATTCCCAATAAGATGCTGAGAGAAGTAACCAATCCCCAAACTTGGCTCAATATTTTAAATATTTGCCTGAAAGGAGGGCTAGGGGAAGGAATCATGTACAGTTAAAATCAAGCTACTCAAAACACAATCATTCAGGTAAGTAACTAGAAGTATCGCCTCTACCATCTAGAGAGAGAGAGAAGAGTGTCTGAGACAGGGCATATTTAGGAAAAAATACACATCTGAAGTCTCTGTGGCCACGATGAGAACTGGAATCCACATACAAGCCAGTTAAAGAGCATTTCAACATGAAATCTTAACTTAGTAGGAAGGTCAGGGGTTAAGCTGTATCTTTTTGTTTTAAATACATGGACAGCTGTCAGATATGAAAATGATGGCGGGCTTTCCGGAAAGATCCCCTGTGCATGTGTATGGATGCATGTGCTGACGTCTGTGGGGCAGCAGGACAGAGTTTAGGAAGGCTGGGAGCCCAGCAGTCTCTCAATAGCTGCGTTGATGTCCCCACCGGTGGCGATGAGCGCCTGCAGATTGGCCTCACGGTTGATGAAGCCCATGGCATTCAGCTGCTCCAGCTGCTGTTGGAATCGCACTTCGGGACTCTGCGCCTGCGAGGGGAAGGACAGAGAGCCTGGAGTCAGGGACAGCATCCTACACAGGCACTGCCAGCAGCCACGGCTCTGCAGGAATCCCAAGCTCAGCTTCAGGCTCCTGTGGGAACAGTCTCCATGGCCCCTTGGGTTGTGGCACAGCAGCCACACCAGTCAGTCCTGGTTTGATACTGACAGTGTGTTTTGGGTTGCAATACAGGATATAGCCAGAAATGTGGATTCTGTCAGCATCTGTTGAAGCCGGGTGGGGCAGTGATTCCTTATCTCCGTGGCACACATTATCTGCTAATGGGCCAGCTTTAAAACCAGCTGGGGCAATCATCTTTATCTTTTCCATAGCTCATCCTCCCTCCAGGAAGATATCATCTGCTCCTGGCTCATTAAGTCCCACTGTATGACTGATAAAATTACATCATCCCATTGGAAAATGCTCCAGCCAGGGGGAGGAGCCAAGCCTTTCCTACCTAGATAAAAACTGAGATTTTGGACAGGAAGTTATCCATCTTTCCACTGGATTCCAGAGGAAAGCCAGACCTTCCCACATCATCCCTGCACCTTCAGAGGAAAACTGCACCTTCTCCAGGAGCACTGCTCCAGCTGAACCACATCTGCCTCTGCAGGAGGATGCAGCCACCACTGAATGGGACTGTGCCAACACCCTGACTGACTGACGGGTGTCAGCTTGGATTCTGACTCTGGCAGTGTTTGGGGATTGTTCTTTGTAATACTGTATTTCTATTTTAATTTTCCTAGTAAAAAACTGTTATTCCTAATTCCCATATCTCTGCCTGGAAGCCCCTTAATTTCAAAATTATAATAATAATTTAGAGGAAGGGGGTTTACATTCTCCATTTCAAAGAGAAGCTTCTGCCTTTATTGGCAAACACCTGTCCTTCCAACCAGGACACAGTGGCAGCAGTGCAGGAAGAAGGATCCCCAGCACGCTGAGCTTAAACCCCTCATAGTGTTCAACACCTCAAAGAGTTAGCCAGACCCCAACACCAAACTTGGCCTAGAGCACCACAGCCATAAGAAACTGCTGGGGACCACATGCCCTAAATGAGGTGAGGTGGGGACCCCCCAGAGACCTCCCTGCCCGTGCCAGGACCACTGGGCATTACGTACTTGAGAGCTTCCTCCGGCCAGCAGCTGGATCATCTGCTGCATGAGCTGCTGTTGAGGGTTAGCACCCCCAGCTGGAGAGGCACTGGCCGGCGTCGAAGCGGAGGGAACGGGGTTCTCCGGGATTGTGCTTCCTCCTGTGGAGGATGGGGGCATCCGGGGCATGCCGAAGGAGCCGAGGCTGCAGAGGAAGGCAGGGCATGCTCAGGGTGACACTGGCATTCTGGTCACCCCCTCCACAGAGTGGGGCAGCAGGCAGCCAGCAGGCTCAACCAGGCTGGCCCTCACTGAAGGCCCTGCTACAGGGCAGCTCTGAAAACTGAACAGGCTGCATCCATGTTCTGGTCACACATGGCATGGGGAGGGAGCAGAGCTAACAGAAGCCTTCAGAGAACTGCTGTGATGGAGTGTGACCTGTGGTGACAGTAAGCAGAGAGCTGAGGCCTGCCAGTAGATCAGCCCAGGAGAGCCACCCAGCCTTGTGTCTGTCCATCTCACACTGTTCTCCAAAGATAAAGTTCTTGAGTTCAGTCCACACCAAATGCAGCAAACAAAGGATGGGGGAAGGACCAAGTGCATTCCAAACCTCTCCTCCAAAAAGAAAGGGTAAAGGACTTTGCAGTGAAGCACAAGCAAGCAACAAGTGCTAATTAGCCTGCTCAGAGAGACCTGCAGGCACACACCAGCACAAGTCCCCATTACAGAGTGCCCAAAGTAGATGTCCCAGATGAATCCACAGCCAGCTCTGTCTGTGGCATGGGGCACACACCTCTGTGCGGCTGGGCACACAGCTCTGTCTGTGACAGTGGGCACAGAGCTCTGCCTGTGACAGAGGGTACAGCAGCTCTGCCTGTGGCACAGGGCACACAGCTCTGCCTGTGGCACTGGGCACACGGCCCTGCCTGTGGCCCTGGGCACACAGCCCTGCCTGTGACAGTGGGCACAGAGCTCCGCCTGTGACAGAGGGTACAGCAGCTCTGCCTGTGGCACAGGGCACACGGCTCTGCCTGTGGCACTGGGCACACGGCCCTGCCTGTGGCCCTGGGCACACAGCCCTGCCTGTGGCCCTGGGCACACAGCCCTGCCTGTGGCCCTGGGCACACAGCCTTGTGGCACTGGGCACACAGCCCTGCCTGTGGCACTGGGCACACAGCCCTGCCCGTGACAGTGGGCACACAGCCCTGCCTGTGACAGTGGGCACACAGCCCTGCCCGTGGCACTGGGCACACAGCCCTGCCCGTGACAGTGGGCACACGGCTCTGCCTGCGGCACTGGGCACACAGCTCAGCCTGTGGCACTGGGCACACAGCTCTGCCTGCGGCACTGGGCACACAGCACTATGGCACTGGGCACACAGCCCTGCCTGTGGCACTGGGCACACAGCCCTGCCTGTGGCCCTGGGCACACAGCCCTGCCTGTGGCACTGGGCACACAGCACTATGGCACTGGGCACACAGCCCTGCCTGTGGCACTGGGCACACAGCCCTGCCTGTGGCCCTGGGCACACAGCCCTGCCTGTGGCACTGGGCACACAGCTCTGCCTGTGGCACTGGGCACACAGCCCTGCCTGTGGCGCTGGGCACACAGCCCTGCCTGTGGCGCTGGGCACACAGCCCTGCCTGTGGCACTGGGCACACAGCCCTGCCCGTGGCGCTGGGCACACAGCTCAGCCTGTGGCACTGGGCACACAGCACTATGGCACTGGGCACACAGCTCTGCCTGTGACAGCGGGCACACAGCCCTGCCTGTGACAGCGGGCACACAGCCCTGCCCGTGGCACTGGGCACACAGCTCTGCCTGTGGCGCCAGGCACACAGCCCTGCCTGTGACAGTGGGCACACAGCCCTGCCTGTGGCACTGGGCACACAGCCCTGCCTGTGGCACTGGGCACACAGCTCTCCTGCAGGGCCCCCTCCACAGCACTCCGTACCTTGGCACTAGTCCGGGCGCCTCTGTCTGCAGCGTCTGGAGCCCCTGCTGGATCTGGAGCAGGGCCTGCATGGCGCGGGGGTTGGTGAGGATGGACAGGGAGTCCGGGTTCTGCATCTGGGGAGCAAGGCAGAGAGACACCACGGTACCAACCAGTGAGAGCTCAGGCAGCCACAGCTCCACCACTGTCACACCTGAGCCAGCACCAGGGCTCTCGCCTGCGCCCAGCGCTGGCCTTCGTGTCTGGATCCTCCTCTGAGGCTCCAGACTGCAGGGCTCACCTGCAGGGACACTCTCAGAGCTCACATCAGGTTTCCTAAATGAACTGGGTCAATTAGATTAGAACTGGGGACACATGCCCTTGTACTCTGATTTACCTGAGAACCAGTTGCTCTAGCACAATTAGCTGTGTAACTTTTGTAAACTCAACACAGTGAGAGACTGTCTACGCAGGGGTTCCAAGTAGCTTAACAAGCCTAATCTGGAGTCCACCTTTCAGTAATTCAGATGAGTTAATTCAGACTACCTTGTCTAACCAAGTTCTTCCTCTTTGTCTCCCCTGTGCAACCCCCTTCCTTCCTCAGCCCCCCCAAACCCACATGCTTCCTAGTGCACTCGACCAAGCAGCTGAGATCCTGCCTGTCCCACAGTGGGGGGAGAAGCTCTGGAGCCAGGGGCTGAGGGCAGCACAGGGCCAACCAGAGGCCTTTACCTGCTGCAAGAAGACAGGGAGCTGAAGGCGGAGCTGTTCTTGAAGCTGTGGATTCCCAGCAAAGAGGGGGACATTTACCATGATCTAGCAAGAGACAGCACATGTAGGTAGGGTCAGAGGGTTGCTGCCACTTGCTGTTAAACCCTATGCAACTAAGCCATGAAGAACAGGTCAGTTATGGGGCCCCTGACTCCCTCCCTGGGCTTTCAACATGCTCCCCTGCCAAGGGAGATCAAAACAGGACAGCTCAATTCCTGACAGCAGTGTTGAACAGAGGCCACTTGGCCACAAGCAAAGAGAAGGGCATTCCCATGTCCCTCTGAGAGCCACCTCTTGTGTCAGGGGCTCTGCAAACACACAGGGCTCAGAGGAGGCTATCAAGAAATACAACCAAACTGTGTATTCACTCTGCTCCAGTGAGAAGCAGAGGAACCAGTCTGACCCCAGCAGCAGACTGACCTCACACTGAGCTCATGGCCTGCCTGGCAACAGCAGACAACTGCAACACTTTTACCTGTGCTGCAAAGTCCGGGTTCTGGGCAAGAGTTTGCATCATGCTCCGCATGTAGGGGGCAGAGATCATATTCTGCATCAACTGAGGGTTTTCAGAAATCTGCTGCAGAAGTCCTTGCATCTCTGGGCTGTTGAACATGCCTGCAAGGGGAAGGGAAGACAAATGAAAACCCCGATGAGCCTGAGCACTGCTGCATTGCCTGAAATACAATGTGACAGGTGACAGCACTGCCTGTACTCCATCCCCCAGCCAGCAGCCAGGGACAGCCATGGCAGTGCTCTGCTGGCCACTCTCCTGCTCTTGAGAGCTTCAGGGACAGCAGAGTTCCCAAAGGAACCATCTGACAAGCACATCAGAATAATTCATTTGTGCCTGCAAGTAGGCTAGACCCATTCCTCTGTATAACAGCCACAGCCAGGGCTCAAATGCCTGAGGAACTGGCCCTCCAACAAGGCTGGAGGAGCTGCACCCTGCGGCTCCTCCCTCACGTACCAGCACCGATGCTGGCAGCATTCAGCCCAAAGGGGTTGGATACAGTCGGGGTGCCCTGGGTGGTTGCTGAGCCCGTGCTCCCTTCACTGCTGGGTGCCTGACTCTGGGAAGCAGGGGGTGTGGGGCTCCAGGGGTTTGGCAATGGCTCTCTGTTCTCCGTCCGCAAAGGCTGAGAGCTCGAGCTGTCAGAATTCCCCGTCAAGGAAGAGAAAGGATTGTTGCCAAACTAGAGAGAGAAAAAAAAAAAAAGAAACAGATGGAATCAGTTAGTCCCAGCAGACCAACCCCAGCACTGAGCGAGCCAGGGAACAGCCGATCACATTCAGCCAAGTCCAGAATTTGCTAAACACGTGCCATGATCCGCCTCCTGAGAAATCTGCAATCCACAACACACCTCACTCAGAAAAAGACCAGGCTCAGGAGTGGCCACAGCTCCAGATACAGCTCCCAAATGCAGGGCTTTAAAATGCCCCTGTAAAGCCAGTACCAGGACATACCAGAAGGTAATGCTGGACTGGAGTGCGTCTGCACAGCCCTCTGCAGCCAGACCTGTGCTCCCTCCTCCTGCACTACCAGCCAACTGGATCTGAGCCAGCTCTGCTCCAAAGGCATCAAGCTCCAGCTAATCCAGGGAGCAGAGGGCTGTGCTAACAGTGACAGGGCCTGCCTGTTGGTCAGGGCTGGCTTCCAGCCTGCTGGGGGACTGGAGCAGCCAGAGCAGGTCCCTCCTCCAACACATCAACCCATGTCACCAGAGGCACTGCACCACATTCTCTGGCCACTGGAGTGGAGGGATGAAGAGCCACACTCTAGGAAAACTGCCCCATCAGCACAGGGAACAGGGAAAGGCCCCTTTCCCACACTACACACACTCAGAACACAGCAGTACCTGCTCCCTGGCTGCACTGAACATGGGCTCCTGGATGTCCGTGTACATCCGGCGCAGGGCGTTGTATCCTCCTGGAATGCTCTCGAGGTTACTCAAAGCACGGTCCTGGTTCCGCATCATCTCCTGCATCATGGCAGGGTTACGAGCCAACTCCATTGTCTGCCAGAAGGAGGAAAAGGTGGAAAGCTCAGGTCTACACACACCATGAGGGGCCAGAGGGGATCAAGAGCCTGGTCAGCAGCCAAGCACTGAAAGAGTTAAATCTCAGCTCCCAGGAGAGAGAGGATAATTAAACCCAATTTACAGGCAGAGAGCAGAGAGATCATTTATCCAAGCAAAGAGAGCCCAGGGATCCAGGCTCCTCCCCAGCCTTGCTCAGCTCTCTTCCTTCTCAGCCTTGGTTCAGATTGATGAGATGTTCTGTTCCTAAGCAGTATCAGGACATCCAAGCATCCAGTACCTGTATGTTCCCACTCAGACTGGATGGACTACACACAACAACGGGGAAGGTGGATCCTTCCACCCTCTCCAGACTTTCCATGGGTCTTCCCTGCACAAAGAATATCCAGGTCTCATTTGAGGAACTGCTTAAGTACAGATTATTCACAATTTAGTCCTGCAGCTCTGGAATTTCATGTATGGCCAACACAGTTGCAAGCAGAATAACAGAGAAGCAGATGGAAACTAGGCCCACGCAGCACAACCCTCTTGACAAGCCTTCCCAGGAAACAGCAGAGACCTGTCAATGGCTATTAACACCCAGATTCTCACTGATCCCTTAGGATTCCCTTCTGATGAACCTTTGGTCTTCCAGACAGCCCGTCCTCTTGAACATGGGTCCTCTCTGCTCTGGGAAAAATGAGAGCCCTCTGGGATCCCAGCCTACACTAGTGCTCCCCACTGATACAGAAGTGAAACACTCACTGTACCACTGTGCTGTCTACATAATCTGTCAAGAGAACTAGAAAGAAAACAAAGAGCTTTTGCAGTAGCTTCACTTCTCCAGCACTGTTTTTACTCCCATTTCTGAATCACAACACAGTAGCCTTGTAGTCAGCATACTAGGAAAATCCCAGCATCCCTGTTTTTCCCAACACACCATGGATTCAATAGCTCTGAAAGGGAGATAAGAGTTGCAAGGATGTGGGTTGAGTAAACAGCATTCACGTAGCTCAAGGCCACCATCTGTTTGTGGGGAGCTCACAGCAGGAAGGAAGAGATCTCCAAAACCACTGCTTTGGCATTCCTGCTTCTCCTCACAGTGCAGACACTGATCTTGGTCCACAAAGACTCCCCTCAACCCTCTTTACTGAACCCTGTTGTGACTCACCTGCCTCATGAGCTCTGGGTTATTGAGCATGTGGCTTATCTCTGGATTTCGCTCCATGAGCTGCTGCATCTGGGGATTGGCCATGATCATCTGCCTCATGAGGTCAGGGTTAGACATCATGTTCTGCACCAAGGGATTCTCCATGATCTGGGAAAGCATCTCTGGGTTGGACATCAGCTGCCGCTGCATCTGCTGCTGGAGCTCCATGAAGTTGGCAGAGCCCATCCCAAGGTTGCCCAGCCCAGTGATGCCACCGAAGCCAGCTGGAGAGGGAACAACACACAGGAAGATAGGAGTGAGTCAGTAACTGTCAGTGACTGCAAAAGAGGACAGGCACATCAGCTGAACTGCATCCCCACAAATCCAGGGCCATCCTGTATTCCTATGGCAGCCAGCTCTGAGTAGTGGTATCCCCACACACACACTTCACTCAGTGACATCACCTTGAGCAGGGACACCAAGGTGTGCCATGGGAGTGACTCATGCAAAGCCCATGGCAAACAGAGACAACAACAGGGGCCAAGAACCCCAACTCCTTGGTCTAATCCCAGAAAATTCTTCCTTCTCACAGCCCCCACTTACACAGGATAGATGCAGCACTGTTGGGGCCTCCATCTCCAGGACTGCCCCCAGTCCCCGACCCGCTGCTCCGTCTGCTGCCACTCCCTGCGTCCGAGCCAGCGCTGCTGGATGTCGAGGGCTGAGATGGGGCAGCAGGAGAAGAAGGGTTTGCATTGGGGGCAGAAGCAGCATTGGGGGCAGAAGCAGCAGATGTTGAATCTTGGACCCTGCAAAGGATAAAAAGTGTTAAACTCCTGGTAGCAGGAAAGGGCATGGGGACACAGGATGTGCATTCCCAGCACAGCAGCCATCCCCACAGCAGCCAGCCCCAGCCTCTATCCCATCTCTGCCTGCACTGATCCACTGCCGTGCTCCCAGCTGCTTTCCATCTGCTGGAATCTGCCTCCCATCCTGATGCACTGCAGCCCCTGACATGTTGTCCTGGCCCACACAGAGAGGCTGGACAGGCCTTATCCTAAGTTCCTTCAATCCCACTGAACTATTTACTGCAGCCATATCCTTGAGCAATGACTGTGCTCCAAACAGGAAAATCCTTCTGCTGCTCCCACAGAAACCACAGGAGATTACAGCAGGGCTAGTGCATGGGGTAAACAACAATGTTCACTTCTGAATACTCCTATCAGTGCTTATGAGGGAAAAAGAAGCATCAGCATTACTGTACAAAGAGGGAAACTGAGGCACGAGGCAGCCAGCACATGTCTCACAAAGCCATGGAACATTTCTGGTCAGCTTGGCTGCAAATTCCCAGCTCTGCCACTGGCTGCACCTTGATGCAAGGCTCCTGCTCCAATATAAGTTGTCTGGAGCTTCTTTCAACATACCCACACAAACACTGTGTTGTAAGCCAACATGCAGCAGGTGCTGGACATCAGCTTTGCTGAATACACCAATCCAGGTTAGTTCTTTGTTACCACAGTTACTCATCTAGAGTGTTACAGGAGTTTGAAAGAGAACATTTAAAGATTTTCTGAAGCCTCTGCAGTCACAACAGTGAATCCTGGACTAGTGTTGAAGAGCTTTCATTAAATTAGACCACAAAATTCACTTTACTCACCTCAATAATGCTATTATACCTCTGACAAAAAAACAATGATTTCCTGATTTTTTTTCCCCAGACCAATAATTATTCCTTTTCTCTATCTCCCTTTCCTTTTTCACTCTTCTAGAACCTGAAAAATCAAGCCTGAAGGTCCCTGTCCACTGTCCAGACTGACTGCTGCTGAAGACCAGTGGCCACTGAGACAGGTGAAGAGTAAGGAAACAAAGCAAATGGGAAGTTAAACAAGAAAGGAAGAAGGAAGCTAGAGAAAAGGCACTTGGTTTCTCTCAACCTCTTCTCACAGGAAGAGACTGTAATGTCTTCAGTAAGCACTTATCTAGGACTATTAGCATGAGAAAAATGAGCAGCTTAGGACAGCTCTGATTCACCCTTTGAAATGGTTCACCAATACCACATTTATAGGGGAGACAGCAGAAACATCCACAGGCTCCCAGGCTATCCGGAAAGGCAGAATCCAAGGAGAGGCTGCAGAACCTGACAGTACACTTCCTTGTGTTTGCAAAAAAAACAGGTGGAAATAAAAAAAAGGGAAAAACCTATCTTGATTAATGCAGCTCTCCCAGGGGACAGCAGGACTGCACAGAGACACAGCCCTGGAGCTCCCCAGGAGCTGGGGCACACTGCAGCCAGAGCCCGAGGCATGGCTGTGAAGGGCCTTTCAAGATCAATGAAATGTGGCTGCCACTGAAGCACAGTGTTCCCAAAATCCTTCCATGCCCACCACCCCTCTGGAAAGTGCTAGGAAGAGCTAAAGCCACAGGACCCTGTGTCCCATTCTCAGTCTGAGGTCTGTGGTGCACATGAGCCACATCCCCACTGGGAGCTGCCCCAGGTGCACCCACAGCACCACATAAGCACCCCCACAGTGCTCCGTGTCTGTGGCTGCACAGCCCCACTGGAGCATCCCCTGTCTGCACTGGCCTGTGCAGCTGTGCCTCCAGGGGCACAGGTGACCCACAGGGCTCACATGCCAGCCTGTGGCACCTCAGAGAGCCTGAGCACAGGCTCAGAGCTGGGTATGTAGCAGGAGGTGACAGAAAACGCAGGTATTGGCTTCTACAGCAACACAAACTCACTGGGAAAGCGATTTCTTTTATCAGCAACTTTTTCTAGAACTTTTGCTGGTTTGCTAGAACCAGTTTCCATTTCTGATGGGTTCTTCCAAGACAACACACACATGAGTAATGTCAAAGGACCAGCCCCTCCAGGCTGCCTTACACCATCACAGCTGTGTCATCCATGGACAGGTTAGTGACAAACCCCACTGCTGCTGGGTACAGCTGGGGCAGGGAAAGCTCACCAGGATCATCACAACCAGTTATTCCCAGCCCCCATTTGACCCCCAAGACCAAACTCTTACTTCTGTGGAGTCTTAATGACCAAGTGAACAGTGAGCCCATCTTTGATCCCATGTTGATTCAACGTGTCTCCATCCTTCAGGATCTTCCCAGCAAAGATCAGAACCAGCTGATCTTGTTTGGCTTTAAACCGCCTAGAAATCTCTTCTTTGAACTGAAAAACAAACAGAGCATTTTTCAGCCAAAGGACTGGTACCAGAAACATAAAGCTCCAGGGATCACATCCACTCTGGGAACAGCACAAGGAACTGACAAGCCCTCAGAGCCCATGAAGGTACCACACAGTCACCAGTTGCTGATGATGTCTGAGGTATTAACGAAAATATAAACAAAGCAAAGACAAGCTCTGAAATCACAAACTATGGAGTAAATCTCACAAAAAGCAGAGCCATTCCCTCAGAATAGCTGAAGGGATTCTGAGCCAGACCAATTGTGCTTCAGGCCTAACCCAAACACACCATTTATCCTGAATGACTGAACTGGTTTCGTCTGCTCATTTGAGTTTTTTTTTTTTTCCTAAGGAAAGCCAAACTCTGATTTAATACAGGACAGAGCTCTATGGAAAAGGGAATAATCCTTTATCAGCCAATGGAAATAAACTAGGTCTTCTCCAATTCCTATTTCTGCAACTGAATTCCCTGTGAGCATGCCACAGAGCATGGACACCTCTTCCTTACTGTGTGCTGTGCTGGGATTTACACCTGCAAGCAAGACTCTCACTGCTGGCCCTGCCAGAGCATTCCCAGATTGATTTGGAGAAATTAAAGCCTTGTACCTGGAAAACACAAACTACAGGGAATTCAGAGGAGAAGGCCAGGATGGAGAGTGAAACACATACTGGTTCCAGAGCTCTCAGCCTCTGCACCAGAACTCTAAAAACAAGGCTGGGTATGGCATAGCCCTAGCCCCAGATCCCCCTGCCTGTGTCTCTCCCCACACAGCTCCACACACAAAGGCCTGACTCCACGCCCCCTGCACCCATGGGCTCCCCGAACAGAAGGAGAGACATGCACAGCTCTGCCCACGCCATGAACTGCTGCCCAGAGATCCCTGCCAAGCCCTTCACGTGCCCTGTGTCCGACAGGGCGCAGCCAGCCCAGCGCAGAGCCCATGACACCTTGTCCCAGTGGGCATCGCCACTTCCTCAATGCTAGGACCAGCCCCAGAGCCAATCCCTGCCAATCTCAGCCTTTGCTAACCCCAGCTCTTGCCAATCCCAGCCCTCTCCTGCTCCCGAGCAGGTGCAGAGTTCCCCCCAGCCCACCCGTGGAAGGGTCGATGTTTCCTTTCCTCCACCTCATCCAAACATCTGCCCGGCTCCTCTCCCCTCGCCCGGGGAATCTGCCTCCAGAGAAGTCCAGACCTTCGCCAGGACCCCCAGATGTCCCCCCGACCGCTCCCCATGCTCCCGTTCGACTCTGCCCCAATCCGAACACCTTGCCCACACCTCCGCTCAGGGAACGCTCTCCAACGCAGCCCAGCCCACGGGCCAAGCCCCCAGACCCCACCCCGGTCCTTCACACCCCTCCCAGTGCCACCACCCCCAAAGCCGCTCTCCCAGTCCCTCAATTATTGTGCTTTCGACAGCTACGACCCCTCCCCCAGGTGAGCCCCCCACACCACCTCCCGCCCTCGGGACTGTTTCCACTCCCAAACCCTCCAGCTCCTGCCCTCCTTCAGATCTCCCCGCTCCCTCCCTGGCTCCAGCAAGGCCCAAGAGCCCGGGGTGCCCCGAAAGGCGCGGGTCGCCCCCGAAGCCAGCCCCAGCCCTGATCCGGGTCTCCAAAGGCCCCGGACCCTCTGACCGCCCCCAGCCCACAGCCCCCTTCCCCCGCTCCTCACGCCCGCCCGAAATTCCTCCCCGGCCCCAAACTCAGGTCCCTTCCCAAAAACCTTTCACCCCACTCCTCGATCCCTCAACCTCCTTCCCCCCGGCCCAGCCGCCCTCGCCCCTCAACATCCGCGACAACCCCCCACAGGCCTCTCCGCCTCCCCGGCCTGCCCCCGGGGACGCGGGCAGAGCTCGGGCGGGACTACAACTCCGGCATGCTCCGGGCCCGGCGCGCCCTCGTGCCGGCCCCGCCCGGCGCCGCCCCCACCCCCGCCCCGCGGTGCCGGCGGCGGCCATGCTGCGGCCCAAGGCCCTGACGCAGGTGCTCAGCCAGGCCAACACCGGCGGCGTCCAGAGCACGCTGTGAGTGCGGGGGGCCGGGCGGGGGGCGGCTTTCCCCGGGTGGGCCCCGGGCGGTCCCTGATGCGCGGTGACGCCGTTGCGGGGAGATGCTTTCCCTGCCCGGGGTTGTTTCCCTTGTACGTAGCCCGGCGGATACTGCCCCACACCCTGCCCCAGGGAATGCTGCCCCTGCCCGGAGATGCTGCCTACCATTCCTCCTTCCCTGCCCCAGCCCCAGCCCTTGCTCCTGCCCCACACCCTGTCCCTGCCCCAGGGAATGCTGCCCCTGCCCAGAGATGCTGCCTACTATTCCTCCGTCCCTGCCCCAGCCCTTGCTCCTGCCCCACAGCCTGTTCCTGCTCTGCCCATATCCCTGCCCCAGGGATCCTGCCTCCTCCTGCCCTGGCAATGCTGCCCCTGCCTGCCTTTCCCCTGCCCCCAGTCCCTGCTCCTTGCCCTTGCTCCTGCCCCTGCCTGGGGAAGGCGAGGGGCTCTTCCAGGGGCAGGCTTGGGACTGAGGCCACACATCCTGCATGGTGCTGGGACTGTGCACAGTGTGTGGGCCGAGGCCTTACACTGTTCTTGATGTCTGATGCTGGGATGCCTCGTGCACAGTGCAAGGGCCATGCACAGTGTTTGTCCCCCAGACTCATGCCCAGCCTGTGGCAGGTCCCACTGCTTCAACAGACAGAGCCATCACAGCCCTGCACTGCCCTGCTCGGGCCTGGGGCCACTGCACAGCTTTCTGGCTTTGAAGCCCTCCCAAACCCCTGCAGAGTGGGAGTGTCTTGGGAGCAGTGCTTGGGACTGGGTGGGGGGGTTTGCTGTACCCCTGGTACTGAAAGAGGGGGTCTGGTGTTAGAGGCATCAGTTTTCCCTGCCGTGTCCTTCCCAGGCTGCTGAACAACGAGGGGTCCTTGCTTGCCTACTCGGGCTATGGGGACACTGATGCCAGGGTCACTGCAGCCATCGCCAGCAACATCTGGGTGGCCTACGACAAGAATGGGCACCAGGCATTCAATGAGGACAACCTCAAATTTATCCTCATGGACTGTATGGTAGGTGGGGCTGGGGCCTGCCCTGCCCTCCTTGGGGACCTGGCTGTGGTGCCAGGACTGTGCTGGGGTCCAGGCCAAGCTGGGGTGCCACAGGTGCTGTTTCTCTCTGGGCAGGAGGGGCGAGTGGCCATCACACGGGTGGCAAACCTGCTGCTCTGCATGTACGCCAAGGAGACGGTAGGATTTGGGATGCTGAAAGCCAAGGTAATGCTGGTGGGGACATGGCTGGGGGGTCTGCAGGGCTGCATCCCTGCTTTGATGTGGGAAAGAGCTATTGAAGAGGATTGGGATGGAAGGGCTGGAGGAAGCTGCTGTGCCTGGGACACTCTTTGCATCTTGCAGAGACTCCTCTGTCTCCCGTGCCTGCCCAGGCACCACACCACACCTTTTTAAGGTTCTAAACTGAAATATAAATTACAATAAGCAAGTGGGCAGTGTGCACACAGGTTGCAAAACCCACCTGAGCGTGGCTCATGCCATTTCTGCTTGCAGGCACAGGCGCTGGTCCAGTACCTGGAGGAGCCACTCACACAGGTGGCTGCATCGTGAGCAGGCAGTGGAGGGCTCTGAGGTGCCACTGAGCCCCAACACCATCACCCAACTGGCGTGGGTTGGGCGTGAGTGGCCCCACGGGCATCCCAGAGCCCTAGTGTGGTCTTAAAAATAAGGTGTCAGGAATACAAAAGCTGCGGGGAATAAACGTGTGTTTGATGCTTGTGTCCATTGCTTCTGTTGTTGGGGGAGCTGAGGGGTAACACAGGCAGTGTTTGGGAGGGGCCCATTGCCCAGGGGAAAAAAAAAAGTTGCGAGGGGCTGTTGTCAAAGGAGAGGGGTTACAACAGAGCCGAGCCCCTGCACAGCCCTGCTGGTCAGACTGGGATAGCTGGGGGTGGTGGGGGCTCCTTCCCGTCCCAATTTCCTTGGCTTTCACACGATGGCAGCAGAGGCGAGGGAACATTCACAGCAGCGGCAGCCGGGCTGAGGGGGGGTTCTGCTCCTTCATCCTCGCTGCCCTCGCACCCCACCGTGCCCTGCTCTGCCTGTGCTTCCCCGCTCTGCCATCGCTGCCCTCGATGCCATCGCACCTGTCCTGTCCCCAGGCTGTCATCCTGCCCTCCTGCCCGTGCCATCCTCCGTGCCCGCGCTGCCCTCGCACCCCTCCCGCCCATGCTGTGCCTGCTGTTCTCGCTGCCCTAGCCTGCCCCGCTCTCGGGATCGGGCCCTGGCTCCTCCTCCAGCCGCCCCGTGACGGTCCCAGGGGTGACACTACCTGCCCAACCTGCGCTGCGACACCCAGTCCCACCCCTTGAGTCAACCGGCCGTGCTGCCGCCAGCTCGGCCTCTGTCGCCGCCGCTGTCCCGGACCCTCCGCGCTCCCTGGACCCTTTCTCTGCCACTCGCTCCCCGGCAAAGGGGAACCTTTGGTGGCTCCGTCTCCCCCTCGGCGCCTCCGGGAGCCCGGCCCGCCCCGCCGCCTGCCCGAGGCTCGGCAGCGGGAAGGAGGAAACGCAGGGCGGCCCTGCCGGGGCAGGCGGCAGCCGGGGCGACATGGGCAGCGCCGAGGAGGATTATAACTTTGTCTTCAAGGGTGAGTCCTGCGCTCCGTGCGAGCCCCCCTTCCCCAGAAAGGGTGGAGCAGACAGCCAGGAGCTGCGGGGAGGGAAGCAGGGTGCCCTTTCCCCAAAGCAGCTGTGTCCCGGGCTGGGATGATGTTGGCTGTCCCTGCAGCTGGGATGGGCACCGGGAGCTGCGGAGGGGCAGGGGACTGGGGAGCACCCAGTCGGAGTGGGGAGGCACTGACACTGACTGCAGTGAGGCCAGGGCTGGTGAGTGGCACCAGGGTCCCCAGAGACCCGGGGAGATCCATTCTCACCCCAAGAGTGCAGGTGTGCAGTGCCAGGCAGATTGCTGTTGTGGGATGGGGGGCTGTGAAAGCTGGGGCTGAGTCTGTGAGACATAAATGCTGCGAGAGCCTGTCACCCCCGAGAGCAGTGGGCACTGAAAAGTCATTTGCTGTGGTGACCTGGGCACTGGCACATGCAGGGGACACGGGGGTCAAACCTGAGCTGGAGAAACAGGGGCACAGCCTCACACCTCCCATGCTGAGCTCCTTGGGCCCACCTGGTCTCTGCCAGGTACTATTGGCTGGACTCTGCTGGAGCTCAGTGCTCCCTTTGGGCAAGTGGAAACAGGCTGTGGTGTGCCACTTATCCTGGGTGCCCACTGCACCAGGGTGACCCAGGGCTCACCAACATCCTTGCCCTGCTCTGGGGCTGCACCAGCACTAGGGAGCACAGCTGGGCTCCCACAGGGACCTCTGTTTGCTGAAGGAGCAAGCACACCAGGGGTTAAACCCACACAGCTGCCCAGCCTCTGCCCACCTGTCTGGGGTCAGCAGACAGCAGGCAATGCCCAGTGCTGGTGGCTGGGGCAGCCAGGTGGGATTTCTTCCTTCCACAGTCGTCCTGATCGGGGAGTCTGGGGTGGGAAAAACAAACCTGCTCTCTCGCTTTACCCGCAACGAGTTCAACCACGACAGCCGCACCACCATCGGCGTGGAGTTCTCCACGCGCACCATCCTGGTGGGAGACGCCGTGGTGAAGGCTCAGATCTGGGACACGGCTGGCCTGGAGCGCTACCGCGCCATCACCTCCGCGTAAGGATGGAAATCCCCGCTTCTCCCGGGACTTGGGTCCAGCCCCGTGGGTGAGGGGGGATCTGCAGCATGGAGTGATGATGGGCTTCTGTCACAGGTATTACCGGGGGGCTGTGGGTGCCCTGGTGGTGTTTGATATCACCAAGCACCAGACGTACGACGTGGTGGACCGCTGGCTGAAGGAGCTGTACGACCACGCCGAGGCCAGCATCGTTGTCATGCTGGTGGGGAACAAGACTGACCTCGCACAGGCTCGAGAGGTGCCCATGGAAGAGGCAAAAATGTTTGCAGGTACAGGCTGGCACCCTACCACAGGGCTGGGGGCTTGAGAACCTCCCCAACAGCGTGGAGCTGCACCAGTGCAGGCACCTGTACATCTCTAAAGGTGCTCCATATTGGAGCTGTGTCCTCACTGGGGTCTGGATCATCTCAAGGGGCTCCTCTCCTTGCAGACAACAACGGGCTGCTGTTCGTCGAGACCTCGGCGCTGGACTCCACCAATGTTGAGGAGGCATTTGAGACCATCCTGAAGGGTACAGGCACTGGTGCAGCAGGGTCCCAGGGCATTGCAGGGTCCCTTTCCCGGGGATGCAGAGCTGGGCAGATGATGTGCAGCACTTCTCTTCCTGCTCCACTTGAGCTATTTGGGGCTGGTTTCATAAGTTCTTTTGATATTGTCTTTCTGGCTGCTTTGGTTTTCAGCCTTTGGTGCTGGGCGTTTCACTCCCCACACCCGAAGCTTTGTTCTCACAGCCCCTAAGGCATCCCTGAAGCCCCAGGGGCTGCTTCTCCCCCATAATCTCCAGTCTCCTTCCTGTTGTCCTGGGCTCATGACTTGGTGTCTTCAGCATCCTGCCAAACCGGCCGAGGGGACCTGGGGGGCCAGGGATGGAGTCCAAGAGCAGCTCTCCAGGAATGGCAGCCAGCAGCATCGAGGTGTGCCATGCCACGCTGAGCCATGCCACGCCAGGCAGTGCCATTCCATGCCATGCTGTGCCAGGCAGTGCTGTGCTGAGCCAGCCTGGCCCAGCGAGCTGCCAGCCTCAGCACGGGGTGAAGCACTAATCCCAGGTTGGGCAAGAGGAAATTGCCCAAGCACAGGGTGTTCACCAAGGGCTGCAGGGATGAAACCTGTGTGAGCTGCTCCCTTGTCACCCCTCAAGTCACCCATCTGCTGTGTATGGAGGAAGGAGAGCCACCAGCGTGCCGAGCTGTGGGCAAGCAGTGGGGGCTGCAGGCTTGAAGCTGTCCCTGCATCCCCAGGGAGCCTTGGCTGATGCATAGACCCTCTGGCACTTCTTCTTTTGCAGAAATCTTCAACAAAGTGCAGAAGCAGAAGCAGAGGAGCAGCCAAAGCAACACGGTGTCACTTGGCAGCGAGAGCCCTGCAAGCACAGCCCCAGCACAGGCAGAGAGGCGCCCGTGCTGTGTGGCTCTCTGAGCACCCCAAAAATCCCTGGGGAACCCCACAGCCCCAGGACACACCAGTGGCCACCAGCATAGGCTGGAGTCACCCTGCCTGCACTGCCACCCCTGTCCTGGTGCAGTGGGGACCAACAGCCTGGACAGGGGCCAAATTCTGCCATAAACAGTGAAAAGCACCATTTCTAGGAGCTCTTCTCTGTTTCATTTTTGCTGGGCCCTGATTAGCATCACCACTGTCACATACTGTATCAGCCCTCCTGGACCTGCAGGTCAAAAGGACCAGGACACCCTGAGGCACCTCTGGGAAGAAGGCAGGAGGTTCTGGGCAGGATCATGGCAGCAACAGGAGCCTCTCTGATTACCTCTGGCCCTGGGGTTGCTGCTGTAGGGCCACCCTGTGCCATGCACTGAGGACGTGGCTGACCAACCAGGGGCTGCTCTGGAGTTGAGACAAGCCCTAGAGTGTGAAGTGGCAGCACTCAGCCCTTGGCTGTCTCATCCCTAGACATCTGTCCCTCCCTAGACATCTGTCCATCCCTAGACATGGGCAATGCGTGGGAGCAGCACCCAGCAGAGGTGCCTGCTGTCTGCATGGTGGGACAGGGCTCGGTGCCAGGGCTCTGTGTCCAGCACGGGTGTGACACAATCATTAAAGGACTTGTGAAATGCAGGTTTACTGAGCTGGAATTCCTGCGTGTTTGTGGTCGACGCCCTGGGTCCCCACCTTCATAATGTGCTGAAGATCATGGCCTGCAAAGCAGCCCAGCTGGATGCCACTGCCTCCCTGTGCCCCTCCTACCCCAATGCCGTGACCCCCTGCACACCCTCCCCCCCTAAAGCCATGCTCCCCCTGTGCCCCCTCCCCAGCTTAGATCCCCTGTTTGAACTTTATCACTTCAAACGCAGCCTCTGCCAGTTATCTGCTACCCCTCGGAAACGGGATAATTCCCGCTGGATTCTCCACGTCCTCCCTCGCTTTCCCTTCGCACCGAGCCAGACGTGCCAGCCCAGCTCCGTGTCACCCCCAGGGCCGTCACTGTCCCCACCAGGTGCACACACAGGTGCTGGCCTGGCCGTCACTGTCCCCCACCAGGTGCACACACAGGTGCTGGCCCGTCCCCGCCGCCCTGCAGCATCCCCGCCCCCCTTACCTGGCGCAGGTGAGCACACCTGAGTGCTGACGGGCAGCCCCGGCCGCCAATGGCTGTGGAGCAGGAAAAGGCTGTGGCCACCAATGGGTGGCTGGGGACAGCCCCAGGCAGGGCTGGATGAGGCCCGGAAATCCCAGTTGGCCCGGTGGGAGCGGGGCTGCGGTGCTGGGCGAGATGCGGGGCAAGGACGATGAGTACGACTATCTCTTCAAAGGTGGGTGTGCTGCCCTCAGGGCTGGCTCCACGCAGCCCCCTCGGCGTGGGACTGGGAGCCGGGGCTTGTACTGGGGTGTAACAGCCAGTTCTGGGGAGCTGGGGCTTGTACTGGGGTGTAACATTCTTGGGAGTGGGGGCTTGTACTGGGATGTAACACCCAGTTAGTTCCCAGTTCTCGGGGGCTGGAGCTTGTACTGGCGTGTAACACTTAGTTCCCAGTTCTTGGGAGAGGGGGCTTGTACTGGGATGTAACCCTCAGTTCTGGGGAGCTGGGATTTGTACTGGGATGTAACTCCCAGTTCTCAGGAGCTGGGGCTTGTACTGGGATGTAACACTCAGTTCTTGGGAGCTGGGATTTGTACTGGGATGTAACTCCCAGT
Source organism: Muscicapa striata striata (assembly GCA_030060385.1). NCBI lineage: Eukaryota > Metazoa > Chordata > Aves > Passeriformes > Muscicapidae > Muscicapa > Muscicapa striata. Next base: position 395,329 of record JAREIS010000359.1, on the reverse strand, counting down.
TCTCAGGAGCTGGGGCTTGTACTGGGATGTAACTCCCAGTTCTCGGGAGTTGGGACTTGTACTGGGATGTAACACTCAGTTCTGGGGAGCTGGGGCTTGTACTGGGATGTAACTCCCAGTTCTCAGGAGCTGGGGCTTGTACTGGGATGTAACTCCCAGTTCTTGGGAGCTGGGGTTTGTACTGGGATGTAACTCCCAGTTCTCGGGAGCTGGGGTTTGTACTGGGATGTAACTCCCAGTTCTCGGGAGCTGGGGTTTGTACTGGGATGTAACTCCCAGTTCTCGGGAGCTGGGGTTTGTACTGGGATGTAACTCCCAGTTCTCAGGAGCTGGGGTTTGTACTGGGATGTAACTCCCAGTTCTCGGGAGCTGGGGTTTGTACTGGGATGTAACTCCCAGTTCTCGGGAGTTGGGGCTTGTACTGGGATGTAACTCCCAGTTCTCAGGAGCTGGGGTTTGTACTGGGATGTAACTCCCAGTTCTCGGGAGCTGGGGCTTGTACTGGGATGTAACACTCAGTTCCCAGTTCTCAGGAGCTGGGGCTTGTACTGGGATGTAACTCCCAGTTCTTGGGAGCTGGGGTTTGCACTGGGGTGTAACACTCAGTGGAGGGAGAGTATCCAGGGATCCAGGCTTGTCCTTCCCAGAGCTGGCCCTGCTCTGACCTCCCTGCTGTGCACAGGGTGGGGACAGGGACAGGCTCTTGGAGACACAGCATTGGGCTTTCTGCCAGTGGGAGCCCAGCATCCCCCCATCCCTGTGCATGGTCTGCTGTGGCCAAAGCAGGTGCTGGAGAAGCAAAGGGACATGTGGGCAATGCCACAGCCTCCTGAGCCATAAAACCCAGGGTGTGAGTGAGCTCACTGTGAGTGGCTGTGAGTCAGCCTGCCCGGGGGCCCCGGGTAATTCTAGCCACCGACAGGACGTAATTCCAGCCAGCAATGTGCTGGTAGCCCCTGGCTCCTTGCACACCTCCCCTGGCTGCTGCCCAGGAAAATCCTCCTCCCTGGAGTTACCCTGGGACCTGCTGTGGGGGAAACTCTGATGCTGAGTGGTGCTTCAAGCACGCTGCCCAGGCAGGAGCTCTCCCAGCTGCTTTGTTCTGTGCTTCCCCTGGTGCTGTGTGACTCTGAGGGGGCTTCAGCACATGGTCCTCCTGTGTCTGTCTGTCCCTTGTCATCCTACAGGAGCCAGGGCAGGGAGCAGCTCACCATAGGCTCTTCATTCCCCTCCTGGGGCCTCGTGGGTCTCTGGAGTCCTTAAAAAATAGGAGAACTCAGTTTTCAGTGCAAGGGCAGCTCATCCCTTCCAAAGCAGAGTCAAAGGGGAAGGCAGTGTCCAGGGGCATGGAGCTGGGCTGGTGCTCCCAGGGTCCAAGAGCTCTGTGAGCCCAGCCTCCCCCTTGAGAAAAGGGAGATTGTCACAGCTGGAAGCAGCATTATCCCGAATTTCCACTGAAATTCCTCAGATGTTGCAAAGCACAGTGCACATTCCAGCTGTGCAAGGCCCCTGTACTGCTGGAGGGGCTCAGCATGGCTGGGAACAGCCCTGGGCATGGCTGCTGCTGAGAGCCTTCCTTGGGGCCCTGTGTGCAGCTCCAGCTGTTTCCATCCCTGCAGGGAGGCATGGTGTGTGAGCATGTTTGGGGCAGTGAGGACAGGATGTGTCAAATGCTTTTGTGCCTGGGGTAGGGAGTGCTGCTCCAGCTCCTCGAGCCATTCAAGCTCAGAGACATGGGGCTCACCACTCCCACAGGCTGCAGGACCCTGCCCCACCCACCCTGCATCCCTGGTGTGCTCCAAAACCTTCCAGAGCCTGCCATGGATGGGGATTGTGGCAATTGAGCTGGGGAAGCAGCAATTTCCTGTTGTTAGAAAAAAAAACAGAGCTCAGATCAAACCTTCAAGGCTCAGAAAGTGATAACAAACCTGGGTCACCACTGGCCTGCATTTCCTGCTGTCTTGTCCAGGGCAGTCCAGGCTGTTATGGCCCTCTCAGACCTCAGTGCAGTGGGCAGCAGCTGAGAAGTCTCCCCAGCAGCCAGGCAAGGGGAGAGGGGTTCTGCCCCTCTGCTCCACTTTGGTGAGACCCCCCTGCAAAGATGCCTCCAGCTTGGGAAAAAGATGTGGAGCTCCTGGAAGAAATCAAGGAGGCCACAGAGATGCTCCAAGGGAGAGTTGGGGATATTCGGAAAAGGCTCTGGGGAAACCTCAGAGCCCCTTCAGTGCCTAAAGGGGCTCCAAGGGAGCTGAAGAGGGACTTTGGACAAAGCCCTGAAGGGGCAGGACAAGGGGGAATGGCTTGCTGCTGCCAGGGGCAGGGTTAGATGGGATATTGGGAAGGAATTCTTGGCTGTAAAGGGAGGTGAGGCCCTGGCACAGCTGCCCAGAGAACCGTGGCTGCTCCTGGATCCCTGGAAGTGTTCAAGGCCAGGTTGGACAGGGCTTGGAGCAGCCTGGGATGGTGAAAAAGATGAGCTTTACAGTCCCATCTACCCAAACCATTCTGTGGTGCTGTGGAGGAGCTGCCCTTCCCTCATTCCCTGGCTGTGCTGGCACAGGGACTGCCAGCAGTGCTCTGGTGCCTTGCAGCTTCCCTCAGTGACCCTAGAGAGCTGCTCCACTCACTGCTGGGCTTCCTGGCACCAGGCTGCCCTGCACTGAGGGCTTGGGGATGGGATGGCTGCACTGTTGGAGGCTTTGCACCATGCAGGGGAGCCACATCTACGAGCTGGAGCTGGTGGAGAGGGGTTATCCAGGATGGTGGCTGCTGAGCCCTGAGTGTAGCTGTGCCTTGCTGAGGCTCCTGCAGTGTGTGGCATCCCAGTAGCCCCTTGCTGGTGCTGCTGTTCCTGTGTGCTCACTGCCCTGGTCACTGGGGAGATGCATCCCACAGGTGGGAGAAGTGTCTGAGTGCACCTGGGGAATGAACAGGATCAGAAGTGAGGAAATTAAAAGTGACTTAAAAAATAAAACCAAAACCTGTTGAGTCATAAACTCAACAAACTTGACTGGGGAGGTGTGTGATAAAGCTCTCCAGAGCCTGTTTCACCAGGTTTTACAGGAACCAGCCAGATCTGGGACAGGCAGAAAATTCATTTAACCCACACCCAGGGACTCCCCAGCTCGTGGGCTGGACCAGCAGCTGCAGAGGAGGATGCTTCCTTTCAGACCATATCTTTGAAACCTCCAGTGTGCACACAGGGTTGGCACCCCCAGCTCTGCCTGGCTCTCCCCACACAGGTCCTGACCCTGGTTTTTTGCCCATTTTGGGGACATCAGTGCAGCTTTCCCATTCCCAGGGACAGAAACTTCTGGCAACTTCCCAGTGAGGGCAGGGATTTTCTCAGGGGGTGTTTATGCTGCTGGGAGGAGTGGATGCAGCTGGTCCTGCTCTGCTTCACCCCTCACCTGTCAGCTTCCCCTGAGCGAGAGGGAGGTGGGGTCTGGCTGGGGGGCAGTGGGGAGATCCCCATCCCTCCAATGGGGGTGCAGTGGGGAGATCCCCATCCCTGGAATGGGGGTGCAGTGGGGAGATCCCCATCCCTGGAATGGGGGTGCTGACACTCTTTGTGCCCCCAGTTGTGCTCATCGGGGACTCAGGGGTGGGGAAGAGCAACCTCCTCTCGCGCTTCACCCGCAACGAGTTCAACCTGGAGAGCAAGAGCACCATCGGGGTGGAGTTTGCCACCAGGAGCATCCAGGTGGACAACAAGACGGTGAAGGCTCAGATTTGGGACACGGCCGGGCAGGAGCGGTACCGGGCCATCACCTCGGCGTGAGTTCCATTGCTGGGTCCCTGCGGTGTCCCCGTCCCCCCGCCGTGTCCCCCGTCCCCTCGCTGTCCCTGTCCCTGCCGTATCCCTGTCCTTGCTGTCACCCCATCCCCTCGCTGTCCCCCGTCCCTGCCGTCACCCCATCCCCTCGCTGTCCCTGTCCCTGCCGTGTCCCCGTATCTGCCGTCACCCCGTCCCCTCGCTGTCCCTGTCACTGCCGTGTCCCCGTCCCTGCCGTCACCCCGTCCCCTCGCTGTCCCCATCCCCCGCTGTCCCCCGCCCCCGTGTCCCCCGTCCCTGCTGTCACCCCATCCCCCCCGCTGTCCCTGTCCCTGCCGTCACCCCATCCCCTCGCTGTCCCTGCCGTGTCCCCGTCCCTGGTGTCACCCCGTCCCCTCGCTGTCCCTGTCCCTGCCGTGTCCCCGCCCCTGCCGTCACCCCGTCCCCTCGCTGTCCCTGTCCCTGCCGTGTCCCCGTCCCTGGTGTCACCCCGTCCCCTCGCTGTCCCCAGGTACTACCGGGGGGCGGTGGGAGCTCTGCTGGTCTATGACATCGCCAAGTACCTGACGTACGAGAACGCGGAGCGCTGGCTGAAGGAGCTGCAGGACCACGCCGACGCCAACATCGTCATCATGCTGGTGGGCAACAAGAGCGACCTGCGGCACCTGCGGGCCGTGCCCACCGACGAGGCCAGGAGCTTCGCAGGTATCTGCCCCCAGCCTGGCCAGCCCCACCCCACCTGGCCAGAGCTCATGGCACCCAGCTGAGCTCACGCTGTTCTTGCAGAGAAGAACGGGCTGTCCTTCCTTGAGACGTCTGCTCTGGATTCCACCAATGTGGAGACAGCTTTCCACAACATCCTCTCAGGTAACGGGCAGCCAGGAAAGGGAGGGACAGGAATAGAGATGGCTTTGGGTGTTGTGTCCTCTCAGGAGACACCCCTGGGGGCCTGGCTGTTCTGGATGGGATCTGGGTTGGATCCTGCTCCTCTGGATGGGGCGAGGTGGGCGTTTGCACCCCTGGAGCTGTGTGTTTGTGGAGGGGCACATCCCCCACTGGAGTACTTACCTGAAGAACGCTTTCCCTTCTGTCTCTGCTGGCAGAGATCTACCACATCGTGTCCCAGAGGCAGATCAGTGGCCAGCCTGAGCCCGAGTTCGGCCCCTCCAGCGCCATCGAGCCCATCCGGGTGCTGCCCACGCAGCAGGAGGGCCGGCAGGCGCCCTGCTGCCAGAACATCTGAGCCCCTGCCAGCCCCAGCTTCTTCCCCAGCACCCAGCACATGGTGGCACCGTGCCTCACCCTCTCCCTCTGCCCACCACAGCCCCCTGAGCAGAGCAGGCTGGTGGCTGCTTTTGTGTGCGCCGTCCTGCTCTGCCTGTAGGACCAACACAAACAGAGGAGGGAGGCAAAGGATCAGGGTGTCTCCCCTCTCTCCCCAAGGCTGGGAGCATGCCATCCCTGTGTCCCTGCTCCCTTTAGCCCTGCAGGCACAGTCACTGGGTGGCTGGGTGGTCCTGGACAAGCCCAAACACCGTGAGTCCCTGTGTGGTGACACCCTGTGAGCAGCCCCATGGAGGGGACACTGGCTGCATCCTTCTCCTGCCTGCTGAAGCCAGCAGAGGTGCAGCCAGCTGTGCCCAGCCCTGTCCCTGCAGCACTGAGAGCTGTGGGTGCTGCTGGGGCCAGGGTGAGGTGTGAGGATGATGGTTTTGTGTTGTGACCCCCTCCCTGTGGCATGACCCCAGCAAAGGGAAAAGCTGTGACTCTTCCATGGAAAAAGACAGCAGGGGCTGGGGGTCCTTGGCCTTTGGGAAGCCCTGAGGAGGGGACAAGGGGCAGCAGGGATTTGGGGGGCAGAGGATGAGGTGCTGAGGGGTGGCACATGGTCCCTCCTGTGTGGGAGCCAGTGTCAGCACTGGGGACCCCTCAGCTCAGCTGCAGGGACCCCCAGCATGGCCTGGCCCTTCCTGCTCGAGGGCTTGGCCACCGTGGCTGGTGGCAGCCTGGGGACACAGCACCACTGGATGGGCTGTCTGCTGCACTGCTGGGGTGGCAGTGCCATTGTCCCCTGCACCCTGGGGACAGACTGTGCTGAGCCCCGTGCTGCTGTCAGGGGTGATTGGCAGGTGTCAATCAAGAGCGGTGCAGATGGGAAAGCCTGACCCAGTACTGGGAGTGTGGCCCCTGCTGCAGTGTGGGGTTTTGGGGCATCTCTCTCTCCACAGCTGCCCCCAGTCTCTGCCTCTCACTTGGCTGTACCAGTAGGATCTAGGCCAGGGTTCCCCCTTGGGGCATGATTTATCAATGAAATAGAAACTGAGGCAAAATCCCAAATAAAGCTGCTGTTGAAGCCTTTTCTCTCTCTGCCAGGTCTTTCCTTGAGACAAGAGCAGTGCCAGCCCCACATGGGGCAGCTGGGAAGCATCCACAGGCAGTGAAGGGTGAGGAGGAGGGTTGGGAGGAAGGTGTGACTGTAGCCTGGGCAAGGGGATGTCCTGCTGGGAGGCCAGAGAGGACAGCTTGAAATTCAGGTGGGATCCTGCTGCTGGCACAGGGGCAGTGCAGGGGTGCACAAAGGGGCACAGAAGTGGCCACACCACACGGGTGTCCCTTTTTATCCACCCTCTGTGCAGCCACCCCAGCCCTGGCAGCACTTTCACCTTGGCTCCAGCCCCCTGGCACTGTCCCTACAGAGGCATCAGCCTCCTCCCTGAGCTGGCCAGACCCATCCTCTGCCATCCCCTGGGTCTGACTACAGCTGGGGCTGTCTCCAGGTGAATGGTGGCCACTGTGCTTTGTCCCATGCCCACCTCAGCTGGCAGAGCCCTGGCACCACGCAGAGCAGCTGGAGCTGCCAGCACCATCCCCTCCCACACCATCTGCCCCCACCAAAACACGGTGCCAAGAGGTGATGTCAGCCCCAGGGCTGGAGAGGGGGGTGGCTGGGGGGATGGATGCTGCTCTGCACAGGGACAGGGCTGAGCCAAGTGTCCCCTGGGTCTCACTGCCCTTGGACACGCCAGCAGGCAGGCACAGCCATGGATGGGCATGGGGAGCTCCTTTAGACTCAGGGAGGTAATTCTGGGCTGGGTAACTCAGTTTTGTTCCAGGCTTCCTAGTTTTCAGATGTTTTCTGCTGGGATGAAGTGGGAAGGGTAAAATGTAGTTCATGGGTGTGGGACCAGCTAGCAGCAGCACTGGGAGAAGCAGCTGCCTCAGGAGCTCAGCATCTCACAAGTGCTTTAATGAACCCCAGGAAATGCTGCCAAAAGCATGGGACTGGTGGGAGATGCAGGAGGGGTGGCAGAGGGAGGTCCAGCCCCCCTTGCTCCTTGCTCCTGACCCTTCCTAAAGTGCAAACAGACACAAACCAAGAGCAGATACCAAGTTTCTTAAGTAATAATACTTTAATAAAATTAAGTTCTTAATGTAATTTAGCACATTTAATACATTAACCCTTTCCCTTCTTTGTTTTCTACAAGTTGTGCAACATCATTATTTTAATTTTATTTTATTTTAATTTTTTTTTCCTTCTCCCATTATACTATATGCCTCAAAACTCAGACAACAAGCCTAACTCTACTTCTATGTTCGGTTATATCTCTCTCTCAGGCCTTTATTTTTGCGTGATGCCAGAGAGATGAAAATACCTGGATGGAACATGTGATCGGTTTCCAATAGTAACAATCCCGACTACAGGTTTCCTATGATGTTAAAAGAAAAAAAAAAAAGGGAAAAAAAAAAAAAAAAAAAAGAGCAAACACAAAATAAGGGGGAATGGACTTTCAATGGAAGGGCCACACAGTCAGCACGGGTGACTCGTGGCCAGCTGGCTCAGCATGAGGTGGGAGCAGCGTGGGGCAGGAGTGTGTGACAGCACCCAGAGCAAGGGAAAGCAGATCCACACCAACTTGTACATCAGTCTGAAGCGAGGGTGAGAGGAAATCAACGTGGTGCTGTGCAAGCAAAGCCATGAAGGGCTGGGCAGGGCTGTGCTGCCCTGGTGAGTATTGGTGAGATCAGCTGCTGCAGGGACCCTGTGCCTTGGGGTTTGTTTTAGCACGTCTCAGGTGGGAAATCCCACTGAGCTGCTCTGCCAGAGTCCCAACGGCAGCAAACTGGAGCCTGGATCTCTTTGATACCAGGGCAGAGCCAGAGAAGTCTCTGCAGCCCCACAGGCTCCCACTTTGCAGTTGGATGCCTGGGGGCTGCTCTGGGCATCCCTGGGGGTTTCCTTGGTTTGCCTGGGGCTGGGATCAGAGCTGGCTCTAAACCTGCCAGTCTGGGATCTGCCAGCCCTCCTGCCCATTGCCTTTCATGTTTGCTTAACACTGGTTTCTAACTCAGGAGCAAATCTCATACCAGCCCCTGGTCTTTTTTCTTTTCCCCCTTTTTTTATGATTATCTTGAACAGAATTCATAAAGAAAAAGGAAAAAAGAATGCTGATGTTTCACAGGTAAGCAAAACAGCCTGTGACTACATCTTGTATCCCAGCTCTTGGGAGCCAAGAGCAGATCTCAATGGCCACACCACATTGCTACATCTCACCACTCCATTTCTCTGCAAGTTGTTTCAAAAGCATCACCATAAGCCCAGAAAGCACATCCTGCTGTCAGCAACCCAGTGCCACCATTGGAGGGGGACTTCATTTTCACACAGACAGTAGTGGAACTACTCCAGATTTTACATTAGTGTCACTTTACTGGGGGTGACTTTCAATTTGCTCCATTAGCAGCCCTGAAGCGATGCTGGAGCAGATCCAGCGGGGATGCTGCAGCCTCCCAGGGCTGCAGTGACTCCAGATTCCAGCAGAGTAACCCACTGGGACAGGGGAGTCACAGGGGAGGGAGACAGGAGCTGCCCAACCTCTGCTGTCTCCTGCTGGCATGGCACAGCCAAACCAAAGTCTGCCTAGCACCACTCCAGCTGAATTTTTCACTGGGTCAACTGACAGCAGAACGTGACTTCAAGTTCTACAGGATGTGAAAAAGCACACTAAAGCACAGAGATTGCTCCCTAACATCCTAGAAAGGGTTTTGGAAGAACCAGCCCACGCTGGCTCTGCTGCCACCAAGGGCACCTTGCTGGGGCTGGGCAGAGTGGGGTGGGACCCACAAGTGACAATAAGGTGCATCCACTCTCCAGCCCGGGGCACCACTGCACAATGTCCACCTCTGACGCTTCTTCAAGTATCAAATTAAAAAAAAAAAAAAAAATGAGGTAAAACAAAACGGAAAGAGCAAACAGGCAGCCTGGCCACCCCGGCGGGGAAGGAGCAGGCGCTGGATTCACCGAGCACGAACCCCCCCGGGGCGCAGAGACACCTGCCCTGCTTCCCAAAACACCCCAGAGGGAGCTCAGATTCACAGTGCTATTTATATGCAGAAACCGAATGAGAACTGTCTTCATTCCTGTCCTGACCTATTGCATGGCTTTGCTGAGTGATGAATGCTGGTAAAGGCTGCCCCAGCCCCCCGAACAGGCGCAGGGACAGGGGCGGCCACGGCGCTTCTCAAAGGCATCTGTGTGGATGCTCCCGAGCTGCAGGAGATCCAGGGGTTTGCTACAGCTGAGCCACAACACAGAGGAGAGGAGCAAAGGCTAAACCCAGAGGGAACCAACTTCCAAGGGTGTTTTCTTTGTGGCACTTGGCTTTGCTAATTGCTAAAAGCGTTGCCTCTTGGATGTTGTTGAGTTCTCTCCTTTAAGCAGAGATTTTGGTGCAGTGAGAAGCATCACCAGTACTCCAGAGGGAAGTGCTGGCATGTGTCTGGAATGAATGGAGCAGCTGGCAGGGGCATGTGCTGCCAGGGCTGTGTTGCCCTGCCCTGCAGTGCTCAGAGTGGGTTTGCCATCACAGCAGCCCCAGTGCTGCAGGCTCCAGGAGCCCTTGCTCCTGCTTTTGGCACTGCAGGGGCTCAGGATCCATCCAGAGCACAACACACTGTGCTGGCTGAGAACAGCCTTCAGCCTCCTTTGTGCTCCTGCATGTGCCATGAGTGTCACTGTCCCGTGAGCAGAACAGCATCGGGACATGTTGGGAAGCAAAGCTGTGGGATCAGGGATGTCAGCAGGGACTTTTCCAAACATCTCACCCGCAGCTCCAATGCTCAAACCTGATGTTTAAAGGCCAAGCAAAGCAACACCCAACAAACCAAACCTCCTGGAAGATGCCACACGCTAAGCAAGCGAGCTGGTCCCGAGGCGCACGGCGTCCCCCGGCACAACACAGCCGGGGGAGAGAGAACCAAGAAAAAGAAAGAAAACAAACAAGGAGGGAACAAACCAACCCTAACGCCCTGACACTGCCCAGTGCAAGGGCAGAGCCTCTGCCCAGCACCTCGCTGCCTTCCAGCTCTGTCTGTCACCTTACAGAGGGGAGATCACCCAATCTTCCTTTCCTTTCCTTCTCCTTCCCACCTGGGATGGTTCCACCTGCCCATCCCAGGATCATCCCACACCTTTGGTGCTTGGAGAAGTTCAAAAACCAAGAACAGCCCAAGGAAAGTAACGGCAACTTTGAACATTTTTCTGCAATTTCCTGCTCCAAGCCCAAGGCTGGAAGTCAGAATAAGGCAAAAATTAATGGCCTAAAACTTCCTTATTTTGTTCCATGACTAGCCAAATCTGTATATTTTTATTTAAAAAGCAACATAAGCCCCCAAACGTATCTTTTTAAAAAAATACATATTATTAGACCCTTTTTTTTTGTCTTTTTTTTCCCCCTCTATAAAAATAACTTCAGGACTTTGATTGACAGAAGGTACCAGTTGGTGGTCATTATTTTGTTAGGCTTTCGGTCATTTATTTGTTTGCTTCAGAAAAATAGTACCAAAAAAAGATGAAGTTCCTGGGGAAGTTAACAATGATCATGTTCACAAGTTTATTTTACATTCTGCTCTGTCTGGGATCACTTGGATCTACTATAGATTAAACAATATGGATAGCATCTACTATTTGCACTAGTTAATTTTTTTTTTAATCTTTACTCTAGGATTATATGAAATAAATTTGAGTGTTTATTATTATTAACATTTTTTTAATACCCATTAACGCAAACCTTTTTTGTTTTTCTTCTCATTTTTGGTTAAAAACAAACAAACAAACAGGAAAAAAAAATTCTTATTTTAAAATGCTTCTTTGAAAGGCAACAGAGCAGAAGCATCACCCCGTCTTCCTGCTGCTTTGGGAGGGGGAGCGGGGTGTGGGCTGGATTTGGGGTGTGAGGGGGACAGATTTCCCCACTCCCCAGCCCACAGGGAGGTCATGGCTGCTCAGCACATCCCTAAAGCAGCCCCTGGGGCAGGATCCTGAGCAGCACTTCAGGATGTGCTGGAGCCAGGAGCGTGCTGAAGCGCTTTCCTGGATTCAAGGAAGCTCAGGAGCAGCTGGGGCACTCCCAGCTCTGGCTGTGCCTGCAGGAGCTGTGCCCACACTGCCTTGGAGGAGCAGGTGGGGTCACCTGTTCCCATCTAGGCTGGGCTGGAGCTGGCCAGGAGCTCTGTGCAAGCACCATGGAACCAGCTCTGGACCAGGAATGACCACAGATGTTCTCAAGATCATGCCTGGCCTGACCACTGGGACCAAACCCTGCTGTCCCTGCACTGCCCAGCACAGCAAGAGACGGAGCCAAAGCCTAAAGGGAGGCACAGACAGTGCCCACCCCCAGGTCTGCAGAGCCCCCATGGGTGCCCAGTGCCAGCAGTCCTGCCCAGCAAGGCTGGGGAAAGGACCAGAAATCCTCACATTGCTCTGGGCTCTCTGCAAGCAGAGCAAGGACAGAACTCCTCTGGCTCCCCGGGACGGGATCAGTGCTGGCAACAAGGAGGAGGAGGAGGAGGGTGGGGAGATGGGGAGTGCCAGCTTTGCCTTGTGCACACCCAGCCCTCCACACAGCCCTGTCCCAGGGAGCCAGAGCAGGAGCAAACCCTGCTCCCCAGAGCCCTCCTGGCTTAGCTGGGCCGGGTTGGACCCTGGGATGCTCAGGGCCAGGGCAGGGCCAGGGCTGCCAGGACCAGCACGGGGCAGTGCCCACTCAGACCTCAACCCTCTCCAGGGCGATTCCCAGATGGAGCAGCCACAGGATGGGGGCAGAGGCTTGGATTTATAGTGGTTTTTCTCTTCTACTTCTCTGCTTTTAATTACCTTTTTAAATTTTTTTTTTTGTTTAAATACATCCAACTGTGTTAATTTCTTATTTGTGGAAAGGGCTATCTGCACCATAACTATCACCTTTACATACACACACGCACACACGAAAAAGGAAACATATATTAAAAACACTTTTTAAGCAATACTCTGGATACAAATGTATTTTTTAACCTACATATATTCTAAACCTTCTAAACTTTTAAGGATCACTTTATCATAAAATAAAATATCCTTTTTTCTTATAATAAATTACCTAATAAAAAGTATTTTTATTAGCCCAGTTCCTTGCTACATTTACATGTAATAAATGCATTTATTAAAATAGAATATTAAATTATAAAGAAATGTTCTAATTTTAAAATCTTAATCTTTTTTTCCCTCCTCTCTCTCTCTTTAAAAAACACCAGGAAATGCATCAAAATAAACCCTTCAAACACCAAACAAAACAGGTTGGAGTATTTTGATTTCAGAGGTTAACAATATTAACAGTCTGAGCCTTTGTATGTATGAAGATTATTATTTTTTTAAGAAAGAAAGAAAAGAGAAAAAAATAATAGATATCCCTCCAGCTGAAAAATACTTTTGCAAATGGGAGCTAGGACAAGATATTTTTATAGTATCTCCTCATTAACTATAAATCCAATTTTGGTTCTTTCTTCTTTCTTTTATTATGCATTATAATACACACTATTCTCTGTATAATTTATGTCGCTGAGGATGACATCACAGCGTGATATTACTTTATCCCTCCGTTTCCCTTTGTTATGTTTTGTCACCCGCTCCCCCGCACGGTGGCTGGGCCAGAAGTCGCTGTCCCTAACGCAAGCACCGCCCGAGGGCGCAGCTCTGGGGACGCGGCACTATCGCGACATGCCCGGCCATGGTCACACCTCGCCGCCGTGCCGGGAGCGGGGAGCGCTCGCTCCCGCAGCCCTGGCACGGCTCGGCTCCGCCCGGGAGGTCGCATCCACAAGGAAAGGGCACAGGATGAGTCCCGAATCCAGCACAGCCCCAAAGCCCCGCTCCCTGCTCGCAGCCAGCGCCGAAGTTGGGAAAGTTTGGAAAAACTGGGGTGGAAATCTCAGCTCGGAACCGGGCGGGCACCGGGTTACAGCCGCTCCATCCCAGTGATGGCACCGTGTTACAGCCACTCCATCCCAGTGATGGCACCGCGTTACAGCCGCTCCATCCCAGCGATGGCACCGCGTTACAGCCGCTCCATCCCAGTGATGGCACCGTGTTACAGCCGCTCCATCCCCAGGGATGGCACCGCGTTACAGCCGCTCCATCCGGCACCAGCGTTACAGCCGCTCCATCCCATCGATGGCACCGCGTTACAGCCGCTCCATCCCGGGGATGGCACCGCGTTACAGCCGCTCCATCCCAGGGATGGCACCGCGTTACAGCCGCTCCATCCCAGTGATGGCACCACGTTACAGCCGCTCCATCCCAGTGATGGCACCGCGTTACAGCCGCTCCATCCCAGTGATGGCACCGCGTTACAGCCGCTCCATCCCATCGATGGCACCGCGTTACAGCCGCTCCATCCCAGCGATGGCACCGCGTTACAGCCGCTCCATCCCATCGATGGCACCGCGTTACAGCCGCTCCATCCCAGTGATGGCACCGTGTTACAGCCGCTCCATCCCATCGATGGCACGCGTTAAAGCAGCTCCATCCCGGTGATGGCGCAGCGTTACAGCGCTCCATCCCAGCGATGGCACCCGTTACAGCCGCTCCATCCCAGGATGGCACAGCGTTACAGCCACTCCATCGGGGGATGGCACCGCGTTAACGCTCCATCCGGGTGATGGCGCCGTGTTACAACCGCTCCATCCCCAGCGATGGCACCGCGTTACAGCCGCTCCATCCCCGGGGATGGCACCGCGTTACAGCCGCTCCATCCCATTGATGGCACCGCGTTACAGCCGCTCCATCCCGGGGATGGCACCGCGTTACAGCTGCTCCATCCCAGTGATGGCACCGCGTTACAGCCGCTCCATCCCGGGGATGGCACCGTCGTTACAGCCGCTCCATCCCGGGGATGGCACCGCGTTACAGCCGCTCCATCCCAGCGATGGCACCAGCGTTACAACCGCTCCATCCCAGTGATGGCACCGCGTTACAGCCGCTCCATCCCGGGGATGGCATCGCGTTACACCCGCTCTATCCCGGGGATGGCACCGTGTTACAGCCGCTCCATCCCAGTGATGGCGCCGCATTACAGCCGCTCCATCCCATCGATGGCACCGCGTTACAGCCGCTCCATCCCGGGGATGGCACCGTTACAGCTCCATCCCAGTGATGGCAACGTTACAGCAGCTCCATCCCTGGATGGCACAGCGTTAGCCGCTCCATCCCTGTGATGGCACCGCATTACAGCCGCTCCATCCCAGTGATGGCACCGCGTTACACCCGCTCCATCCCCGGGGATGGCACTGCATTACAGCCGCTCCATCCCTGTGATGGCACCGTGTTACAGCCGCTCCATCCCAGGGATGGCACCGCATTACAGCCGCTCCATCCCTGTGATGGCACCGTGTTACAACTGCTCCATCCCTGTGATGGCACCGATGTACAGCAGCTCCATCCCATCCCGATGGCACCGCGTTACAGCCGCTCCATCCCAGCGATGGCACCGCGTTACAGCCGCTCCATCCCCGGGGATGGCACCGTGTTACAGCCGCTCCATCCCCGGGGATGGCACCGTGTTACAGCCGCTCCATCCCAGTGATGGCACCGCGTTACAGCCGCTCCATCCAGGGATGGCCCGTTCAGCCGCTCCATCCATGATGGCACGCGTTAAGCGCTCCATCCAGGATGGCACGCGCTCCATCGCCGGGGCTGATCCTGTCAAGCCTGCCCGGACCCAGACACGTCCTGCCAGCTGCCCAGTGCTTTCCAGTGCAGCTCTGTTCCCTCTGCTCCCAGCCCCAGTTTTTTGGCACCTGCCCTTGGTGCCACCACTTGTGCCCGCATGTCACTGCCTCTCAAAAGGGCACCACCACCGACCTTCACCACGGCACGGCTCCGCACGGCTCAGCACGGCTCAGCTCTGTCTCCATGGGCTGATGCAAACCCTGAGGAGGTTCCCACTCCCCAGCCGGACGAGTGGAAACCAGTGGCACCCGTGGGCACCAGCGCCCCTCGGGGTGTGCCCGTGCCCTGTCACCGCTCCCAGGAACCGACCCCACTCTGGTGGGACCTGACTTTGCAGGATGGAGGTCTCACGGACCAGGCTTCCCACAAGGCTCTTGCTGCTCCTAATCCAGAGGGAGGAAAACCCAGTTTGGTGTTTCTGGTCCCAGTTCCACCTGCCTCCCTCCAGCCCAGGCACAAGTGGGGTGTCCCCATCACTTCAGCACTCCAAGGGGGTATCCCAAAAGCCTGGGAAAGATCGTGGGGGCAGCTGAAGCCAGCAAGGTTCAGTCCAGCTGGTTCACACTAAATCCTCATGGTGGGAGGGAAGGGGGAAAGTGCAGGGACCCAGCTCAGTGGGAACTGCAGAAAAGAGATGGGTGCAGGAGGAGGGGGCTGTCTTTAGTTATCGTTATTGCTGGTGAATTAGACCAACAAGCCATTTTTAGTCACCTATCAAGGAAGATACAAGTCAGAGCAAATAGTTAAGGTCATGGGCATTTTTCTTGTTTTTTGTTTTTATTTTTTTTTTTTAAAGATTTTTATATATATACATATATTTAAAAAGAGAGAAAAAAAAATTACGCAAATTTGTTGATTAAGCCCTGCAACCGGGCTCCCCATGGATGCCAACAGGCAGGGCCCAGGCTGCCCCTCTCTGGGTGCCCCATGGGGCCAGGGAGAGGCCCGAGCCCCCCGAGTTCCCTGCAGCCCCGCTCGAGGCAGAGGTAGCTCTCGGTGCATTTACAGCGCCTGTTTTTTCTTTCTTCCAAAGTTGCTACATCAAAATATGAGAGTCAGTGGGGGGTACAGCGGGAAGCAGGGAACGGGAAAAAAAATCAAAATAAAACAGGGGCCGAAATACTTCTATTCATTTTAAACTAGAACTGCTACATCAAGCTTTTTTTTAATATATATGTATATGTATATATATATGTGTATATATATATATATATATAAAGGTTATCGGAACTGAAGATTTTATTAAAGGCCAGCTTGGAGACTTGAGTAGGAACCTCATCTGCAGAGAGGGGCAGCCCCCCCAGGACAGCCCCACTCTGGTTCCCAACAGCAAGCATTGGACGTTTGTTTGGGTCATGATTATTTTTTTTTCCCTTCTTTTTTTTTTTTTTTTTTTTTTTTTTTTTTTTTTTTTAAAGAAAGGGGTTTTGTTTTTTTTCTCTAACATTTTTCAGCATGCAGGAGGCTTTTACATCGTTTTCTCTTGTTAAGGTGAGGGAGGAGGTACAAGGAGCAGAGGCGAGCCCCCTGTACCTTCCCCATTCCCCACTCCCTACAGTCAGTGCTAGAACAGGTCCCCCCACCCCAGGTCCCCAACACAGGGGTCTCCTTCCCCCCTCCCCACTCCCACCCACCTCTTCACAACCTGGCATCAAATAAAGACATTGATCAAGAACTTGCTCACATTACCACGAACAGACTCCACTCAGCCAAGAACGACTACTCATCACTCACTAACACAGGGCTCAGCCCCTCCAGCACCAACACCAACATTTCTGAGCGCCCCTCTGAAGGGTGGCTGACCCCCCCTGCCCGCCCCCCGCCCCCCAGCTCCTGCTCCAACCACTCTCTCTCTACATCAGCGGGAGAATTTTGCGCAATGAACGGATAAAATACAACCCTGGGGTGGGGAGGGCAGGACGTGATGGAGAAGGTGGCACTGGGGAGGGGAGAGGTTCCCAGAGAACAGGCATGTCCCCCTCTCCCTTCCCTTCCCTTAACTGGGACCAAACTGAGGCCAGATTTGGAATGAGAACTGGGTCAGTTTTAGGAAGGTTGTGGCCAGTGCTGGAAGCCTTTGCTGTCACGGGGAGGGATGGCTGTGCCCCAGGACAGTGCTGGGACATGGGGGCTCTGGGAGTTCATCCAGAGCACCCAGCCCCATCACCCTACAGCCCCCACCCCGCTGGGTCCAGCACGGTGCCTTCCCCAGGAAGGGCTCACATTCCAACCCAGTCCTGGTGTGCCCAGGGCCAGGACAACCCCATGGCCAGGGGTTTCTTAAAGCTTTGGGGAGGAGGGGAGTACCAATTCTGCCTGACAGTGCCCTGTTAGCACAGCATTGTTACATCTGTCTTCACTTTTTCCAAAACATCAGCATCTACTACAGCCTGGGAACATTGTCCACCCCTCCAATCCACCTCCTGCCCTACAGAATATATCACTGTTGATGCCAAACAGTGGAGGCATCCCACCATCCCACCATCATTTCAAACCCTCCAACTGGTGTCTGAAGATCAAAAGTGGATCTTTATCAGCACAGAGCACCAGCATCACCTGCCCCAGCACAGTGAGCTCAGCCCCTCCAGTGACTGTGGCTGGCCTGAGCCCACTGTGCCAGGGCACAGACAGCAACTGGGAGCAAGCAGCAGCAAACTGAGCAGAAGAGAGGATGTTCCCAGGAATGTTATTACGATGAAAATAAAGTCTCCTGTAACTGAAGGGAATAAAAAAATCTCAGGCAATTTTTTTGTTTGCTTTTTTTTTTCTGTTAGAACTGTCTCTGCCAAGTTGTGAAACTTGTTGGTTCAGTTCTAAATCAGGGTCCAGGATCTGTGAGCAGAAGTTGAGGGGTAGGAAATGGGGAAGCGGTGGTAGTGGGAGAAAAATTATATATATGGGTTTATATACACACATATATATATATATAGGTGCTTGATTAATTAAGTGCCTATATATATATATACACACATATATTTATAGCTGGGTGTACTGGTACTCAATAGGTCAATCCAACACATTTTTACCATCACAGCATTTTGGCATCCACAGACCAGCTGAACAAACCTGATGGAGTGAAGGTGCTGGCCTGCACCTTGCATGCGTTGGCACGGGAGCCAGATCTGGAGCTCATCCTCTCCCACTTCCCAATGGTTTTAAAGTATCTCAATAAACAAAACCAGGAGTCTTGAAATGATTAAAGGATGTTCAACAAGGCAATTTTTTTTCTGTTTTGTTTCGTTCTGAAAAAAATATAATATATAAAAGTGGCCAACCTCAGGAAGATCCAGGAAAAGGACAGCTGAAGAGGTTTTGGTCCATAAAGAAATACTTCTTCTTTGTTTTTTTTTTTTCCCCCACTTGGTTTGGGTAACAAAAGTTTTGGTCCAGTTTAAAAACAACGACAACAAAATTATCTCTATAAACTCGGGGTTTTTTTGCTCTCTGTTAGGATGCATGTTGGTTTCATATGGGCTCATTGCCTGTATTGCATGATCGTCTCTCTTAGGTTTTGGTGCAATAGGTATATTTTTTAAGAAAAGAAAAGCACAATGTTCTCTGTGTGTGTGTGTAGCTGCAGCTGGCATCACTTGGAGAAAAGAATGAAGAGTGACCTATGGAAACGTGGAAGTCGATGCACTCCCCCCATGGATGGGAACTCGGGACTGCTTTGGAAATACCCTGTTAGTGACTCCTGATTGGACTGATGAACAAATCCCTGCTTGGATAAGGAAAAAAGAACAAAGTTCCAGACTCCACGGTGGCTCAGAATAACAAAATAAACGCTCGTCGCCCGGTGTGATCCCAATAGGTTCTTGCAAACCTTCTTCAGTTTCACTGGCGTCGTTTTTATTTCTTCACCTTGTTTTTTTGATTTTCTTTTTTTTTTTGTGTGTTTTTTTGTTTGGTTTTTTTTAGAAAAAAAGGAAAACAATAAAAGTTCTTTAGCTGTGATTTTTTTTTTGTTTAAATCTTTGAGGTAATACAGTTGTGCCCTCGTTCTAACAGGTTCCCAGAGGTTGATGGTTTCTTCCTTGTTCTTCTAAATCCCTGTCATCCGTTTTCCTTTCTTTCTGTTGTTTCTTTCTGAGCTCCCAGTTGGGCCGACAACCCTGGGGGGAGGCGAGTGGGGGCTTCAGGCCAAGACAAAGGTTGAGGGTGGCTGGAGAAAGGCTGGCAGGGCCCTCCCTGCATCCCTGCTCCCTCCCCCGGTCCATCCTGGTGGCCTGGCTTGGTCATTGCCAAGAAGTCGCAATCTCACCACCAAAAAAAACTGAACCAAACCGCTTCGCTTGCGAGATCCGAGTGTGCGTTCTGAGTACTTGGTTTACAAAAGACATTGCAGGCTGGAGCATTGTTCGCCCTTCAAAATTTCTGGCTTTGCTATTAATTTTAATTTTATTATTCACTTTTTTTTTTAAAAAATAACATACATTGCTTGTAAAATAATTTCTTTTTCTTCTTCTTCTTCTTCTTCTTCTTCTTTAAATTAATTTATTCTTTCATTCATTCTTTTTTTTTGTTCTTCAGATGTCATTATTATTATTATTATTATCATTATTATTATTTTTATCGTCATCATTTTTCTCTCACGGACCCCTCCCCAACTTCTCCCTTCCTACCCCCACCCCCCCCAACGCCCTGCTCTGTCTCTTTAGGAAAATATTCTAATGGCCTGAGTGGCTGCTGCATGGCAGACGGGGCACTCGGGATCAGTCCTCTCGCAGATCCTCACGGCACACTCCATGCAGAACAGGTTGTGGCCGCAGGGCACCAGCGCTGCCGTCACCTCGCTCTCGAAGCACACCATGCACTCGCGGCTGCTGCCCACCGACGTCCGGGCGGCGCCGGGCGTGCCCAGCTTGGAGAAACCCTGGAGTGGCTCCCCCTGCGAGCGCCTGGGCAGCCCCGAGAGGCCGGGCTCGGCCATGGAGGAGGACGGGGAGCGGTGCGAGTTGGGGTGGATGGCGCCGGTGCTGCTGGAGCGCTGCTGCTTGGAGAAGAGCACCGAGACAGGGTTAGTGTTCTCCTGCCCGGCCCACATCGGGGCCCCCGACTCCGGCACCCCATAGTACAGATCCTGCTTGTTCACGCCGTAGTTGGGGAAGAGGTAACCGTAATTGAAGTCGTTTTGGTCGTTCAGCCGGGGGGTCTCGTAGACGGGGTCGACGGAGCAGTCGCCGATGCAGCCCAGGCTGTTCTGGCGGAAGGTGGACAGCGGCTTGCAGCCCGGCGCCGGCGTGTGCACCCGCCAGGCCTCGGAGTAGCGGTTCTCCATGCCGGAGTCGGGGCTGCTGGAGAGGAAGTCGTTCTCGTTGTTGTACTCCAGGATCTTGCCCGTCCTCACCGCGATGTGCGTCTCGATCTCCTCCCGGGCGCGCTCCACGTTGCCCGGCGCGCCGGTGATCTCGAAGACGGGGTCTCGGTCTCGGCTGGGCGTGATGATGTAGGTGTTGGTCTGCTGCTGGATCCTCTTGATGGTGGCTCCCTTGGGTCCCACCACCAGCCCCACCACGCGGTAGGGCACGCGCACGCGGATGGTGACCTGCCCCGGCAGCGTGGGCGCGCTGCCGAACGTGGTGCCCGCCTTGTTGCGCGAGGCTCGGATCATGGAGAAGTGCTCGGCCGCCGAGATGATCTCGCGCCGGGCCATGGCCACGTCCTCGCGCCGCCCCGTCACCATGAACACGGGCTCCTCGCCCCGCACCGGCGTCTTGATGTACGTGTTGGTCTTTGCCCGCAGCGCTTTGATCTTGCAGCCTTGGGGAGAGAGAGAGGAAGGCACGGCTGTTAGCGAGGCTGCCCCATCCTGCTCGGCCCAAATCTCCTGTGCAGGACATGGAGGAAAGGCCCCATCCCTTAACCCCGAGGGGAAATGCCAGAGGGAGGTCCAGCCTCACCATTCCTGCTCGCTCAGGAGTGCCATGCCCCCCTCATCACCCAAAATGGGGATCACCAATTTGTGTGCTGCACCCCACATCATCCTCCTGACTGCCTCCCTTCAGCAGTCATCCCAAAGATCTCCCTTCCACACACCCCAACACCACGGAGTAATGGGAGATCCCCGGAGCCCCAGGGTGACCCTTGGGGACAATGGCCATCCTTGGGCGCTGGGGACAGGGCTGCTGCAGGGGGAAGCCTGGGGGTCACAGGAGAGCAGGGGGATGCCGGTCCCACAGCCAATGTGGAACCCCTTGGCCAGATCCCTGCCGTGATTTCAGACAGCCAGAGGATTTTGGTACTATTGAGGAGGTTTTGTGGTGAATGTGGTGAACTTCAGGGGGCCAGGTTTGGAGGGGAGTTGCAGAGATGTAGCAGTTTGGGCCTCCCCACTGCAGATATGACAGGATGGCAAATGTCAGCAGAGCTAGATGGCCAGGGGGAGCAGGAGGCCAGGATTTGCTTTGGGGCTGAAACAGCAAGAAATGGGGCAGGGCTGTGAGCCCCACAGCAGGCTGTGCAAAGACTCCTGCTCCAGGTGCTCAGACCCTCTCCTGAGATCACTGGCCAAGTGGTGCTCTGCATACCAGTATCCATGTCCCACTGAGCCCATTCCCCAACTCCTAGAACCCACCAAGCCCATTCCTCAGCTCAGAAAACAGCCTTCTACTTTCCCAAAAAGGGCAAATGACTTCCCAGTGTGTTCTGGCTTCCAAAAGATCTTTTGGAAGGTCCTGATCCAGCTGTTTGGCTCCAGGTTCCCAGATGACACCAAGAAGCCATCAAGCAACTGTGTGTTTTTACAGATGTGGCTCAGTTCTCTAAGCTGTCCCTGGACCTCTCCTTGCTGCTGTCCTGCCCCTCAGACCCCCTTCTTGAAAAGCTTCCCTTTGTGCCCCAAGGCATTCCTGAAGCCTGGCACCAATCTCCTGTGCAGGATGGGGGTTCCTGTGCAGCAGGTGTGCTCTGAGCTCAGGTCTGAAAGAAAAGTTACAACCTGTGATTCTCCAGTGCAGATGAAGTAAGGTGGGCACTTTGCTGCTGTTTCCTGAGGATTTGGGTGTCTGACACAAGGCTCACAAATCCAGAGGATGAGGACAGAGCACTGGGACCACTGTGAGACCCCCCCCAGCACCTCCTAACCCCAGTAAAGACCATCTCCTGCACCTCTCTGACCCCCTGACACCAGCAGGTTTTCCTCCACACACTCCACTGACATCCCACTTCAACACACAAGGAGCTGCAAACGATGCCTCTGCAAGCACAAAACACAGATCCCTCAGCTGCTGGGCTGGAACATTATTATTTACACAGATCCCAATAAACAACAGCATCTCTCAGGCTGGGAGCTCAGGGCTGCCACTCATGCACAGCCCCTCTGGTGGGACACAGGCTGGTGACACCGGGGTGATCACTGCAAGGCAGTGACCCCAGTACCACTGGGAAGAATTGAAGCTGCAGCTGTGCTGATGGGAACAGCCTGGTGCCACTGGAGCTGACAGGAACGACTGCCTGGGCTGGCAGGTGCTGCTGCACCCAGCATGGAGCTCAGCTCAGCTCAGCCCAGCCCAGCTCAGCTCAGCTCAGCCCAGCCCAGCCCAGCCCAGCCCAGCCCAGCTCAGCTCAGCTCAGCCCAGCCCAGCTCAGCTCAGCTCAGCCCAGCCCAGCTCAGCTCAGCCCAGCCCAGCTCAGCCCAGCCCAGCCCAGCCCAGCTCAGCTCAGCCCAGCCCAGCCCAGCCCAGCCCAGCCCAGCCCAGCCCAGCTCAGCTCAGCCCAGCCCAGCCCAGCCCAGCTCAGCCCAGCTCAGCCCAGCTCAGCTCAGCTCAGCCCAGCTCAGCCCAGCTCAGCTCAGCTCAGCTCAGCTCAGCTCAGCTCAGCCCAGCTCAGCCCAGCCTAGCTCAGCCCAGCGCAGCCCAGCTCAGCTCAGCCCAGCCCAGCCCAGCCCAGCCCAGCTCAGCCCCACGGGCACCAGGCACTGGGCACAGCCCTGACACAGCCCTGGCACACACAGCCCTGGCACACACAGCCCCTGGCACAGCCCTGGCACAGCCCTGGCACACACAGCCCCTGGCACAGCCCCTGGCACAGCCCTGGCACACACAGCCCCTGGCACAGCCCTGGCACAGCCCTGGCACACACAGCCCCTGGCACAGCCCCTGGCACAGCCCTGGCACACACAGCCCTGGCACACACAGCCCTGGCACAGCCCTGGCACACAGAGCCCTGGCACACACAGCCCCTGGCACAGCTCTGGCACAGCCCCTGGCACAGCCCTGGCACAGCCCCTGGCACACACAGCCCCTGGCACAGCCCTGGCACAGCCCCTGGCACACACAGCCCTGGCACAGCCCCTGGCACAGCCCCTGGCACACACAGCCCCTGGCACAGCCCTGGCACAGCCCCTGGCACAGCCCTGGCACAGCCCTGGCACACACAGCCCTGGCACAGCCCTGGCACAGCCCTGGCACACACAGCCCTGGCACACACAGCCCCTGGCACAGCCCTGGCACAGCCCTGGCACAGCCCTGGCACAGCCCTGGCACACACAGCCCTGGCACAGCTCTGGCACAGCCCTGGCACAGCCCCTGGCACACACAGCCCTGGCACAGCCCTGGCACAGCCCTGGCACACACAGCCCTGGCACAGCCCTGGCACACACAGCCCCTGGCACAGCCCTGGCACAGCCCTGGCACAGCCCTGGCACACACAGCCCTGGCACAGCCCTGGCACAGCCCTGGCACAGCCCTGGCACACACAGCCCTGGCACACACAGCCCTGGCACAGCCCTGGCACACACAGCCCTGGCACACACAGCCCTGGCACAGCCCCTGGCACAGCCCTGGCACACACAGCCCTGGCACACACAGCTCCTGGCACAGCTCTGGCACAGCCCCTGGCACAGCCCTGGCACAGCCCTGAAGCCGCTGCCCCTCAGAGGGTTTTGGCAGCAGCATGGGACACACACCATAAATCAGAACTTTGCTGTCCACTCCCAGTGTGACTTTCAACTCCTCCGAGCTACTTCAGCTCCTGGAGCCTCATTTCCCATTTCTGGAGCAGGAATAGCTGTCTCCTGCCTTGTGCTCCTCCAAAATTTCCTCTTAACTCTGCATCACAGTGCTGCTGCACTAAACCCACCTCTGAAACAGAAATTCCATGTTCCTGGGGAATGGAAATGCCAGATCTGGCACAAAGAAAGATCTGGGAAAACCCCCAAATCCAAACCAAACCTACCCCCTGCTGAATCCAGTGTAGCTCATGGGTTACTCCCCAGAGTTGGCACCATGAGGTGCATTTGTGATGCTTTGTGGAGCAAAGTTTCCAAACAGCCCATGTGGACCAGTGGCCACCCAGTGGTGTGCTATTATTTCCCAGGAAACTCAGAGGACAGAACCTCATGGAGCCAGGCACAACTCAGCTCTAGGATAAACCCACACAGGCAAAATCCATGATAGTTTCATCCCCAGGAGAGCTGGACAAAATTGTGAGAAGTCACCTATACCCTCTGGCACCCCTGGGCAGGGTGGGCTGTCCCTCCCCACTGCTGGCAGACATTTCCCTGCCCCACTCCTGTGCTGCTCACTCCAAAGAGGGAGATTCCATCTTAGGAAGATTAACTGAGATGCCACCATTTCCCCAGGGATATCACATGGAAAAGCAAGGGGTGTTCACAGCAAGCAGGGAGCTGGAAATGCATCACCCCGGGCTGATCAGACCCTGCAGTGACCCAAGGCTCATCTCCTGTGCAGAAATGACCTCAGGCAGGGCTGGGACTGAGCTGTGGGACAATGACAGCGTGTGGGGGAGAGGGATCCAGCCTGGCAGGACAGGAAACAATCACAGAGCCAGGGAGGGTCAGGCAGGCAGAGCGGTGACAAAGGACAGATGGAAGGGAACAGTGGCAAGGAATGCACATGAATGAGGGCAAATAAAGCACGTTACACTAGCTGGAGTTAGGGATGGAGCAAAGGTGATGGAGATTGAGGGACTGAGGGAAAGGCACACCCTGATAGCCCCGAGGGAGGAGGAGGATGAGGGGCGTGGAGGCAAAGCCAGGACCCCCCAAAAGGGCAGAAGGAAGATGGGCAAGGAGAGAGCGGCGAGAGGGAGGGGAAGGAGGATGTGGAACGGACAAAAGGACGCGTGGTGCAGGCGGTGGTGTGAGAAGGGGGGGAGGAGGGAGGGTCTCTGGGCAGGCCTGCAGACGGGAAAGCCAGCTTTGTGCAGACAGACAGATGGGGATCCTGTGCTTAAAAACAGGAGAAAATCACCTCCTAGGAAATTAGACCAACTCCAGCCCAGTGGGCTCAGCAGCCCCGACCTCCAGCAGCTCTAAACTGGCACAGACAATGGCCAAACCACCAGCAGCCCAAATCCACAGAACTCCACAACTTCCAGGGGTGCTGCACTGGTTTATATCAGCTAAAACCAGGCTGGGCACAAACGTGATTTACTCACTTAGTGCCAAGGCTCCGGGCCCATCTCAGCCCCACCCGACTCTGCTTTGCACATAAAAAGGGTCTGAGCCTCCTTTGAGATCACCCTGCTTCTGCTGGAGCACAGCTGGAGCAGGATGTGGCCTGTGACATCCCAGCCAGATGGGCAGCACACCCCCATGTGCTCATTCCAAACAAAATTTGTCCTGCATGGGATGTTTTTTGGACACTTTTCTCTTTTCTCTTTGATAACTGAAATTTGAAAACACCACGTAACAAAGCATTTTACTCGGGGGATTATTCAAAGGGGAGGGAGGTGGAAGGGAGGGAATTGCCTGGCAGGTGGTGACAAAATGAAGCTAAGGGAAGAAAAGGACCCATGAAAGCCATACTAACACATAACCTGGTGTATGTTCTCCTCGTTATGGCAGCACACAGACACCAGCGTGTCGATGCCTGGCAGACCCCTGCCACTTAGATTTTTATATTAAACAGAGAATTAAGCCCTTTCTCATTGTGTTCCCACAGCCTACCTTCTATTATCCAGGTTTTTGTCAATAATGCAGATCCCAAAGCATTTAATGAAGGAGGCTGTAAGCTCAGTTACTCCCCTCACCCTCTTTTCTCTTTAATTTCACTGATTACCAATTGACTCAAAGTAAACGTGTTTGCAAATTACCTGAGTACATCACAAACATTCCCACACAGGACCAAACCCTGGAGGAGTGGAGAGCCTCTGGTGCCCAGACCAGTCAGCTAACTGGAATTAATCCGCAGAGCAGCCATCTCTGGCTGAAAACATATAATAAATTGAGTCTAGACATTGCCAAGATGGGTGGTGGGGGTCAGGGGGAGATCTGGATGCACAGCCACCCTCTGGTCTCTGCTTATCCCTGCATCAGGGCAGCAAATCCAGCAAAATGAACAGAGAAGGCTCCAGGAGCTTGGTTCACCTCTCCAGCAAAGGCAGCTGCTCACAGGGGACTCGAGGGTGCTGCATGCATCTGATCTAGCTGTTGTTTCCTTGGCATGAACCCATCCCAAATGTCCTCACTCTGAGCAGCCCCAGAGTAAGGTGTTCTCACAGGGTTTACACCAGGCAGAGGAGAGACCAGGGCATGGAATGATGTGCCAGCACAGCACCACGGTGACAATGCCACCAGGACAGTGCAATGGCACATGCAGCCATGCCTGTGCAGCAGATCCCTCAAATAATTTCACTTTGTAAATTCAGAGTTAGACCTGCTGATGACCTTCTCAGTGCTGCCACAAGGCCAAATCCTGCACAGGTACATTCTGCTACTGATGCAGTGCAGAGACTCCCACTTGGCACCAGCTGGCACCTCCAGCCCAGGAGCACAACCCCAACCCTGGGAACACCAGGGGAGCTGTACCAGCCACAGCAAACAGCTCCGGAGCCAACCCCAGGGTGGATCTTTTTGTTTCATTGACTGCGTTGTGGTTTTATTTTGGAAAACACACCCCACAAATCACTCCAGGTTCTGATATTTCTTGTTTTCATCAGATACAAAGTAATCTCTACAGACAAAAGCTTTTTAGCCCTCTTCTCCTTTATCCCAAGGCATCATTTCACTGCACAGATACAAATTACACCTGTGAATACCCCACGCACTCCGTTCTGGCAGCGCTAGTGGGGTGCAAGAGGGTCTAAGGGCAAATTAGAACTTGGTCTTTTTTTCTGTTGCAGTCATAAAATTGAAGAAGATCATAAAATCAACAACCCTCAGCTACCTCGGGTAAGGTGGGGCATTCTTTTCCCCGTTAACATGAAAGCCTTGTTAAAAGACAAGCACACAAAGAACCTCACAAGGAAACCCTCCTGACGGCCTGTGGGGTAAGGTTTTGCTGCATTGAAAACCTGATGGAAGTGGTGTCAAAAAACACAAATGCACACAAAAGGACCACAACCAACCAACTAAATCTCTTTGCACCGAGGGTTTATTGTCCTGATGATGCAAGTTGTGTTTACAAGAAAGGGGAAAAAACACCACCCAACACACCATGCCAGGAAAATCAGTGACTGCCTTGTTCCAGTGCGGCGATTTTACGCTTTTTCACGTTGCGATGAAAGTTGTTTATGAAAAAAAAAAAATAAAGGAAAAAACCAACAAAACAAAGAAAAAGAAAAAAAACACCTAACAGAAACAGCCCCAGCGCCACAGACAATCAGTGCCTTATGCGGTGGAAGAAAGTTGGGAAGTGGCTGCCCCCGGCGATGCTGGTGTGGGGTGGGTGTGCCCGCGGCACCCGGGCACGATCCGCGGGGAAACGGGGCCGGGGGTGACGGGGAGCGGGTGGATGGCGGGCATGCGGGGCAGAGCGGGGATGCGGGGCACGGGGGATGCGGGGCACGGGGAGCAGAGGGAATGTGGGGCACGGGAGAGGGGGGAGAGGGATGAGCAGGGGGACGGGGCAGTGGGGGGATGCGGGGCACGGGGCAGTGAGGGGCACGGGGAGCAGGGGGATGCGGGGCACACGGGGGATGAGCAGGGGGATGCGGCACGGGGAGCACGGGAGCAGGGGGATGCGGGGCACGGGGAGCAGGGGGATGCGGGGCACGGTGAGCAGGGGGAATGAGGGGCGGGGCACGGTGAGCAGGGGGATGCGGGGCACGGGGAGCAGGGGGGACACGGGCAGGGGAGCAGGGGGAATGGGCACGGGGCACGAGGAGCAGGGGAATGCGGGGCACGGGGAGCAGGGGATGCGAGGCAGTGCGGGGCACGGGGAGCAGGGGGAATGGCAGTGGGGCACGAGCACGGTGAGGGGGAATGCGGGGCACGGGGAGCAGGGGGAATGCGGGGCAGGGGGAGCAGGGGGAAGCGGGGCTGGGCAGTGCGGGGGATGCGGGGCAGGGAGAGCAGGGGTAAGCGGGGCACGGCGAGCGGCGGGGACGCGGGCAGGGAGGAGGGAGGGAGGAGGGGGCTGCCAGACAAAGGCGGGGGCCCCCACCCAATGGCAGCACACGCTTTCCCACTGCCCTACATTCCGGGCGGCTGCGCTGCGGTTCACTCGGTCAGCGCGGCACCCAGCCCGATCCCATGCGCGGGGAGCGTGCGTGTCTCCCGAGAAAATTCCCTTTGTCTCTCTCACAGACCCGTTTTCTCCTCCCACCTCCAGTTCAAACAGCACAAAGTCGATCCCGTTCCGCACTTTTCCCTTGTGGAAATTCAGACCGATTCTCATTAGCACTTTGTAACAACCCGACACTGACTGCAAGATCTCTCTCTCCCTTTTAAGGCCCATCCCGAGCTGCCGGAGCAGCGGACGGAGGTTTTCTTCAGACCCCACCGGACCCGGTGGCTTTTGCTCCAAGATTTCGGTGAAGCGAGGAGACAAGATGATCTGCCCCCCTCGTTGCTTCTCGGATGCTGTACATACATCCACCTCCACAGGGTGGGTGGGGGAGCTGCCATCATCAGACTTCCTCAATGGAAAAGGCTTCCTTGGACTATTTTTAAATGCTGAAAGCATTGGAGCATGTTTGGAGCTACACAAAGAGCCCAATCACCTGGGTTTAGCGGGGCCTCTTGTCATCTGACTTCACCTTGCCAAGAAAGAGCAATTTATGTTAAGATCCTCTCTCACATAATCTCATTCCTGGTGACAACAGGCTGGTTGGAGCAGGCTGGGAGACGCTGCATCAAAGGGTGTCTGTGAGTACAGGTGACAATGGATGCTACTACTGTGATGAGACCAAGAACCCTTAGAAGGACCAAAAATCCTCAGAGAGTCCAAAAATCCTTACAGGGAGAGTATCGTCTGGAAGTGGGTGCAGAATGAAGCCAAACCAACCCCACACCTTCTCCCAACACCTGCACACACCAGACACACAAAGAACCAGCACTGTGTCTCTCTAACCACAACATCTGCCCCTAAATGTGCCCTGTGGGCTCTTCCCTGGCTCCACGACAGCAGCAGCCCAGTTTGTCTGTGGGAGCAGGCAGAAAAGTTGGATATGAATCTTGATCTGGCTGATCCACACCCACCTCGGGTCACTTCTAGGGAAGAACCAGACACCACTGACTGAGGATTTCTGCCCCTTTCTAATTTCACAGTTTGCACAACGAAAACATGATGCCCTTCAGACACTCTCCATTCCTCCCAGCACCTCTCCCATCTCAATGCACATCCCTTGATATCCCACCATCTCCTCAAAGATCTACTGCAAACACCTCCAGTGCTTTGTCTTTACAATTTCATTGGCATGGCAGTGAGAGCCAGCACAGTCATGACGGGCTGTTGCAGGCAGGACACCCACAAGGTGAGCTGGCAGGAGAAATGCAAGTGCCACCAAGCACTCTGATGTGCCACACTGGCCTGGGCTGGCTGGAGACCAGGGAGCACTGCCCATGCCATGGCACAAACCAGGTTTGGTCACCCATCTCAGCACAGCTGGAGTTCACACACAGGCCAGGGAAGAGGGGGTGACCTGCAGGAGCCCTGACTCAGGCAGAGACTCACCCCTGCTCCTCATCCTCACAGCTACAGGAGGGCAGGCATGGAGACCATGCTCCACCTCCAGCCAGGGAAGGGATGTCACTTCCAACCATGCCCAGGGGTCACAGGCACCAGTCAAAGGGATTCTTGTGACCTCATCCCCTCATTCTTCCTTTTCCAGTTTCCTGTCCTCCAGTTTGCAAAGCAGCCCTTGGCACATCCCACCAGCCACCCAGCTCTTTGCCATGGACCCTGGGGCACCAGGTGGAGAGGAGCCTGTCTGGCCATTCCAACCAATCCCCCTTTGCACAGCCCACACCCCATCCCAGCCAGTGCCCATCCCAGCCAGTGCCCCATCCCAGCCAGTGTCCCATCATCCCAGCCAGTGTCCCATCCCAGCCAGTGCCCATCCCAGCCAGTGCCCATCCCAGCCAGTGTCCCATCATCCCAGCCAGTGTCCCATCATCCCAGCCAGTGCCCATCCCAGCCAGTGCCCATCCCAGCCAGTGCCCCATCATCCCAGCCAGTGCCCCATCCCAGCCAGTGTCCCATCATCCCAGCCAGTGCCCATCATCCCAGCCAGTGCCCATCATCCCAGCCAGTGCCCATCCCAGCCAGTGCCCATCCCAGCCAGTGTCCCATCCCAGCCAGTGCCCCATCCCAGCCAGTGCCCCATCCCAGCCAGTGCCCATCATCCCAGCCAGTGTCCCATCCCAGCCAGTGCCCCATCCCAGCCAGTGCCCCATCATCCCAGCCAGTGCCCATCCCAGCCAGTGTCCCATCCCAGCCAGTGCCCCATCCCCAGCCAGTGCCCCATCCCAGCCAGTGCCCCATCCCCAGCCAGTGCCTCCCCCATCCCAGCCAGTGCCCCATCCCAGCCAGTGCCCATCCCAGCCAGTGCCCATCCCAGCCAGTGCCCATCATCCCAGCCAGTGCCCCATCCCAGCCAGTGCCCCATCCCAGCCAGTGCCCCATCATCCCAGCCAGTGCCTCATCCCAGCCAGTGTCCCATCCCATCCAGTGTCCCATCATCCCAGCCAGTGCCCATCCCAGCAGTGTCCCATCCCAGCCATCCCAGCCAGTGCCCCATCCCAGCCAGTGCCCCATCCCAGCCAGTGCCCCATCCCAGCCAGTGCCCCATCATCCCATCCCAGCCAGTGTCCCATCATCCCAGCCAGTGTCCCATCATCCCAGCCAGTGTCCCATCCTCATCCCAGCCAGTGCCCCATCAGCCAGTGCCCCATCCCAGCCATCCCAGCCAGTGCCCCATCATCCCAGCCAGCCAGTGTCCCATCATCCCAGCCAGTGTCCCATCATCCCAGCCAGTGTCCCATCCCAGCCAGTGCCCCATCATCCCAGCCAGTGCCCCATCATCCCAGCCAGTGTCCCATCATCCCAGCCAGTGTCCCATCATCCCAGCCAGTGTCCCATCCCAGCCAGTGTCCCATCCCAGCCAGTGCCCCATCCCAGCCAGTGCCCCATCCCAGCCAGTGCCCATCATCCCAGCCAGTGCCCATCCCAGCCAGTGTCCCATCCCAGCCAGTGCCCCATCCCAGCCAGTGCCCCATCATCCCAGCCAGTGTCCCATCATCCCAGCCAGTGCCCCATCCCAGCCAGTGCCCCATCCCAGCCAGTGCCCCATCCCAGCCAGTGTCCATCATCCCAGCCAGTGCCTCATCCCAGCCAGTGTCCCATCCCAGCCAGTGTCCCATCCCAGCCAGTGCCCCATCATCCCAGCCAGTGCCCATCCCAGCCAGTGCCCCATCCCAGCCAGTGCCCATCCCAGCCAGTGCCCCAGCCAGTCCCATCCCAGCCAGTGCCTCAGTCCCCCAGCCAGTGCCCCATCCCAGCCAGTGCCTCATCCCAGCCAGTGCCCATCCCAGCCAGTGCCTCATCATCCCAGCCAGTGTCCCATCCCAGCCAGTGCCCCATCATCCCAGCCAGTGTCCCATCCCAGCCAGTGTCCCATCATCCCAGCCAGTGCCCATCCCAGCCAGTGCCCCATCCCAGCCAGTGCCCCATCATCCCAGCCAGTGTCCCATCCCAGCCAGTGTCCCATCATCCCAGCCAGTGCCTCATCCCAGCCAGTGTCCCATCCCAGCCAGTGCCCATCCCAGCCAGTGCCCATCCCAGCCAGTGCCTCATCCCAGCCAGTGCCTCATCCCAGCCAGTGCCCATCCCAGCCAGTGTCCCATCCCAGCCAGTGCCTCATCCCAGCCAGTGCCCCATCATCCCAGCCAGTGTCCCATCCCAGCCAGTGTCCCATCATCCCAGCCAGTGCCCCATCCCAGCCGGCTCCAGACTGTGCTGCTGGAGAAGTGCTGCTCAAATTCAGTGCACAAAGCAGCCCCAGCTCACACCAGAGCAAGGTTTCCAGCAGCCATTGGCTCTGTGAGGGCACGTTCACAGCTCCTGGGGAAAGCAGGAGCTGCCAAGCTCAGGTTGAGTTCCTGCAGCATCTCTTGTTTGGAGTGGAGCCACCCCCTCTGCCACAATTACACCTCTTCACAAACCACCCTTACAGACACTCCAATAAAAATATATCAGGCTTGAGCCTTATTTACACTTAAGTGCCTTTTCACTCCCTTGGCAAAGTGAGGGGTGCCTGATGGCAGGTGGAATTCCCATGGCCAAGTGTGTGCACCACAGTCCCTGTGCCCAGATCCAGGCCTCTCATATGTGAGGAACACCTTCATAGATGGTTGATATTATCATAAAATAATCTGAAGGGACAGTATGTTTCTTCAGAAAATAGTAAGTTGAAGAAAAAGCTAAACCCTGTTACCAAGCAAAGCCGTGAAATAATTTTTATTTCATTATTACTTCTTTCCCCCTCCTTTTTTCAAGGTGTTCATCACCCTGTTCACAGGTACCCATAAAACAATTGTTTTCCTAGAAAACCATCTGCCACAGGAGCAGTACTACCAAGGGGTGACAATCTGCAGTTTCTGGGATTCCTGGTCAAGCATCCACGAGAGTTCAGGATTCAATCCCCCTGGGAGCCCCACACCCAACTCCAGACCCTCTTAATCTGTCCTTCTACACAAAACAAGGCACAGGAGACAGTGGAGACATTCCTACACGCCTTTAGAAACAAGTGTGGGCCATGATCTCTGCTGGAGTGAAGAGCCACAGCTACAGGGACAGTGCTGAAGGAATCCTCAGCCCCGGATCCATCCACGATGGGGCACAGGCTGCACCATCTGCCCCACCAGCCAAAGGAGCACAGTCCCAGCCACACCCCCACAGCTCCAGCACACTGACATTTCAGTTTCCCAGATGTGGGAAAACCCTCGCACACACAAAAAATGGTGGAAAAAATCCAGGTCTCCACGTTCCTCTCCATCGCTCTGGACACAAGAGGCACGTGCTGCGTTCCGAGCACATCGGAACACACCCCCTTCTCAGGAGTCTGGGGCAGCAGTGAGATCCTGGAAGAAAGCAGCCCTGGCACATTTCCCCTCGGTTCCGCCTGCCGAATCCTCTTTCCCAACTTTATTAAACAAAGGGGGCCTGATTCTCTATGGCCTCACACCCAGCCGTGCAGAGTTGGTGCTGAGCCCACCGCTGGCTGCCCGCGCTCCACTCCCGGCCGTGCAAAGGCAGCACGGTGAGGATCAGGATCCGGACCAGGATCAGGATCCGGACCAGGATCAGGATCAGGATCAGGATCAGGATCAGGATCAGGATCCGGATCAGGATCCGGACCAGGATCCGGACCAGGATCAGGATCAAGATCAGGGCCACCGGGATCTCCTGGGCCAGACCTTCACCCCCTCGTGCCCCAGTAAGGGGCCCCCATCCCAGTGTGGATGCCAGAGCAAGAGCTGCTCCCCCCGCTGCAGACGCCCCAATTTTTGGGGGGGGTCAGCACCCCCGGACTCCTGCCCACTCCCCATCCCGGCGCAGGGACCGGACCCTCGCTGCACGGCTGAGAGCGAGCAGAGCCTCCGCAGGCCCCATTGTTCCAGCCGCACGCCCTAGCGTCAGGGATGCCCAGCACGGAGCCATTTGTGTCCCTCTCCCCGTGGCTTCCCCTCGCCCACCTCAGTCCTTCTCGGGGCACTGGGGGTCATCACCCCCCGGGTCCCACCACAAACCCCCTACTCAGGCGCCTTCGATCCCAACCCACAGGGGAGCATCTGCCCATGGAGCCGCAGGCTCTGCCCACCGCACTTCCAGAGCGTCAAGTTACTTGTTCAGAGAAAGAAAGAAAGAAAAAAAAAAAAAAAAAGCCCAACACTTAGCCGCACTATTATTATTTTTTTTTCTCTGTAGCGACTCAAAACTTCTCTCGGCAGCGCCGTGCCCCGGCTCCTGCAGTGCCCACGGGCGGCACGGGGCCCCGCACCACACACCCGGGAGCGGTGGGGGTGGGCGAGGGGTGACTTAAGAGTGGGTGTGGTATGGGTATATATATATATATAAATATATATATATAAGAGATTTTTTTTAAAGCCCTCCTCCATTCCACCTCGCTCCGAACGGAGCCGTGAGGAGAACAAAAGCATCACTGTGGCGGCGCGCGGGCAGCGGCTGCGGGGGGCCCACGCGGGACGGCGGCTCCTGCTCCGGGGTCCCCGCGCTGCCGGGGGCGGCGGCAGGAGCGCGGCTCCCTCCGCTCGCACCGAGCCCGGCACCACCACACCCCCTCCGCCCGGCCAACAAAGGGGGACTCCGAGGCGCGGGGCCGGGCTCAGCCTGCACCCCCCGCCCTTCCCCCGCCTTATTCCCAGTTTTTGTTGTTGTTTTTTTTTTTTTTCTTAAGGAGAGCGCGGTGGAGATCGGCTCTTTGGCAGAAGCGGGAGCGGCGCGCGGGGCTCCGGTGCCGGCAGCCGGACAAGCCCCCGCAGCATTGCCACAGCCCCCATCCCACCCTGCCCAAAACCCCCGTGCCGGGAGCGCAGCCACCCGCCCGCAGCCCGCGAGCCCCGCGCTTTGTCCCCGGCGGGGCCGAGCGGCCCCGGCCCCGGTCCCGAACAATGGGCGGGCGGCAGCGGCGGGGCCCCCGGCCGCGGGGAGTGTCCCGGGGCCGGCGAGCGGCGGCTCCGGGGCTCGGGGCTACCGGCGCTCACCTTGCCGTCCCACGATCTCGGCCACGTGCTCGGAGCTGGGCACCGGGACGCACTCGGTGGTGTTGGAGCTGCTCTTGAGCCGCAGCTCGGCCTCCTTGTAGAGCGCGCACAACTTGGGCTCCGCCGCCCCGGCGCTGGGCGCCGCCGAGCCTTCGGGGCCGCCGGGGGCGGCGGCGGCGGCGGCGGCGGCGGCTGCTGCGGCGGCGGCGGCGGCGGCGGGGGCTGCTGCGGCGGCGGCGGCGGCGGGTTATTGTTGTTGTTGTTGCTGTCCTCCACCAGCACCACGGCCGAGGAGGAGGAGGAGGAGGAAGGCTCGCCTAGCCCCAGCAGGCAGAGCTGGTCCAGGGCGAGCTGCAGCGCCCGGTCATCCTCAAGCAGCGCTCTGTCTTTGCCGCTCCCACCGAAACAGCCTAAATCGCCGAAACCCCGTTCCTTTCCATTATCCCTGGGACTACCAGGCTAGGCATGGCTAACAAAGGCTTGGGAGGGGGCTGGGGGCTGGGGGGCGAGAGGAGGGGAGGGGGGACAAAGAGCTCGGGAGGGAGAAGGGAAAAAAAAAGGCAGAGGGAGAGAACGAGAGAGAGAAAAGGACCCTCCGCCCCCGCCCCCGCCTGGCCAAGCCCCTTTCCCGTGTAACCCGAGCCCCGCGCCCGCCGCCTCCACCGCGGTCCCCCGCCGCCGCCCCCGCCCCGGCCGCCGCCGCCGGGGGTGCGGGGGTGCGGGGGCGCGGAGCGGAGCGGCCCCGCGGGGGAAACTCTTTGTTTGAAGGCGGCTGGGCGCTGCGGGAGCGGCCCGGCCCGCGGGCTGCTGGGGATGTAGTCCGAAGGCGGCACACCCCCGCCCGCGGCGCCGGGCACCGGGGCGGCGAGCGGCGGGGCGGCGGGGCCCGGGGGCGGCGGGGACGGGCGGGATGGGGGCAGGGGATGTGCGGAGCCACACGGTGCCACGCGTGGGTGTGGGATGTGGGGGGAGCGGCTGTGACACCGGGAGGGGGCTGGAGGGGACCCGCCGTGACACGAGTGGAGAGGCGTCACGGGCACCCACGGTGATAGGGGTGGAGCGCGATGCGGGACACGGAGCGGGGTCACTTTGTGCGGGGGACGGAGGGGCTCTAGGGGCACGCACGGTGCCACGGGTGTGAGGGCTGCGGGGGGACCACGCGGTGCCACCAGGGGAGCGGGATGCAGGAGGAACCACCCTGTCATGGACATGCCATGACATGGGGGTGGGGAGGGGGGGTACACGCTGTGACACGAGCTGGGGAGGTGCGAGGGGACCAGCCGTGTGGAGGGGACAGTGGGAAAAGCCACCGTGACACGGCTGGAGGATGATGCGAGGGAATCATGAGTGGAAGGGACTGTGGTGGGATCTGCTGTGCAATGGGTGGAGTGGGCTGCAGGGGGATTTCCTGTGCCACTCGTGGAGGGACCTGCGTGGGGACCCGCTCTGGGTTCCATGAGTGACTCACTGTGCCCACCCCGGCACAGAGGGACCCCAGGAAAGAAGGATCTGTGAGGGGACCCACTGAGTGCACCCAGCAGGGAGGGGTCACGAGTGGAAGGGGTCTAGGTGGGGACTCACCTTGTGTCCCCCGCTGTGGAGGGGTCATGGGTGAAGGAGAATTTGTGTGGGGACCTGTTGCTGCCTGCTCACAAGGGGAGCTGCAGAGGTGTCCAGGGCTGGGATCCATCCAGAGACCCACAGGGACAACAGGGATCCCTGGGAGGAGTGGTGGCTCGGCAGGGACACCTCTGGGTGGGTACAGGCCAGCAGGGCACCGGGGTCAGCAGGGTGAACGGTGGGACAATGGGGCAGGAACCCCTCTGCAGGACTGCTTCTCCTTGTAAGGAGGATGTGGCCTTCCAAAAGGATTCCCCACAAACATGGGGACTTCAGTCTTGCAATGTGGGCACAGCCACAAGCATTTGAGGGGCAATACTGCACGTCCACCAGGCCTGGGAATGATGGAGAACAAGAAGGGGGAGCCCCCCAGCCCCCCAAGGCCTTGTGGTGTCTCCAGGCACAGCGAGGCTTGGTGAGACTGCTGGGGCTCAGCCCCCCAGCCTTGGCTCCGTGCTCCAGCAAAGCCCCCTGCTGCAGACTGGGAATGCTGGGGGGGCCGTGGGACAGCCCTGCTCCCTGGGCTGGCCTTTCTCATTGAAATGAGGAGGATTCAGCGCGGAGGGAAGCATTGACAATCGCTCCCCAGCTCCCAGGCAGCCGGGCTGGGCGGTGAGTGTGCGAGCGCGCCGTTCTCCCCTCGCCCCTTTCTTCCCTTTGAATCAAACCAGATGTCTCCCATGAAATGAGATTGCTGGAGCTCACGCTGGAGAGGGACAATGCAGAGGGATGCGAGGCTCCCGCCGAGCCACATCGCGCTGCAGCTCTGGCAAAGGCAATGGCTGCGGCGAGCGCTGGGGGGCTGTGGCACTGCTGCCTTGCCACTGGGGCTGGACCTCTACCCCCCACTGCATCCTCTATGATTTGCTCTCTCTGCCTCTGGGATCCTTACAGGAAGGTTTTTCTTTTTTCTTTCCCCCTCCCCTTTCTTGGTCTACCAGCAGAAGATCTCAGCTGCAGCTAAACTCGGCAGATGGGGCACCCAGCACAAGGAGATGGCTCATCCACTGACTCAGCCGGTAAGGTGCTGCTGGAGCTTTCCCTCTGAGTTTACCCAGCCACTTTGGGAAGGGAAATTTTTGCTTTTAGTTTGGTTTTGGCATCCAGGTTTCCTGATGTGTAGCATAAACTCAGGGAGGTGCTGGGACACCCGCTGGAGGGGCTGCTGCTGGCAGGTCTCCTCTGCAGCAGGACCTGGTGTGGAGAAGCTGTAGGTAAGAGCTTGTGGTGGTTGTGCACAAAAATGAGGGAAAAAAGTAAAGCTGAGGGCAGGAGAACCCACCCAATGCTCTGTTTTGTGCAGCTCATTTTGGTCATGGTTGTAGGACAGTGTCTTGAATTAGGCTTTATTTCTTTTTTCACCTTTGTGTGGTGATGGGACTCCTGAGAGGGGCAGTTTGGGATGTCTTCCTTTGTGGCAGTTTGGGATATTCCTTCTTCTAAGAGGTGTTGTCTGTTTGTATTGGGATGTGATGGATGGTGGCTCCACAGGGCACATACACATCACATGGCAAGTTTTAACACAGGCACTCAGCAGGGTGTGCCCCATTAAATGGCCAAAAAAGTGCATTTCATTCACATGGATCACACACACACACACACTGCTGGTTCCCTTGCACACACCTACTGGCTGTGGCTCACGCTTACAACCAGGTGAAACCTTTGTGTGTGTGTGTAAGCACATGTTACATCTACAAACACAGAATTATGTACATTGAAATATATCCAGAAATCACACAAATTTGTGTATGAGGTGTTTGTGTGCACACACATCTCCATCCACGGGTTCCCAGGGTGGGTGAGGACTGTGTGTGTGCCCATGTGTAGAACACACGTGGTGGTGGTGGAAACTATTGTGTTCTGCCCTGTAAATTATGGACTTTTCACTTGTCCAAGTTGGATCTCGTGTGTGAGGCTGGTAGCAATGCCTGCTCTGGAGGCAGCATGTCATTTTAGGGACATGGTTTTGCTTCCACCTCCATTTTAAGTTCTGTCACGGAGGTCTCAGGAGAAGAAAGTGCCTCTGGAAATCAGAAAGTGAAAGGAAAAAAGTGAAAAACTATGGAGCTCCAGCTCTGAGCATGCCAGCAGCATGAGCCAGGCCCAGAAATCACCAAACTGCCTAAAAAGTTTGTGTGACTACAAAAAAAAAAAAAATTGAAAATTGAGTTTCTTTTCATTTGCCTTCTCCTGGGGCTGTTGGATTTCACTCTGGTTACATCACCTTGCTTTTCTGCACAGCCACAAGGTCTAGAAACTTACTTTAAAAAACAAAAATTCATACTCGCGCAGATTCACATGACTCACAGAGCTGGGAATTTAAGGCAACCAGAAACGCTCGTAGAAAAATCACAGGAATTGGCAAACATGGGCAGTGACTAATCCTGATGGGTCCCTGATAGCAGCATCTCTCAGTTCATACAATATTTTGGGGGCGTAGCTGGGCTACAACCAAGACTTTGATCCTCTTCCCAGTGATAGCAGCTGCTTGGGAATGATCTTACCTCCCGTCTGGCATCGTTGCCTCTGGGGGAGCTGGATTTCAGGAGTAATTCAGGTTAAAGTTGGCTCTGCCAGGTGGCTTGAACCAGCTCAGTGAGCTGGAGTAGGTCATAGGGACTCGTGTCTCTGGGCTGTTGGGGGCTGGATCATTCCCAACTCCCGGGATAGAGGGGTAAAAGGTTATTTTTGGGGGGCAGGTAGTGCTGGGTTCTCAGTGAGGATTTCACCATGGGTGTAGTCTCTGCACAGCTCCATCCATTCAGGGAACATCCCTGCCAAAGTTTTGGCAGAGACACAGTGTTTCTAGTTAAAAAGCGGGCATTTCCAAATGTTTTAAAATCCACATCCCCGAATTATTGTCAGGGGAAAAAAAAAAAAAAAAGTATTAATTAAAGCCAAGGACAGTGGCAGAGTCCTCTTAGCAGAGAGGTCAGGATCAGGCAGAGGCATCATGTGCTCCTTCCCAGGGCAGGAGGCTGCAGAACTATCAAAGAAAAAGGAGAAAATGCAAACTGCAGCTGCTGCCGGTGCCAGAGCCGTCAGGGAGGGGTGGCAGGGCACCAGGGCTGGTGACAGAAAGTTCTGTGGGAGGCAGGAATAAAGCTGACATTGACTGAGGAGGTGCCAGCAGCCTGTCCTTAGGCAAAACAGAGGCTTAGAGTCACCATCAAGAGCTAATGCAGAGAGAAACTTTCTGGATGAATTTGTGTCATCAATGTGAAGCTGATTTTGGCACTTCCCAGTGCTGCATCCCTCTGCCCACCGACATGACCCAAGTCTGGGGGAAAGGTGGCAGCTGCTAGGAAAGGTTTAAATACTGTGCAAGCATCCCATGTCCTATAGACTGAGGTGATGAGCTGATGGTGGGGAGGACAGGGGGAGCAAACACCTGCTAGGAACCAGGACACCTTTTTTAGGCTTTTCTTCATTTTTGAAGATTCTTCTTCTTCTTCTCCTCTTTTGATTCTTCATCTTTGAATATTCTGAGTTAGAAAGCTCAGGCTGGGATACCATTGCCACGAGTGCTTTGAGATGTCATATCCCTGTCCCTGGACTGCTCATTTCAAGAACTGCTCAGCTGCACATGAAACAGAAGTATCCCAAATGCTGGAAAGCTGTGAGGGCTCCCTTCTCCACCCACTGAGCCCAGAGCCCTTGGTGCTGAAGCACAGGCTCAGGGGAACTCTGCTCTCCGTGGTGACCAATCCTCCCTCCATCCCCTGTGCCCACCACTGCCCATACAACTCATCTGCTGCCTGTTGACCTTAAACCTCTTTGCTTTGTCAATGGGCTGGCAGCAAGAGGAGTCTCACTGTCCGTGCAAGGATCCTAAAGTGCTTTGCAAACATTTGTTAATTAAGCTGTTCTATGAGATAAGTAAATTAGCGCAAAGCCTGATCCAAAGCTCCTTGAAGTCCATTGGTTTTGGTGAGCTCAGGTCCATGGGATCAGGCCCAGGAGACCATGTTTTAAAACCCCTCAATTTTGTTAAGAGCTCAGCATATTGGCTGCAGATGGGTGCTAAGCTACAGGGACAATCTGGCGCTGGGATGGCGGGTGCCTCACCCTTGGCAGACTTGGTTGTGTTCATGATGTGGAGGGTTTGGGCTTCTGGTCACAAGGGGTTCTTTTTTAAAAACTGCACTGAGGCTGCTGAAGAAACTTCTGCTGAAATCTGAATGATCTTAGGTCTGGGATCAAAAGGGGGTGTTTGATTTCAAGGTCACACTCTCCTCTCATTCCTGCTGCTTATACATGTATTTCATTTTCCAAGGAACGTGTTTTCCCCCCATTAGAATCCCATCTTCTGCAAGTGGGTAATTCCCAATTTCAATTTCTACAACATCAGAATGACCATGTGTTTTCTTGGGTACATCCTCTTTTGAATTTTCTCCAGGGGCACATTGGGGTTTTGGCACTTGAGTCTGAATCTCCACCAGCCCAAAAATGCCGGCGCAGCCTGAGATCAGCTCCATGAGCATCACACCCACCTCCAGCGTGGTGCCAGTGGGGCTGGTTTCCTGCATGTGCTCCCCCTGCCTGCCTGCTGCATCCTCCATCAGTCAGATGCTTCCTGGACATGTCAAGCCCGAGGCCCATGTGTTGGCCAGATGGTGCATGTGTGCCCAGCAAATCCACCACGTCCAGGATGTGTTGGATTCGCTGCACGTTCAGTGTCAAGCTGTGCAGTGCATGTGCATGGATTTCTGTCCAGGAAATCATGAAGGGAAATTCAGCAACTTCATCCAAGGGACTTACCTGTCTCCTGTTATCCTGCCAGAGCACTGTCTGTCAGGGTCCACCTGAGAGAGGGGGATGAGCCATATTCCAAGGAAAAAGGGAGAGAATTTCAAACCAAAAATAGAGGGGAGATTTACATTAGATATTAGGAGGAAGTTCTTCCCTGTGAGGGAGGTGAAGCACAAGTTGCCCAGAGAAGATGTGGATGCCCCATCTCTGGAAGGGATGGTTGGATGGGGCTTGGAGCAACCTGGAATAGTGGAAGGTGTCCATGCCCATGGCAGGGGATGGGACTTGATGAGCTTCCAGGTCCTGTCCAACCCTAATCATCCCATGATTCTTGAAACATTCCATGTTTCAAGACAGGAATGTGAGTCATGGAGTCAAACCAACTCGCACTAGGTGCAGCAAGAGTGGCACTGGCATTTCTGTGAGCTGTACATGAGCTCCCTCAGCACAGTCACATCTTCCCACTTGGAGTCTCAGTGCACCCACTTTTAAGGTTTCTAGTTATGAGTTATTTTAAATGAGAACAGGGCAAGTTTATAGGAGGGGCAATGCCCTATGAAATCCCATTCTTTCAGGAACATGGATGTGGGTGGTGTTGGCTATTTTTAGCCAAAGAAGGCCAACAAAGAGTTTTGAAGCATGAATTTGGTGCTGGAGAAGAGTGACACTGATTACTCACGCTCACAACATATAGAGTTAAATACATGTAAAAGAGATTTTTTTTACCTTTTATCTGGGTGTTTACTTGCTGTTCATAAATTGCAGGTGGAGTTGGCATGCATGATCCTTAAGCCTTTTGTGTCTTTCTAATTTTATTGAAGTCATGCAGCAGGTCCAGGGGGTAGTTCAGAGAGACAGCATCCTATTTTTTCTCCTCTGGACTACCACTCCAATTTTGTGTGGAAACACCTTTCCCTGTCTCACTGCCTCACTTTTCCCCATCATACTCCACAACGGTTGTTGCACATTTTGACAGAGATGAGGAAAGTCATTACGTTGCAGGTGATGCCTCCTTCCCAGGCAGGCTCTAATCATCCTGTCGTGCTCCAGAGCTCTTCCTGTCGCTGCTAATTTTAGTCTGTGCTGGAAGTTGCTGCCGGGATGGGATGGAGCCTGAGCCATGCAGGTGTGCTGCAATCCCAGTGCTGCTCCTGCATCCTGCACAGCCCAGCACTCTGCATGTCAGGCCTTGTTGGGAAAAGTCTAAGGAGCACATCTTGGCACTTTTTGAGCTGTTTTGCACTTGCTTATGCCAGTCCAGGGATGGCTGATATCTCTCCAGGGGCACAGCAGGGACAGTGGGGACCTGCTTTTCCAAAGAGTTCAGTCTCATGCAGGCACCTAAACCAGGGCCAGGTTTTCCCAGGTGTTCACCTCCTGGCTCCACCTGTCTGGGCAGGCTCCTGTGGGAATGCTGAGCCTTTCTGAGAGAGAAGATTCTTGCTCTGCCATGCAGAGAAGGTCTTGTCAGCACAGGGACTTTGGGCACAAACAAGCAGGTGACGCTGTCAGGACTTTGCATTTATTTTCTCTCTGCAATTCCAGATCCTTTTGGAAGCATTTCACAGCTTGAAAAGAGGGTGTTTTATCATAGCTCTGGGCTCAGCCTTGCTCTGCTCTGCTCTGGACACTGCTTTTGGTGGTGTAGGTTGATGGGACACAAGAGACAGAGCAGAGGGACCCAGCAAAGCTGTGGCTGCCCCATCCCCTTGGCTGCAACCAAGGTTCAAGGGAACTTAAAGCCCATCCTTCCATGGGCAGGGACATCTTCCACCATCCCAGGCTGCTCCAAGCCCTGTCCAACCTGGCCTTGAACACCTCCAGGGATCCAGGGGCAGCCACAGCTTCTCTGGACAATCTGTGCCAGGGTCTCACCACCCTCACAGGGAACAATTTCCTCCCAGTATCCCATCTAACCTGCCCTCTGGCAGCAGGAAGCCATTTCCCTTGTCCTGTCCCTTCAGACTGTTGTCCAAAGTTCCTCTCCAGCTCTGTTGAACCCTTTTTAGGCACTAGAAGCACCTCTAAGGTCTCCCTGGAGCTTTCTCTTCTCCAGGCTGAATTCAAGCACATTAAAAGTTTCTTAGAGTTCTCTTCACCTCTGCCTCCCAGGGGTTCAGAGTCCTGGAAGTACTCTGATTTGTAGGTTTAAAAGCCAGGAGGAGCAAGGTCTTTGTCTAACCTGGTGTAGACTGATGCTCACAACCCACCTCAGTTTTGCCAACCTGCTGCTGAGCCAAGCACATGGCAAGGCAGAATCAGGCCCTGAGCCAATTTACCCCTTCTTCTTATCAGTCTAGACATCCTCATTATCCAGATAAAAGTCTGATCCCTCACTGAATCCCACTAAGCCCCTCCCTGTGCAGTGCTGAAGGCAGAGGGCACTCACCCTCACCCAGGGCTGCCCCGAGGGTGGGAGATTCCAGTTCCTGCCCTGGGAGCAGGTCACAGGGTGAGCGTGCATTGTTC
Source organism: Muscicapa striata striata (assembly GCA_030060385.1). Classification (NCBI taxonomy): domain Eukaryota; kingdom Metazoa; phylum Chordata; class Aves; order Passeriformes; family Muscicapidae; genus Muscicapa; species Muscicapa striata. The sequence goes on along the minus strand of JAREIS010000359.1, from coordinate 351,769 downwards.
TGAGTGCTTTCCCAATTACAAGTCATTACTAGTGCTTTTATTACCATTATTTAACAGATCGTGTTAATTATTATTATTAATTTGCTTTAAAAGCAGTGTTTCCATAGCAACAGGGAGACGTGTGCTGCTTTTCAGGCACGTCAAGTGGACATATTCTCATCTCTTCCCCAATGGGCTGGCTGATGGAGGGGGCTGTGCTTTGGTCCCCGAGGGGATGGTACCAGCAGGGCCTTCCAGGAAAGATGAGAGCACCATCTCTGTCACTGGAGAGTCCCTTGTGCCATTAAAAAGTTCCTGTGGGATGCAGACTTTCTGCCTAAATGCTGCAGATGCCCCAAGAGAGAAGAGCAGGTGTGGTGATGTTTGTACCTCTGTATGACCCAGGAGTGAAGGTGCTACTGTTAATTCCCACATTGCTGATTCCCTGGACTCCAGAGCTCCCTCAGAAAGTGCCTTGTCTCCTTTTATGTTTTCCAGTCAGCTGCAGAAGTACCAGGAGCTGGGAGCCAGGCTGCAGGATGCCAGATCCCAGAGGTCTGCAGTGAGCTGGGGGCTGCTGCTGGCATGCAGGGAAGCTCTGAGCCTTGGCAGGTGCCACAATTGTTCCAGGGGCAAAGGCCCATCCAGGATGCTCAGGTGCCACTTCCCAGTCTCAGGCTGTGGTTCAGGTATCCCTGTGTGAGAGGGAAATGCAGAGATTGGTGCTGGCTCCTCTGGGCTGTGTTGAAAGCTTTGCCAAGGCATGCACATTGCTTTGGGGATTTACACACTAAAGGGGTTTAAACACTGAACCCATGTTTAAATTGGCCTCTGACCCACCACGTCCCTCTGACACTGCCCAGCTGCCTTTTCCCCACGCTGCCACAGGAGGGATGTGCCTCACACACATCTTCTGGGGGTGTCATTTGCTGGGAACCAGGTACCCCCTTGGTTGTGGAGGCACCTGCATGTCAGGCTGTGCAAGAGAAGTTTGCAGCAGAGGAGATGCAAGAGGCCAAGGTCAAGCTCAGCCAGAAATCTGCCAGGGCATGTTCTGGACCCAGCACTGCTCAGGGAGAGCTCATACCCAACCATGACTCCAAAACAAGCTGCAGCACTAATTGCTGGCAGCCAGAACACAAGGCCCAGCACTGGGGAGCCCATGGGGACCTCAGCTCCATCTGCCCAACCTCAAGGAGTCCCTGCAGGGCTGGAGCCAGACATGCTGTCACCTTATCCCTGCTGATCCAGGTGGCCCCAAGGGCTGCACCAGGAGCAGACACACCCCCCCACACTGGCTGGGTGCCCTGCCTTTGCCTCCTGCTGGCAAATTGGCATCACCAATTCATTTGCCCACTGCTTTCTGTGTTGTCAGAGCAGTGGAAATCAATCTTCATGAAGGTTCCAGCCAAAGCCTTGATCCAGCAGCTCCTCAACAGGGGTTTGGAAGCTGCAGCCTTAGGGAGTGACACCTGGGCAAGCAGCAGCACTCAAGGCTTACACTTGCTGTAAAGCTAAAAGCACTTGCTCCACAGTAGCACATCCCACATCATCCCAGTTCACCCTGCTCTCCTGGAGCAGTGGGTTCTGTGGGTCCCACATCATCCCAGTTCACCCTGCTCTCCTGGGACAGTGGGTTCTGTGGGTCCCAGATCATCCCAGTTCACCCTGCTCTCCTGGAGCAGTGGGTTCTGTGGGTCCCACATCATCCCAGTTCACCCTGCTCTCCTGGAGCAGTGGGTTAGTTACCCTGGCTCCCTGGACAGGGTTCTGGTCCCAACACGTTCCTGCCTCCTCGCAGTGGGTTCTGTGGGCCACAGTTCCGTTCACCACTCTCCCTGGCATGGTTCCTGGGCCAGTGCATCCAGTTCCCCTGCTCTCCTGCAGTCACGGCTTCTGGGAGTGCGGTCCCATCATCCCAGTTCACCCTGCTCCTCGGGAGCAGTGGGTTCTTGGGTCCCATCATCCCAGTTCCCCTGCCTCTGGGCAGTGGGTCTTGGGTCCATCCATCCCTCTACCCTGCTCTCCTGGGCAGTGGTTCTGGGTCCCACATCATCCCAGTTCACCTGCTCTCCTGGGGAGTGGGTTCCATTGCGTCACCTGCACTCCAGTTACCTGCTCCTGAGCAGTGGGTCTCGTGGGTCGTCCACAGTTCACTGCTCTCAGTTCACCTGCCCCTCAGTGGGTTCTTGGGTCCCAATGGTTCCTGTCTCCTGAGCAGTGTCTTGGGTCCCCTCTCCAGTGGTCCCACATCATCCCAGTTCACCCTGCTCTCCTGGAGCAGTGGGTTCTGTGGGTCCCACATCATCCCAGTTCACCCTGCTCTCCTGGAGCAGTGGGTTCTGTGGGTCCCACATCATCCCAGTTCACCCTGCTCTCCTGGGGCAGTGGGTTCTGTGGGTCCCACATCATCCCAGTTCACCCTGCTCTCCTGGGACAGTGGGTTCTGTGGGTCCCACATCATCCCAGTTCACCCTGCTCTCCTGGAGCAGTGGGTTCTGTGGGTCCCACATCATCCCAGTTCACCCTGCTCTCCTGGAGCAGTGGGTTCTGTGGGTCCCACATCATCCCAGTTCACCCTGCTCTCCTGGGGCAGTGGGTTCTGTGGTCCCACATCATCCCAGTTCACCCTGCTCTCCTGGGACAGTGGGTTCTGTGGGTCCCACATCATCCCAGTTCACCCTGCTCTCCTGGAGCAGTGGGTTCTGTGGGTCCCACATCATCCCAGTTCACCCTGCTCTCCTGGAGCAGTGGGTTCTGTGGGTCCCACATCATCCCAGTTCACCCTGCTCTCCTGGAGCAGTGGGTTCTGTGGGTCCCACATCATCCCAGTTCACCCTGCTCTCCTGGGGCAGTGGGTTCTGTGGGTCCCACATCACCCCAGTTCACCCTGCTCTCCTGGAGCAGTGGGTTCTGTGGGTCCCACATCATCCCAGTTCACCCTGCTCTCCTGGAGCAGTGGGTTCTGTGGGTCCCACAGCATCCCAGTTCACCCTGCTCTCCTGGGGCAGTGGGTTCTGTGGGTCCCACATCATCCCAGTTCACCCTGCTCTCCTGGAGCAGTGGGTTCTGTGGGTCCCACATCACTCCAGTTCACCCTGCTCTCCTGGGGCAGTGGGTTCTGTGGGTCCCACATCATCCCAGTTCACCCTGCTCTCCTGGAGCAGTGGGTTCTGTGGGTCCCACATCATCCCAGTTCACCCTGCTCTCCTGGAGCAGTGGGTTCTGTGGGTCCCACATCATCCCAGTTCACCCTGCTCTCCTGGAGCAGTGGGTTCTGTGGGTCCCACATCATCCCAGTTCACCCTGCTCTCCTGGGGCAGTGGGTTCTGTGGGTCCCACATCACTCCAGTTCACCCTGCTCTCCTGGGGCAGTGGGTTCTGTGGGTCCCACATCATCCCAGTTCACCCTGCTCTCCTGGGGCAGTGGGTTCTGTGGGTCCCACATCATCCCAGTTCACCCTGCTCTCCTGGGGCAGTGGGTTCTGTGGGTCCCACATCATCCCAGTTCACCCTGCTCTCCTGGAGCAGTGGGTTCTGTGGGTCCCACATCATCCCAGTTCACCCTGCTCTCCTGGGGCAGTGGGTTCTGTGGGTCCCACATCATCCCAGTTCACCCTGCTCTCCTGGAGCAGTGGGTTCTGTGGGTCCCACATCACTCCAGTTCACCCTGCTCTCCTGGAGCAGTGGGCTCTGTGGGTCCCACAGCATCCCAGTTCACCCTGCTCTCCTGGAGCAGTGGGTTCTGTGGGTCCCACATCACCCCAGTTCACCCTGCTCTCCTGGGGCAGTGGGTTCTGTGGGTCCCACAGCATCCCAGTTCACCCTGCTCTCCTGGGGCAGTGGGTTCTGTGGGTCCCACATCATCCCAGTTCACCCTGCTCTCCTGGAGCAGTGGGCTCTGTGGGGCTGGGAGAGGGGATTACCTGCAGAGAGCAGCTCCCGGCAGCGTTTGGGCTGCTTGGGGTCAAAAATGGGGGTGGCAGGTGGCTGGGACAAAGCCTCACGTCGCTGTCACCCCCGTGCCGGCTGCGGCATTGCCGGGGGTCGGGGGTTTCTGGCTGCCCCGATGTGGGTGGGTGGGTGCGGGTGTGTCCAGATGGGACCCGCCGGGAGCGGTGGCACCGCGGGGACATCGGGCAGCAGCTCCGCGCTGCGCTGAAGCTGCGAACGCGGCCGCGCCTCCCTCCCCCTGCTCCTCGAGAAGTGGAGAAACACAAAAGAGAGAGGCAGGAGGGCTGGGAGCGGTGGGAGAGAGGGGAGGGAGGGAGAATCCCCCATGCCCGGAGCTAATCCCAGCTCCTCTAGGAGAGGGATCTCGAATAACAACCGTCTGTGGTCGAGGCCAGATGGATTTGATTTAATAACAAAGCAGGGGGGCTTGGGATCATTTCGGAGCCTGCCAAAGGGCCGGACCCTCGGCGAGCAGCAGAGGGCCAGCCCAGCGGAGTAAATGCAAATGCAGAATGCTTGTATGCTTCCCAAAATGCCGGGGTTGCCTCGGCTCTGGGAGCACCTTCTGCTTCTCGGGAGCTCCCTGAGTCCTGGCCAGCCGTGGGACGCAGGGCAGCACCGAATGCGCCGGGGGTTTGTCACATGGACACAGCCAGGAGGGAAAGGGGAAGGGGATTAGGAGGCAATTCCTGAGGCTCCCACTGCCCCAGCTGTGCTGTCTCACCACTCAGCAGTGCCCTGCCCTCAGACCCCTTGATGGAGCACAGGGCAAGTTGGCAAATTGCTTTTGCTAATCCAGGAGATCCCATGGTGACTGAAACCTCCCAGTCCTCAGTTTCAGCATCTCGGAGGCAGGGAGGTGGCTCAGGACAGTGTCACCCTGTCCCTCTGCCATGCTGAGGAGGAGGCTGTGGGTTAGGAGAGGAGGTAGCACCCAGGGCAGCAATGCTGATCCCAGGTTTTACCCTGCTCATCCCTCAAATTCCACCTTGGGTTTGCCTTGCAGAGGGTGGGTGAGTGCAGGGAGGAATTTCCTGCCCATGGCAAGAACTCAGCATTTGGGCAAAGACACCCCCAGCTGTCTGAGGCTCCTCCTGCCCTTCCAGGACACATGGGGCCCTGTTCCTGACCCCATTGTGAGGAGGTGCAGTGGGCACCTTGGGCCATTCCCTGGAGCAGCCACAGAGCCAATCTCAGCAGGGGGATGCAGTGGGCACCTTGGGCCATGCCTGGCCTGTTCCCTTCCTTGGAGCAGCCACAGAGCCTATCCCAGCAAGGGGATGATGGGCACCAGCTGGCTGGAGCAACATCAAAATCCCTGTATTCATTGCTGTCCCCCAGGGTCCTTTGGGATGCTCGAAAGGCGATGTTCCTGCGGCAGCAGAGCAGCACCTCCCTGCCGGGCCGTCCCCACCGCCCTGCTTGCCACGTCTGCCAGTTGGTGCTCGGGCCAGCAGCCTCCCTGGAGATCTTGTTTCTGGAAACCGGAGCAGCCTTGGCTCTGCCCCGCCAGCTCCCCGAGCAGTGGGAGGTGCTGCCGCCAGCCCAGCACCTGCAGCTCCCGTCCGGAGCGCTTGGCGCCCTGGCGGCCGAGCAACGAGATGCCGGCGCCAGGGCTGTGCCGGCAGCAGCCAGAGGGGTTTGCTGTTCGGGGAGGGCACCGGGAGGCAGCAGGAGCAGGGTCCATCCCAGCCACAGGGAGGCAGGAGCCTGGCTGTGTGTCCTGCACGGATGCAGGAGCCTGGCTGTGTGTCCTGCACGGATGCAGGAGCCTGGCTGTGTGTCCTGGATGGATGCAGGAGCCTGGCTGTGTGTCCTGCACGGATGCAGGAGCCTGGCTGTGTGTCCTGCACGGATGCAGGAGCCTGGCTGTGTGTCCTGGATGGATGGATGCAGGAGCCTGGCTGTGTGTCCTGGATGGATGCAGGAGCCTGGCTGTGTGTCCAGGATGGATGCAGGAGCCTGGCTGTGTGTCCTGCACGGATGCAGGAGCCTGGCTGTGTGTCCTGCACGGATGCAGGAGCCTGGCTGTGTGTCCTGGATGGATGCAGGAGCCTGGCTGTGTGTCCTGGATGGATGCAGGAGCCTGGCTGTGTGTCCAGGATGGATGCAGGAGCCTGGCTGTGTGTCCTGGATGGATGCAGGAGCCTGGCTGTGTGTCCAGGATGGATGCAGGAGCCTGGCTGTGTGTCCTGGATGGATGCAGGAGCCTGGCTGTGTGTCCAGCACGGATGCAGGAGCCTGGCTGTGTGTCTGGGATGGATGCAGGAGCCTGGCTGTGTGTCCATCACGGATGCAGGAGCCTGGCTGTGTGTCCAGCACGGATGCAGGAGCCTGGCTGTGTGTCCAGCACGGATGCAGGAGCCTGGCTGTGTGTCCTGCACGGATGCAGGAGTTATCCTGTGTGTCCTGGATGGATGCAGGAGTTATCCTGTGTGTCCTGCACGGATGCAGGAGTTATCCTGTGTGTCCTGCACCGATGCAGGAGTTATCCTGTGTGTCCTGCACGGGTGCAGGAGCCTGGCTGTGTGTCCAGCACGGATGCAGGAGCCTGGCTGTGTGTCCAGCACGGGTGCAGGAGCCTGGCTGTGTGTCCAGCACGGATGCAGGAGCCTGGCTGTGTGTCCTGCACGGATGCAGGAGTTATCCTGTGTGTCCTGCACGGATGCAGGAGTTATCCTGTGTGTCCTGGATGGATGCAGGAGTTATCCTGTGTGTCCTGCACGGATGCAGGAGCCTGGCTGTGTGTCCTGCACGGGTGCAGGAGTTATCCTGTGTGTCCTGCACGGATGCAGGAGTTATCCTGTGTGTTCTGCTGCTGTGCTCGCCGCTCAGGGCGCTGTGCTCATCTCCATCCCCGTCCCAGCCGCTGCTCGGTGGCCCCGCGTTCGCTCGGGTTGGTTTCCAGCCGGTTTCTGGTTGCCGCTGCCACCGTGCTGGCAGCACGTCCAGGCTCCTGGCTGGCCCGCCGGGACTATCTGCTGGCCCGGAACCTTTTCCCCCTCTCTCTGCTGTTGGCACAAAGCCTGGAGGGAGAACTGGTCAGCGTGGGGTCAGGGCACGATTGTTGTCGCCTCAGCAGCGCCAAGGGGACGCTCCCCCGCGCTGGGGGCTCAGTGCCGCAGGGACATCCCGGCCAGGGATGGGTTCTCTCCTCATCCCCTCGGGAGTCCCAGCCTGCTACGGGACCATTTACTCCCAGCTCTGCTTCCCTAATGAGAAGCAGCCTCAGCCTTGGCCCCGTGCCTGTAAAAATGAATCTGTGCTTGTGCTTTCTGTGCCACGTGCTGTGCGGGCGGAGCAGGGGTGGCACGGGACAGCGAGGGGTGGCATCCCTGAGGGCTGGGGGGCAGCCGGACGGTCCCCGCGCCGCTCCGAGCCTCCAGGCAGAGCCGAGGGACACTTCTGTCCCCAGTGCCAGCCTCCTTGAGGAGCCACAGGGTGGGGCTGCCCTGGTTGGGGCACAGCCCGAGCCACCCCCCGGGACGCGGGGCGAGGCGCTGTGGCCAGCGCTGTCCCGGGGCTGCGAGCCCCGCTCTGTACTGCGGGTGTCAGACACGAGATGGAGCTGCCGATCCCTCCTGTGCCCTGCCAGGACGGAGCTGCGATCCCTCCTGTGCCCTGCCAGGATGGAGCTGCCGATCCCTCCTGTGCCCTGCCAGGACGGAGCTGCCGATCCCTCCTGTGCCCTGCCAGGATGGAGCTGCCGATCCCTCCTGTGCCCTGCCGGGACGGAGCTGCCGATCCCTCCTGTGCCCTGCCAGGACGGAGCTGCGATCCCTCCTGTGCCCTGCCAGGATGGAGCTGCCGATCCCTCCTGTGCCCTGCCGGGACGGAGCTGCCGATCCCTCCTGTGCCCTGCCAGGATGGAGCTGCGATCCCTCCTGTGCCCTGCCAGGACGGAGCTGCCGATCCCTCCTGTGCCCTGCCAGGACGGAGCTGCCGATCCCTCCTGTGCCCTGCCAGGACGGAGCTGCGATCCCTCCTGTGCCCTGCCAGGATTGAGCTGCCGATCCCTCCTGTGCCCTGCCAGGACGGAGCTGCCGATCCCTCCTGTGCCCGGCCAGGACGGAGCTGCGATCCCTCCTGTGCCCTGCCAGGACGGAGCTGCGATTCCTCCTCTCCCCTGCCAGGACGGAGCTGAGATTCCTCCTCTCCCCTGCCAGGACGGAGCTGCCATCCCTGTGTCCTGCCTCCTTTTATCCTCTGACAGAGCAGAGGGCTGTGCAGAGCCTGCAGCGTGGATGATGCTGTATAATCATTAATAATACATGGATTTATTTACATGGTGGTGATTTCCAGCATCCTCATAGAAGAGCAGGGCTTGGCTTTGCAAGGGGCCATGTGTGCAAGTCCTACCAGAGAGGATAAATCATGGAATCTGTTGATCACCAATGCAAGTGAGCTCATCAGGGACACCAAGATTGGAGGCAGCCTGGACTGCAGTGACCAGTGGAGTTCTCAGCCCTGAGAGATGTGGGACAGGCAAAGATTCAAGTTAGGACTGGACCCAGAATTTCAGGGAAGCAAACTGCAAACTGTTCAAGGAGTTGGTTAATGGGACCCCTAAGAAACTGCCCTTAGGGACAAGGGGGCAGAACAGAGTTAGCAGGTCTTCAAGGACTCTTTCCATAGAGTGCAAGAACTCTCAATGCACGTGGGTAAGAAATCAGGAAAGGAAGACAAGAGACTGGCATGGCTGAGTGGAGACCTGCTGGTCAGCTGGAAGGACAAGAAGGAAATGGGCAGCCAGTGGGAGCAGGGATCATGGAAAGAGGACAAATGGCAACGGATTTAAACTTTAAATAAACTTTAGATTAGATATTAGGAAGAAATTCTTCCCTGTGAGGGTGGTGAGGCACCAGCATTACCCAGAGAAGCTGTGGCTGCCCCATCCCTGGAAGTGTTCAGGGTGGACAGGATTTGGAGCAACGTGGTCCAGTGGAAGATGTCACTGCCCATGGCAGGGGGGTGGAAGGATTTGGGCTTTAAGATTCCTTCTACCCCAATCAGTCTGTGATTCTGAGATTCTGTGTGCTTGAAGACACCTTCTCTATGCAGACAACCCCTACGTGTTAAGCCAGTAATGGAAGTGTGGAAAATGGAAGAATGTGCTGAACCCAACCTGGCAAATGGAGAGACCGAGGCACAGAGTTCTGCATCGTTGACAGATGAGCTCTGAAGGCCCCATACCTCACTGGAGAGTGGGGGGGATGTTTTAGCCCTTGGGCTGAGCACTGCAGACCAGGCAGGTCTGAGCATCCAGTGAGTGGGGCCAGGCTTTGCACAGGGAAAGGCAAAAGGTACAAGTGGAGGCAGTGGAAAGAGGAACTCACCTCGTGGAACAGCAGGGCAGTTTGGTGCTCTCTGTCATTGGAGCCAAGGGTGTTTTCTGATTGTTGGTGAGTCATTCCCAGTGGGATCTGTCCTCCAGCCCCCTGAGCAGGGGTTCTTTGGGCTGCTGTGTGTCACAGCACCCTCTGCTTCTGCTGCCACTGGCCCCCACAGCCTCCATCCTCCTGCTCTCTGCAGCAATTGGGGTCTCCACCAGCACAGTTCCCTTTCCTGGCACCACAAGCTCCATCCTGCCCAGTCCAACCCCACCCTGTGGTCTCAGCTCTGCCCTCAGATCCCAGCAGGGATTCCCCCAGCTCCCCATCCCAAACCCTCCTGAAAGAGTGGCTGAACCTCAGGGCTCCCAGCTCCCAGCCACAGCCACGGGGCCCCTGGCAACAGGCAAACAAACAGCCTGGCCCTGCCTCCGTCAGCAGTGATTCATGGGGAGCCTGTTTGGCCACAGCCTCTCCTGCCTGGGACAAACTGGGATCGAGCACTTTTTTTATCATATTTTTCCTTTGATGTTAATCTGCTCATCTCCAGCCTCTACTGCCTTTTACGTCCAAAGCCCATTAAAAAACTCACTCTGCTCCTCTGCCTGCTGGCCTGGGGATGCAGCTCCAATGAGCAGCACAGGTGAGCCTCGGCCATGGAGCTGCTCTGCCTTTGTCCCATGCTGCCAGCCCCGCATTCCTCCTGCAAACCACAGCTCAGGGGCTCCCTGAGGACATCTGGGGGCTCCAGGCCCTTCCCCTGAGCCAACACCCAGATCTGGGGCAGATCTGTACACCCTGTTTTGTACACCCAGCTTGGATGAGAGCACCTCAGGGCTGTTCTGTCTGTGCAGGGTAATAGTGAGCCCCACACCCCCCTCTGCTCTCCCTCTGCCTTTGTGCAGTGTCCTGCTCTAATTTCTACAACTGAACCCGTTTTCTCCTTCAGTCTGAGGGACTCTCCCAGCACTTAGGTTTTGTACTGTTTTGAGTGAATTTTTTTTTCTTAATTTGCCTTTTTTGGTCACTAAATGTGGTGAAGCCAACCAGCCACATGATGCTGCCCCTCCACCCCGGTGGCAACAACCGAGGGGGGCAGGAGGGAGAAGTGTATGAACAGCAGGAGAACAGCCCTGTTGCAGAAAGCCCTGTGGAGGGAAATGAATGGAAGTGGCTGTGGACACACCTGGCAGGGCTGGCAGCTTTTCCTGCTGATGAATACAGGCAGCAATGTATTCATCTCCAGAAAATCCAGAGTGTGGGGAGGGGGAAAGGTGCTCAGCAGCCCCCACAGCCCGTGCCCTGGGCTGGTGTCCATCAGTGCTGGCAGTGCAGGTTCCCTCCAGCCCCAGCACTGAGATCTGGCTCCTCTGAGCAGCTCTTGTGCAGCAGAGGAGCCAGGAAATGCTCAGTGAGTGCACAGAAAGCAGGAGCCTTGGGACAGGGAGAGAATTCCCAGAGGGAATGGCTGGAGCTGTGCCAGGGGAGGGTCAGGCTGGATATCAGGATATTCCCCCTGACCCCAGGGTGGTCAGGCACTGCCCAGGCTCCCCAGGAAATGGTCACTGCTCCAAGGCTGCCAGAGCTCCAGGAGCCTTTGGACAATGCTCCCAGCACAGGGTGGGGTTGTTGGGGTGTCTGTGCAGGGCCAGGAGCTGGACTCATGACCCTTGTGGGTCCCTTCCATCTCAGGATATTCCATAATTCTGTGGAATCAAATAACAATAATTCCATTATTCTATGGTTTTTCCCATGGAATCCTGCTTTCTGAGCTTGTTAATGTCGCTTGGAGTTGCCTCTGCAGCAGCAAAGGTGGCAGATTTGGAAGGAAAGAATGGAAGAGTGGAGACTTCCATGTCCCTGTCATTCTGAGCTGAAATAAGCTAACACCATGTTTTATGAGAAAATGTTTCTGGCAGGATGTGCTGACACTGAGGGGCTCATTGCTGTCAGAACCAGGGTGGCCAAAGGACAAACAGGGATAAGATGCTGGGTTTGGAGGAGCAGTGACTTTATAAAACATCTCTGGCATAAGAAGACCTCAGGATGCTGATAGCTGAATTTGCTGGGGCTTGATTTCCTTCTTCCAGGGTGGAATTGTCCATCTGCTCTGCTCCCAGCTGGTCACTGGCATGGCCCCTTCCCTGAGGAGCTGGGCTCACAGGGCTGCTGGGGAGATGGGATATTGTTTGGGACATGGGCTGTGTCTGCTCTGTCCCCTCTGCACCAAGGATCCAGGAGGGATGTGCCAAGGCCTCTGCCCCTTTCTGCCTTTCAAAGGCAGTGAAAAGGGATGTGAATACCTGCACAGCCAATGTGGGGCTCCAGGTGTTGTCCCAGCTCATGTGCCTTGTCCCTGTCCCCATCCTGTCCCCAGGGCAGCCTGGGGGCTGCTCTCCACTTCAGTCAAAGGTGAGCTTTGATCCCTGCAGGGAGCAGAGGGGCACAGCTGGACACTGTGCACATTGGCAAAGTGCAGAACAGGAAGATGTCACTCTAGAGGTGGGAATAATTCATCCTGAAGAGATTTTTCTTGTGGGATCCTTAAAGCCCCAAGCAGTGGAGACCCTTGAGAAGGAGGATGTTTTACTGCAGGAGCAGCAGCAGCCCTGGGCTGCAGCTCCTTCCATCAGAAGCTGTCCTGGGGCTTCCCCAGAGTAGAGTGAAGGTGCTGGGAGCCCTGCCAAGCCAGGGACTTGTGCCTTCAGGCCAGATTTGGGGCTGGGCTGGCATCCTGGGCAAGTTCAGCAGGGCTGTGGTGAGCCCTGGAGGCAGGATGGCTTTTATCCACCCTCAGTGTGGCACTGGGGAGGGCTAAGCCCTGCCAGTGGCTGGGATCCTGGCCAGCTCTATTCTGCACAAACATCCCCTGAGCACCTCTGCTGCCCTGTGAGGAAATGTGAGAGCCAGGGGCTCCTCTGGGCTGGGCTGAGGGCAGCAGATCCACATCCTCTCCCTGTGCTGGCTGCCAGAGCTGCAGGGCTCTGCATGCCAGGGTGAGCTGGCACAGCCACCAGGCACAGCACACCCTGTGCTGCCATCCCTGGCCCCAGAAGCTCCAGAGCTGCAGCTCTGACCAGCTCATCCCTACCTGGGGCTATCCCAGGGCACATTCCATCCCTGCCTGGCAATCTCCTGAGGGACATCCCTGCTTTAGACCTTTTCCAGGGCAAACAGTGAGAGTGGGTAAGAGTCCCTCCTGCAGCTCTGCTGGTTTGTTTGTGAAGCTCCTGGTCCCTGCTCTGCTGCAGATCCCCAGCTCTCTCCATGGCTGAGATGACTCTGCTGCTGCAGTGTGGGAAGCAAAGACTCATTTCCAGCTGTGCTGAGGTTCCCCTAATTTGCCCCAGGTGTCTGGGCAAAGCACAAAGGGATTTTTGAACTCCTTTGAGTCCTCCCTCAGGATTGATGGGGGTGAGCCAGGGTCCTGCCAGTCACTGCAGGTTTGGAGGCTGTTCAAGGTGGCATTTAATGGGGCAGGTCCAGGCTGGTGTCTGTGTGTGAGAGCCCCCATCCCTCTGCCCCACACTGGCCTGGCCTCGTGCCAGCCCATTGTCTTTTGGCTTTTCCAGCAGATGCCAAGCTCACTGCTCTGGGAAAACTGGTGATGAGGATGTGAGCATGACCCCCAGTGCTGGGGGCTGTGGGGAGCAGGAAACTCCCTCGTTTGGGATCTTAGGTGTTCAGAAACACTTTTTTCAGTGAAATGGGATATTTTGAGCAGATGTTCATGTGGTCTACTGACTTTATGGAAAATAGGCTGATCCTGCTCCATAGAAGGATCAGCAAAGCTGGAAAAGGGGTAGGAGGGCTCAGCATCTCCTCCCTGATCCCCCATGTGCTGAGCCCATGAAGTGAATCATGGAGCCACAGAGCAGCACAGCACCAGAACAGCTCTTCCTTTAAAGCCCTCCCCCTGGGGAGGGCCCATGGGAAGCCGTGAGATGCATTTTCCATTGGGTCACCACTTGCCACTTGGCAGCCTGACTGCAGCACCCCGTGCTTGGAGCTTGGGAGGCTCTGGGAGAGCTTGGAGCAAGCTGCACACCCAGAATCCACTCCCCTCTGCTGGGTGGGCTTCCACCTCTGCTGCTGCACCCACGGGTCCTGCACCCACGGGTCCCTGCTCTCTTCTAAAGAGAGATTCAGGCTGGATTATGGGGATGACTGAAGCAGGGGGATGTGGGGGGACACTCCCTGGCCATTGCTGCAGGCAGGCAGAGCTGTTCCCATCTCAGGATCTCCAGCAGAGCAGAGGTGACACTCCAGTGTCCCCAAAGGACATGTCAGGGACACCCTGAGCCTGAGCCTGCACCCACAGAGCCTCCTATTCCCATCTGGCCTGTCTGTCCATCTGCTCTGCTTGGCTGCTGGTCATGGGGCAGTTTGCTGGTGCTGGTGGTTCTCAGATTGTGCTGGGTGGATCCATGCCAGAGAGGCTTGGTGCCTGCTCTCCTGGCCCCTGCTGGATATCAGAGCAGAGCCACCAGCATTGTCCTGGCTGCTGCACGCTGCCACTCGCAGCTCCTCAATAAATACAACTGGTAAATCTATTAATTTTACAGCTCTAATTGATGTATCGCTGTAATTACCTTCTATAACAAGGCAATTAAACCCTATTAAAGATTATTAGCTAATTAAAACTCCTCTATGCACACACCCCAACCCCCTTGTGTGCACAGATTGTTGGATGGGGGGAGCTGAAGCCCATTGCAGATGGGTCTTGGGGTCAGCAGGATGCATGGCATGGTGTGATGGGTCAGGATGCTGGATGGGGAGATCATGGAGCCACAGGCTCATTTGGATTGAAAAGGAATTTAAAGCTCATCTCATTCCACCCCCTGCCATGGGCAGGGACACCTTTCACTATCCCAGGTTGTTCCAAGCCTCGTCCAGCCTGGCCTTGGACACTTCCAGGGATGGGGCAGCAATAGCTGCTCTGGGTAGCCTGTGCTGATGCCTCACCACGCTCACAGGGAACAATTTCTTTCCAATATCTCCTCTAAACCTTCCCTTTTTCAGTTTAAAGCCATTCACCCTTCTCCATGTCCCATTCCTGCCTGTACCACATCTGTCTGTTCACACCTGGGCGTGTCACAGGCAGGGCTGTAAGGGATGGGGACTGCTGTGTGCATCCTGCCCAGCCATTCTCACCCTTCTGGGATCAGATGGGGAAAAAAATTGAGGCTGGGATCTTCTCTTCCTGGTAGTGAGGTGGATGGGGCTGTGGGGCTAAGGGTGGCCTTAGCCAGGAGAATGGGTTTACAGGGGAAAAGCCCCACTTGAAGATGTGTCTGGCCTGGAAAGGAGAAATGGCCCAGTGCTGGGAGCAGGATTGAGGGGGAAAATTGGCTGGGGAGAGAACTTAGAAGGTGACTGGGAGACAGAGGTTTCTCTGCACCTGTGAAAGCAGGTGCCAAAAGCTGTGCAGTCTAGGAAGTGAAACTCAGGGTCCTTGCAAAGAGCCTAAAAAATCTGAAAACCCATCAGAAGAGCAGCCCACAGGGGCACTGCCTGACCCCAGGGCTCATGCCCTTCCTGCACTCCTCCATGAGGAGCAGCCAGAGACTGGGGAGTCCCTGGAGTTGCAGCTCCCAAACCAAACTTCATTACTGCCCTCGTGTTGTTTGTATCATGAAATTGTATCAATTACAGGCTCCCTTTTTTTGGAGGCTAAAGAGCAGGAAGTGCGTTGAAATTCCAGGGATGTGGCTGCTTTCTGCCTTCTGAGTCACACGAGTAGGATCCAGCCTGTGCTGAGAGCTGCTCCTCGAGCCCCAGCCTCGGGTCCCTGCCCTGCCCATGACTCTGCTGCAGAGTTCTGCACCCCGAGTTCTCTGGGTGCCCACAGAGCCTGGAGAATCCCCTGTTCGTGGATTGAAGCACAGCACTGTGCCTGTGGAGCACAGCCAGTCCTCCTGGCTCATCTGGTTTGAGTTAAGCCCTGCTGCCTTGCACAAGTGCCAGCCCAGTGACCAGCTCCGGGCTGGGCTCCCAGTCAGTCCCCAGCTGGGCTGGGATGCTCCTGGCCCTGGGGGTGGTGGCAGAGAGGAGCAGCGTGGGGCTGTAGTGCCCAGGAGAAGGGGCTTTGCAGAGGGGCAGTGTGGGGACAGCACTGTGTGTGGGGAGCTGTGTGTGGAGCAACCACTGCAGAGGAGCTGCAGTCTGACCCTCCCTGGGGGCTTTTCACTCCAGGCTGCCAACAGCCCCTCAGGGCAAGCAGGCTGTCCCTGGTCCCCCGCCCTGTCCTGCTCGCCCAGCCCTCGGGAGCGCTCAGGGTTGATCCCCCGGGCACTGAAATGTGGGATACTGAGCCGGGGTCCCGTTCACAGCAGGAGCCAGGAGGTGCCAGCAGTGCCAGCTCAGCCTCAGGCTGTGCCAGTGACCCTTAGCTGTGATTTCCAGCTGTTGCTCAAGCTGCTCCCTCCCTGCCTTTACCCTCCATGCCGTTTCCCACATTGAGGCACGGAAGCGTCAGTCCCGCCGTTGGTGACCCTGGAAATGCCCTGGAATGTGCCCCTGTGGATGCCCCGGACCCTGGCGGGCACCTCCTGGGGCGAAACGGCCGCGCAGGGTTACGGTCTGAAGCAAAACAAAACAAAAAACAAAATAAAACAAAGCAGAGCGAGCGGAGCGGAGCGGAGGCGCGCAGGGCGGGCGGTGCCCGGACACACCGTGGCCACCAGCCCTGGCTGCTCCTGGCCTCGCGGCCCGGCCACAGGGTCCTGCCTGCTGTCACCTGCCTCGGTGTGTCACACCCAGCGCCGCGGTGTCCCCCCGCCAGGGAAGGGAAAGACAGCCCGGGAAGGACAGCAAGGGGGCAGGGAAGGAGGAATTTGTGTGGAACTGAAGAAAGGAGTGGAGTGAAGGAGCGCAGACCCCACTAGAGCCTCAGGGAGAGCAGTGCTGGGTGGGTGGTGGCACTGCCACCCCCTGTCCCAGCACTCATGCAGAGCCCGGCTGGGGAAGAGGAGCGAGCCCCGGGGGAAGAGGCAGAATCCCACCCCCCATATGACATCCCCAGCTGACACAGCCCCCCACCACCTCTCCCCTTTCCCTTTCAATTCCCGGAATGGAACTGCTGCTTTTTGAAAGTTTGGCCCTGGATTGTTGCCGCGATCCCTTTCCCCAGCCCGCTCCGTGCGGGGCCGGCGGGGCTGGGCGGCTGCCAGCGCGTTAATCATTGCCGGAGCGGCACACGCGTGTGTCCTGTGTGTGCTCCGCGTGTTTGCGTGTGCTGCTCCGTTGCTGGGTGAGTCATTCTCAGCCTGCCCGCGCCTCTGCTGCTCCCCCCGAGCTCAGAAGCAAATTGAGCTTGGATTGCAGCACGGGCAGGAGGGGGCGGGCGGCCGTGGCTCGGGAGGAGCCTCGGGTTGGCTGTGCCCTTGACCTTGGACCCCTCTGTTGGCAGGGAATGGTGGGGGGGTTGTATTTTAGGGTGCTCCGGCTGTCGCCGGTGTCCCCAGCTGCGGGGTGCCGCCACCCGCCCAGCTTTCCTTGCCGCAGAGCCCGACTTTCCAAGCAGGAGATCACAAGGAGGAAGCTGAACCCCCAGGACCCCCGCCCACCATTCGTTTCTAGGCTGTAAAAGGGTTGCTTTTCCATTCCCAATGCCATTTTATTCCCATTTGTCACACACGGGAGAGTTTGGCTCCACAGCACAAGGCAGGGAGGGGAATGAAGTCCAAGGAGGGGAAACCCTCTGTGTGGTAGCACTGGGAGCGCCCAGAGCGTTTGGCAGATCTGGAAATCACGAGCTGCCCGAGTCTCGGCAGTGCTTTGAGGGACACAGAGCACCCGGACCCTGGAAGGACTGGGAATGAACCCTGCTGGGAGCTGGCAATACTGGGAGGGTGGTTGGGACTGGAGAGGGCTGGAAGTGGGAGGCAGAACAGGAAACAGCACCGGGAATTGGGGTGGGGGCTCAACTGGTGCTCAGAATTTGGGGAGTTACAAACTGGCACAGCTGGCACTGAGGACAGCTGGGAAACGAGGACAAGCAGTGCTGAGAGAACGAGGCAAAGCCAGTGCAAGAAAGTGGGTATGTGGGTGGGGTGTTCTTTGGTGCCCCAGAACTCTTTGTGTGGGATGCCTCAGCATTCAGGGGAACCCAGACCAGGGTGGTTTTGGTGACCTGGGGCTGTATTTGGGTCCCTGGAGCCCAGAGTTTCAGGTACCCCAGAGTCCTGTGCAGCCTGTGGCTCCTGAATCCAGGGTGTGCCAGGACCCCCCACACCCTGGGGTGCTGCTGACACGCTGCCTGCCCTGTCCTGTGGCACAGCAGTGGCCTGGAGGTGCTCAGCCCAAGGGTCCTGGGGGTGCCTGGCCGCACCCCCTCATTGCAGCCACTCTCAGGGTGCCCTTTTCCCTGTTCAAGTCTCCCCAGGCTGCAATCCAGCCTCTGTCGGGGTGTGGAAGGGGGTTACCCCGGGCTGCGCCCCCAGAGACCCCCTCCCAAGGCCTCTTTACCCCGGGATATTTTCCCAGCCTTTCCTAAGGAAGGGCTGCGACTGATGCGAGTTGTCTCCACCCAGGTTTTGGATAACTCCACCCGCCGCCGCCTCGCAGCTCCTCCTCCCGGTGAACAGCCCAGCTGGGATATAAGCGAGTCACAGGCACCGGGAGCTGCCGCGACAGCTGGGGGGTGGCGTGGGACATCGCGCCGTGACCTGAGCCTGCCCTGAGCCTCGACGCCGGACCCCATGGCGACACCTTCGCAGAAAAGGAGCACCCGCAGCGGGGCTTCGGGGACCCCCTTGTCCCCCACGCGCATCACGCGCCTGCAGGAGAAGGAGGACCTGCAGGAGCTCAATGACCGCTTGGCCGTCTACATCGACAAGGTGCGCTCGCTGGAGCTGGAGAACGCGGGCCTGAGGCTCCGCATCACCGAGTCCGAGGAGGTGGTGAGCCGAGAGGTCTCGGGCATCAAGGCTGCCTACGAGTCGGAGCTGGCGGATGCCCGCAAGACCTTGGATTCGGTGGCCAAGGAGAGAGCGCGGCTGCAGCTGGAGCTCAGCAAAGTCCGGGAGGAGCACAAGGAGCTGAAAGCGCGGTGAGTGCCCCGGCGATGGGGGGGACTCTGCGGGACGGGCGCTGCCGTCACGCTTGGCAGGGAGCCGGGAGGGAGCGACCTGGAGGAGGCAGGGAGAGAGAGAGAGAGGAAAAATCCGTGGCCTGGCCGTGGCTGGAGTGTCTGTGGCAGGGACCGAAAGGAGAGAGAAGCTCTCTCGTCATTCCTGCTCTCCTTCCAAGCGCCATCTTTGGCCGGGATGCCCTTGGAGCGGGGCTTTGGGAGCAGAGCTGGGGCTGGGCAGCCGTGCCTGGGCCCCCGGCAGGGTCCGTGTTCTGCGGGCCCAAGCGCCGGGCTGGCGGCCCCTGTGCCTTCGTCATGCTGGAGCTATTCCTAAACACGCTCCGGCACAGCCCGGGAAGCGCTGCCAGCCAGCTGGCTCTGTCCTGCCCACAGATTTCGCCTGCTCGTCCTATTTTCCTTTGCTGTCTTTGGCACCGCTTAAAGAACCTGCTCCAGGTTTTGTTTGCTTTAACCCTCCCTGTGCCAAGCAGCTCCCACTCTATGGGGTCCCTGGCTTTGGGGGCAGCGGTGTGCGGGCAGCACTCGTGTCCCCCTCCCACCAGCTGTCACTGGGCGATGTCCAGATGCTCCCAGTCCGCACTGAGGCACGAATTCCTCCAGCCGCTTCCCACCGGGTTCGTTCCTTTCCCTCCCTGCCATCAGAAATGTCCCCGTCGTGGACCCCTTCTTGCTGCCACTCTGCCCTCCTCAGGGCTGTCACCGGCTACGAGCACAGGTCCCCTGAGGACACGGGGCTCCCTGGCCGATGTCACTGCTGGCCAAGCCGGGGCTGGCACGGGCTTCCCCCGGGCGGGATGTGTCCCTGCAGCGCTCAGTTCCCCGAATCCCGCTCCGAGCAAGGAGCGAGCGGATCCCTTTCCGTCATCGCCTTTGGCTCGCAGCCGGATCCGGGCTGGGCAGTGGCGGGACAGCCCCTCTTACTCCATTTGATCTTTTGCCTTTTATTCTGGACACCTCGTTTTGAGCCTGTACCAAATGAGGCTAAAAATAACTTCCTTAGTAGATGCCATAAATATTCTACCTGGGCGGGAGGGGCTGTGCTGGCTGTTTCAGCCATCTCCGAAAGCCATGTGTTATATTTAGCTTTCTATTTCCCGTGCGCTGCTGCAGCTTCGTCCCTCGGATAAGGCGGCTCGCTGCTCGCCAGATCCCCGCTCCCGGATCCCAGGATCCGGATGCTGGTGAGAGGAAGAGCTGAGCTGTCTAAAGGCTTTTTCTGCTTTATGCAAACGCAGAATTATCTTGGCCACGATCTTTCGAGGGCTGGAAAAAATGCCCGGCCCGCAGCAGTGAGTGAGTGAGTGAGTGGAGGGGAGCTGGGCGCTGGCTGCGCTGTGGAGCTGGCAGTGTGGAAAACGGATGTGGAATTTTTCCCTGCCATGGGCTGCGCCCCGCGAGCTTCTGTGCTTCTTCCCGGGCGCTGACAATCCCCTGAAAAAGTGCTGTGACTCGCGGGGGGTTCCCAAAGAGCGGCTTGTGCTCGAGAGATGGGTTTCGGTGGGTTTTGGCTCTGGGGGACAGGGGTGTTTCCGTGTTGAGTCATCTCTGAGTCACGGCTGCTGAGATGGAAGAGCGGAGATGCGGGGGAAGCCGGTGCTGTTCATTCCTGCCTCTGGTTTGTCCTGTCTTCCTAGAGCGCGGTATCAGGGCTGCCCTCCGACCGCAAAAGCCTTGCAAGGAGGCTGCAGCTCCTCCTGTGTCCCTGGGGACCCGCTCGGTGCGGCAGGGCTGCTCAGAGAGCGGCACAATCGGCTGCAGAGCTGCGATGCTGCTCCTTGCGCTCAGTTTGGGGTGTCCCCAATCTTTGGGACATGAGGGAATAGGGCAGCCACGAGCCGAGCCCTGCGGAGGGGTCAGAACTGCTGGTGGGATCAGCAGAGCCCTGTCCAGATGTTCTGCTGCCTGCCCTGCAGCTGGGCAGGGATGTGCCCACCCTGAGCCCTTGGGTCAGCACCTGCTCTGGGGTCACCTCGCTGTCCTTGACACGGCGAGACTTTGGCTAATGAGTAACTGGCAGCTCTGTGCAGCCCTCGCTGTGCCCGTCAGCCCCAGGGAAGCAGCGGGTATCTCCCGCGGGGCAGGCGCTCGGGGCCGCCTTATCAGCATCGCCACTGCCCCGGGCCGGGGTTGTCTCGGCAGCACAGAGGGAGGGCGGGGGGCCGGGATGCCAGGGCATGACGAGCGATGTGACACGATCCCGGCTCCTGGGTGCTCTGTCTGGGGTGGGGAAAGAGGTGCTGACTGGAGGGGGACAAGGTGTGGAAACGCGAGACCAGTTTAACCAGTACTGACGCATGAGTGCGGGAGCTGCATGGCTGGAGGAGGGTCTGAGCTGCCACCCCTCTGCTCCTGCCACCCCTCTGCTCCTGGCCAGCTGCTCCTCTCTTGGGGGAGTTCCCGGTGGGATTTTCCCACTGCCTATTCGGCTGCTTCCAGTGGTGATCCAGGAGGGGATTCCCAAAGTGCCCACTGGGCTCTTTGCACCTCACCCCTCTGGGCAATCGCTGCCTGTCCTGGTGCCACACTGTCCCCAGCTCTGGATGGGCTCAGGTAAAGCAGGGGGGTGCAGTGGGGGTGGCTGGTGGCTCAGGAGTGCTGGCAACACCAGCACCATCCCCTCCCAGGCCATGGGCAGAGATGGGACAGGTCTGAAATGTCCCTGTCCCTGGTGTCCTCCAGCTTCTGTCCCCCTCCTTGGAGGACACCTGGATTCCAGCATGGTACCAGAGGCTGGAGAGATGCTCTGTGCCTGGTCCTGCCCATTGCCCCCTCTCCTTAAGCTGGCTTCTGACTCACAGGGTGAACAGAGCCACAGCCCTTGCCTTGCTCCATGAAAGTTCATCCCATCCCATCCCATGCTGGGAGACATTTGTCAGTGCAAGCCCCAGTCTGGGGGTGCAGGGGTGTAAAATACAGCCCTTGGGCTCTTTCAGCACCTGAGGAATTCAGTGCCCACTCCATGGGTGAGGAGTGGCCATGTGGTGGCCACACAGGGACCAGCTCCCCCTTCCAAGGCAGGAACCAGCCCTTGTTAGTGCCATGGCTGATGAGCAATGCCTTCCTGAATTAACCTGATTAAACCAGTGCCTCTGCAGCGCCTCTTCCTCCCGGGGTCTGGATCTCATCCCTGGCCCTAATGAGGACAAATCTCCTGTTTCCCAAATGTTGTTGTGGAGGCTGGAAGCTCATCCAGGAGCAGAGTGAGGGAGGCAGCAGTGGGGTGCCAGGGGGTGAACTCCACAACCCTTCCCCAGCCCAAAGGGGTTTTGCCTCATGCTTTGTTCAGCAATGACCCTCCAGGCAGGAGCAGGTCAACAAAACCTGTTTAGTTGTAAAAAAAGGGAGGAAAAAGAATTAAGGCTCAGTGCTGTGAGTGGGTGGGGGGGCCACACACTCCCTTGAGCAGCAATGAGCTCGTGCTGGAACATTTTGCGTGGGGTGAAACCTCAGGCTCTTGGGCTTCTCCTCCGTCTGCCTCATGGAATCCCTGCCAGGGAGGGAGTGCTGTGGCTGGGAGGAGGCTTTGCCCTTTTGGAGCAGACAAAGAGCAGCTTGTGCAGCTGGGGATGCTTTGGGGGAGTCATTAACACAGAGCTAGGCTGACCCAGACCTCTGAGACCCTCTTAAACACCACCCTGAATCTCCAGCCCTGGGGACACATTGGCTGTCCCTTGACATCTGCAGCTCAGGAGGGCTGGGATGCCTCCCCTCCTGGCATGCTGCAGGCCTGGATGCTCCGTGGCAGAACGTGAAGGTTTTCATTAGCTGTTCCCAGTGGAAAGGAATTCTTGCCTGTGCAAACATCCAGCCCCTCTTTTTCCCAGAAAAGTTGTGGTGGAGAAACATGCTCCAGCACTTTTGGTTTGTGATCTTGCCCTCATTGCTGTGTTTGCCAGCATCTACCAGCCACAGCTCATTCCCTCACTTTTCCAAGGGATGAGGGGAGTGAGAGGAATTCCTGTTTACATATATTTATATGCAATAAATATATAACTCTGGTAAATAATATATAACTCTGGTAAATTCAGGACCTTATCCTTGGAGCTGGGGATTAAAGAGAAGTAATTACAAAGAGAATCAGGGCTGGGTTTGGTGTGGGAAGGGATCCATCCCAGCCTGCCCTGGTCCCACAAGTGTTTTTCAGCCTTGCACGTGTCACATCAACACTCAGACTCCAGAGGACAGGGGGTTGTTCCCAATGTGCTCAGGAATGCAGACAGAGAGGGTGGGACATGTGGGGCGGCTGCCAGCTCAGTATTCTGCTGAATTCATGCCCTTTGGGAGATGCAGTTTCCTTTTGTGCAGCTGGCAAGGACAGGAGGAAGTCACCAGAGTTCTGCATCTGATCCTGGCCAAAATTAGAGCTGGCTTGGAGTATTCCCCAGGAAGTGTCAGCCCAGTTGGGTTCAGGATGAGCTGGGGATCACCTTCTTCTGTCTGCTGCAGTACCTGTTTCGCCATCCTGCTCTTTGTGATATTTGCTGAGCCTGTTCCTTTGTGACCAGCTCAGCACGTTCCCAAACAGCTGAGGCTGGTGCCATGTAAAACCTGTCTCTGTCACCAGCTGCCATCAGCCAGCATGGTGGCAGGGCTGGGTGCCCACCTGCCCCTGCTCCCTTCCCCTCCCTGCCCATGCTGAATATCCCCAGTGTGAAGCTGAACAACTGTGGGGGCTGGCAGAGCCTGGCAGCCCCACCTGGTGCAGTGGCAGCTGCAGCTCTGACTGCAGAGACATCTGTGTGACAGCCAGGCTCTCAGCCACCCAGGAGAAGCCCTGTCCTTGCAGGGATAGAGCAGCCACAGCTTCTCTGAGCAAGCTATGCCAGGGCCTCTCCACCCTTACAGGGAAGAGTTTCTTCCTAATAACTCCTCTAAATCTGCCCTCTCACTTTAAAGCTATTCTGCTGTGCCCAGTCACTCCACATCCTTGATAAGAGTATAATAAAATATATAATGCAATATAAATTTTTTTTCCTTGTTCCTGTGTATGAAGGGTGTTACAGCATGTCCATGAACCATGCTGTGATGCTGTGGGTGTTGGGGAAAGCCAAAGGGTGTGGAAGTTGGTTAATGAAGTGCATTGAACTCAGCCCACAGCAATACCACAAACCCCAGCTGGGGTTGGGACACCTCTGTTGCTGGTGAGGCTGAGTCAACATTTCACATTCTCTGTCATAAACCAATTACCTTTTCCCGAGGTGCAGGTGCCCTTGGCTTGGGGTGTCCCCCAAGCTGCAGCCAGTGCTCTATTTCTGCCTTCTGTGGTTAGCAGAGCTGGGAATTGCAACAGCAGCAGGACAAAGTTCCCCAGCACACAGGGTGCAAGGTGGGTGCTGCCCTGCCTGTACTTACCCTCCTTAATGACAGGGTTGTGCCAGTGCAGGCGTTGGCACCGTGTCCCTGCAGAGAGGGGCAGAGCCAGGCTGGGAACAAACACGGGCTCTCCTGGAGCTGTTGAATTTTTGTGTTGGGGCTGGGAGTGGCTCAGAAGCACCCCTTGAGGAGCAAGGCTCTGATAGCAGAGCTCTCTCCTCCCTCTTGCACAAACCATCTCCAGCCACTTGCTCTGGCTGCTGCTTTCCATACCCACACCCTCCTGCCATCCTGCTTGGTCTTCCACGCTGCAGCGCTCAGCTGGAGCTCAGAACTTTCAGTTTGTTGGGGTTTTTTATTTATTAACAGCTTAAGGACACAGTCTCTCCCATCTGAGTCACATGAGCCCAACCAAACATCCAAGCTCTTGGCGTGGATGTGTAATGTGGGCTTCAAAAGGGGTGGGAGCCCAAAGGAAACCAAGGGGTGGCCAGGGTTTCCAGTGCCCCTGTGAAGAGCTGTGTGCTCCCCGTGGCTGTGCAGGGGCTCTGGCTCAGCCCTGGCAGGGCAGGGGGCTGAGTCACACTCAGCCATGTGTCCCCTGGGCTGGAGCAGGGTGTGGCACAGCAGAGCTGACATCAGGGGCCCCCCAAGTCACGCTCTGCCCCTTCCTTCCTGCCATGCTGGCAGATAACCCAGCAGCATCCCTGGGGTGTGAGGATGCTCCCCAGGGCCACCAGGCTGCACTGGGAGAAACTGGGGGAGTTTTCTAAGCTGAGCCTCCATGCCCTGGGCTTTAGCAGGGAAGGGGAGCACTGAGCAGAGCAGCCTCACCTCTGGGCATCGTGCTCTGCCCCCCTTTCAGGGCAGAGATGCTGCTTTGTGCATCCCAGCCTCAGCCCTGCAGTTCCAGTGCAAAAAGCCCCAGAGTGGGGCTGGCCCTGAGTGTGTTGTGAGGCTGAGCAGGAGGGAGGGGCTGGGGAGGCTGGAGCAGCTCGTGGTCCTGCTCACAGCTCTGTGCAAGCAGCAGTTGGGGCTCAGTGGTGCTTTCTAGGGATGCCACGTCTGCACTCCTCGCTCTGGGGAAGTGCTGATTTCCTACCCACGTGCCAAGCAGGTCTGGGCTCCATCCTGGCATGGTGCAGGCTGGCAGGGGAGGTGGGCAGAGTGTGCTGGCAGCTCTGCACAGGGCACAACACAGGCAGTCACCTTGGTGCTGCTCATCCCCGTGCCCAGCTGCAATTTCCCATCCTATCCATGCCCACCCCAAGAGCAGCTGGAGCTGCCAGTGACTCAACCTGGGCAGCCCCAGCCTGGCTGCCACATGCAAACAGACCTTGTGGCAGTGTAAACACCTTGTCTGCCTTTATCTGGGCTGCTGGAGCCAGGATAGCACACCCTTTTGTTCCCAGGAATACGTGTGGCATCTGGATCCAACAATCCCCTGCTTTGTTTCTTAAGCAAATGTTGGTGGCCGGAAGCTTTGCATGCCCAGTTTATGAAAAACAGGGTGAGCTGCTGCTGCTGCTGCTTCTGAACAGAAAAAGGAGGCCTTGAGCTCATCCCCTGTTTGGCTTCTTTCTGCCTTGTCCCTTCTTGCACAGGGTTTCCATTGTGGGTGAGGATGCAGCAGGTACAGGGTGACCTCCTCATCCCTTCCCATCCCCTCTTTGGGCTCAGGAGCTGCACGTGTGGCAGAGGAGAGGGGAGTCACAGCCACATGTGCACAAGGCAGAATGTTTCCCTGCTCCTGGGGCTGGGATTGCATCCCTGCTCCACATCCTGCCTGTGTCACCAGCTCCCAGCAAAACACCAGCTTATGGTGTTTTCCCCAGTGCTCCTGGTGCTGAAGACATGACTAACACAAGTGACTCAGCTCCCTGTTTTTAACTTCTTTGTGAGGCTCCTGCCATGCCCAATGTCCCAGGGAAACACAGGGAATCTCTGCTTTGTCCTCATCCTTTGAGATGGTAGTTTATGGGCTTAGCATTTCTCCTTCACCTGCAGAAGGATGTGTTGAAGTGAATGGAATGTTCTGGGTTTCCATGGAGGGGCAACACTCAGAGCTGTTCTAGGTGGGAAAAAACAAGCAAACAAACAAAAAAAAAAAAAAAAACACAACTTTCCTATTAAGTTTTAGCCCAATTCTTTTAAAACTAGCTTTTGCTGTGTTGGAGTAACATAGTCAAGGCTGGGCCAAACACCTTAAATTTCCAGTCCAAAACTTAATTTGTCATTACATTGATTTAACTATATTAATGAATATTAACTATATTAATGAATATTAACTATATTAATTAACTCACTTGTTACCATGGTGAATGTTCAGAGTAGTGCCATAAGGAGTTGGAATTTCCTTCTTCCCTCCTCTTCCCAAAGGCTTTGGCTTTAGTCAGCAATAGACAAAACTTCAAACTGTTAGCAAATTCTGGGTTTGAAAAACAAGCTGACAACACCCTCAAACAAATTGTGGGATTTTTGGGGCTGTCCTGAGTAGGAATTGAAATTGATGATCCCTGTGGGTCCCTTCCAACTCAGGATATTCCATGATCTCAAAGCTTTATTCTCATGTCTCTCCTACTGAAATCTTGCCCTCAGAAGGTGGAATTGAGCAGTGTGGAAGGTGCTGTATTGACATATTTGAGTTGTGTCTAAAAAAATTCTCCTTCCAGCTCAATTCCAAGCTGTTTTTAGCAAGTTTATTTTTCTTGATAAAGGGTAATATTGCTTTAATCTATATTTAAGATGGTTCATTTCCAGGCCATCAAGTATCTTTTAGATAACCCAATTCAAGATTTCATGGGAAGCCAGGAAAAGGCAGGCTGGCATGTTCAGAATGGATGGGTTTGGGCTGGGCTGTGAGTGAGGCTGATCAGTGTTTGATCCTGGTGTTCTGAGCAGCTGAGATGTTCAGGTTTATGAAGAGACACAGAATCACAAAATAGTTCAGGTTGGAAAAGCCCTCCAAGATCATCAAATTCCCCCAGCCCTGCCAAGGCCACCAAACTTTGTCCCCAAATGCCACATCTATGTGTCTGTTGAATCTCTCCAGGAGGAGGGCAGCTTCACCTCTGTCCTGGGCAGCCTGTTCAAGTGTTTGGTGATTTTTTTCCAGTGGAAAATGCAGTTTTTTCAAGCAAGGAACTGGCCTCCCTCTGGAAACCCCAGGCTCAGCCCATCTCCTCAGGATCTGCACAGACACTGGCCAGGTTTTCCCAGTGCCATGCAGACAATTCCCAACCCTTCAGCCCTGGGGCTGGGCCAGGTTTGCTAAATCAAGTTTCAGCTGGTAGCACTTTGCATGTCACACCAGGCTCATGTAAGGCAGGGTTTGGTGATGGACATTCCCCAAAGGGAAATCCTGCCCTGCTTTTGCTGGGCTCTGTGTGCTCCCAGCACTGGGAAAGCTCTTCTCAGACAATTGGGAAAAAAGTCCCATGGGTAACAGAGGGTCCCACAGGCAGCAAATGGGGTCCCACAGGTGGCAGGGGGTCTCCTGGCACTGCCAGGCACTGCTGGAATGTTGTTATATCCCAAGCTGGAACACTTGTCCATGGAGGATAAATCCTGCCCTTTGTCTGTGCAGACACACAGATCTATGGCTGATACAAACCTGCCCCAAAAACACAACGTGGGCTGTGGAAAACCAAATCCTTCCCATTCCCCCAGGGGCAAAAGGGCAACACCCCACTCTTGCAGCTCTGAAACCCCTCTGGTAATGCCATCCACCCTCCAAAACCAGGGGCTGTCCTGTTACCATGGGGGACTGAGCCCAAACAGCAGCGTCACTGGGTGATTTGGGATTTCCATTCTGCTGCTGGGTGAGTCACCAGCCCGGACAGGGAGTGAGCAGCGCTGGGGCTCCCCAGCCAGCACAGCAACATTGTTAATTGTAAACAATTAATACACTATCTATGCTCAGAAATGTGCCCTGGGCTCCTGGGCAGTGTGTGGCTGCTGGCAGTGAGGATGAAAGGTTTCTCCCATGGAGGGTGACAGGTCTCTGCTCTGGTGCATCCAGGAGGAGAAAAGCTCCTCCAGACCTTTGGAGGGGATGTGTGTGGCTGATTCCTGGCAGTACCAGCGTGCTCAGGTTCCATCCCACTCGAGTTTGTGTCACCCACAGCTCCCAGCAGTGTTCCTGCTGATGGGAGCATCTTGGATTTGGGGAATCCTAGACAGGGGGGCTGTTTGCCTCCCCATAAGAGGCTTTTTCCTGGTTCCCAATGAAACAGCAGTTTTGGTTCATTGTAAGGGTGCAAGGAAAGGCCAGATCCCAATTCCAGGAGGGGAAGCCCAGCTGGTGGGAGATGCCAGGAGCTGGACAAGCCCCTGAGCCCATGGGTGAGCATGCTGTGAGTGTATCAGGAGCCTGGCAGCAGGCAGGCTCTTTGGCACTGCTGGGGGCAGAGGTGGGAGCTGTTTCCATCCTCTGACGGGGCTCTGGTGCCCCACAGGATGCTGGCTCCGTGCAGACCTTGTCCTCTGGACATGATGCTGGCTATTTGCAGCTCCCCTGCTAGGAGACAGGCCGTGTTTATCCTGGTGATTTGGCAGAGGCTCTGTGGCACACATGAGTCACAAGCTGGGAGAAGCTGCTTTGCCACATTCCCACTGCCCCACTGCAGAGGTTTTCCAGGCCTGCCTCTCCTCGTGCTGTCCCTGCTGCTTGTGCTGTGGGGCCCTGGAGCCTGGGATGAGGGAGCAATCCTTGATGGAGAAACAACCCCTGGGATGGGGAACAGCCCCTGGGACTGGGGGACAATCCCTGGGACTGGGGAACAGCCCCTGGGACTGGGGACAACCCCTGGGACTGGGGGAACAATCCCTGGGACTGGGGACAACCCCTGGGATGGGGCACAATCCCTGGGACTGGGGAACAACCCCTGGGACTGGGGAACAACCCCTGGGACTGGGGGAATGATCTCTGGGATGGGAGAATGGTCCCTGGGATGGGGAAATGATCCCTGGGATGGGGAAATGATCCTTGGGACTGGGGAACAATTCCTGGGATGGGGGAATGATCCCTGGGATGGGGGAATGCTCTCTGGGACACGTGTGGTGATCCTGGGACAGATCCCTGCCATGGAGAGCAGCCTGCCCAAGGTGGGGCAGAGCAGGTTTCCTGAGCCCTCCCAGCAATCTGAGATTCCATGGGCACACACTGCCACTCCTGCCTCGGGTTCCAAGCTGTAAACAAGTCCCAGCCTTTTCTGGGATAGCACTCAGCCTGCGTGGGCAGGAGCAGCAGCAGGCAGCTGTGGGCCCTGGCAGCCAGGTGGGACTGAGACCTGCACTCCTGGGGGATTTGCAGATACCCATAAATATTTATGGATGGGGCAGGAGCTGACGAGTTCCCTGAGCTGGCACCTTTTCCAGGGTGGGGCAGCTGTGATTTGGAGGCAGGGAAGGAGGGGAACGCCTGCACCTCTCAGAGCTCCATCCCACTCACTGATCCTCTTCCAGTGTCTGAAGCCCAGCACTCCCCAAGCTTCAGGAACACTTGTGGGGATTAATAGTGGAGAGGGAAAGCAAAGAGTGTTTCCTAAAAATGCATTGAGTGGGCTCTGGCATCTTGGAGAGGGCTGGCATTTTTCCAGCAGCCTGGTGGGCTGATGCCTGGAGCTGCTCCAACAAGCTCTGATGACTCTGTCCTGTCTTGACTTTTCCAGAGGGAGAGCCCAGACCTGCCAGGTTTCCTGGCTGGGGTTTTGGGGCAGGGTAGGGGGGAGCAGTAGCAGATGCTGCTCTGTGGGGCTGTCCCTGAGCACTCTCTGAATCCATCACGTTGACTGCACAGCCAGAGCAGATCCAACTTTCCATTAACATTTGGATTTTCTGGCAGCTCAGCTGCAATTTTCAAACTTTTTTTTTTTTTCTCCTTCCTGCTTTTAAAAGCTAAAAATAAAATATCTTGAGGCCCCTTTTTTCCCTCCATCTTTTCTCTTGAGACATTTGTTTCTTGAGGATTTGATGCCTCTGTTGTTTTTTCTCCTCTTGGATTGTTTTTACCCATGGCTCTCACAGCACAGGGGATCAAATCCTGTGGGATTTGGAGGCACCCAACCCTCCAGAATGAGTCTCTGCTTCCCTTTTCACTGGGGAATTTGGGATCTTGTAGGCTGTAGCAGGCAGGATGGAGAGGCCAGTGAAACCCCCTGGGGAGGAGGAGGAAGGTCTGTCTTCATCCTCCTCTCCAGGGAAGTGGGAGTGACACAGCTGCCATGGAAGTTTTTATTTTTAGCCCAGCGCCAGCTGGAGCCTGTGAGGCTTCCCGGGAATAAAAGCAGGACCTGGGGGCAGGAGAAGGGAAAACTCAAACCTTGGCTGGGCTGGAGCAGGGATCAGCAGAGCTGGTGTGAAGCAATGGGGGGTCCTTGGGGGTCCCCAAGGCCAGAGAGGAGTGACCTGGGTGCTGATCCTCATCCAGAGGCTGCTGCCACAGGAATCAGGGTGTGTTTGAAG
This sequence comes from Muscicapa striata striata, assembly GCA_030060385.1. NCBI lineage: Eukaryota > Metazoa > Chordata > Aves > Passeriformes > Muscicapidae > Muscicapa > Muscicapa striata. Next base: position 321,634 of record JAREIS010000359.1, on the reverse strand, counting down.
GAACATGGGGGAGATGCTCAGGTCTCAGGGAGCCAAATTCTGCCGACCTCTCCCTGTGGCAGAACTGCTCCCAACTCAGCCCCGTGGCTGGTGAGCTCCAAACTTTGGCTCTGCTCCTCACAGCAGAATCCAGAGCTGAGCTCAGGAGGCTTCTCAGGAAAAGCAATTTGTCCTTGAGCCATCTGGGATTTCCTATGGGGCTTTCCAGAACCCTGGATACTTCTGGTCTCTGGAGAGGGCGAATGTGCTGAGACACAAGTGTAACCACCAGCACTTTTCTGTCACTTATCAACAGAGCTGCTGTGCCCTGAAAGAGTCATACAATCCAGGATCCCCATCCCCAGTGTCCTCCAGCTGTACCCAAACCTCCACAGCTGGCAGGAGAGCAGCAGGGATGAGCTCTGCCTGCAGCCACACTGCAGTTCAGGAGCAGCAGGGCTGGGCCCCGCCGGCTCTGCTGGGGTGGCCACGCTGGCTGGGGGATGAGCCAGGGCCAGATGGGGAAATTCAGCCTCAAACTCTGGTTGCAGTGAGCCTTGGAGCCTGGGATCCACTCCCAGCTGGCATTCCTGGGCTATGAGTCACTGGCACAAAAGGAGTGGGTTGGACAGGAAGGACCCAGGACTCAGCTCCAGCAGCAGCTCCAGCAGGCGAGGCTGTGGCTCCCTGGAAAAAGGGGACCAGCAGCATTTCTTGGTCAGTTATTCCACTGTGGGCTAAATTCCAAATTCTCTAGACTGCTTAAATGCTATTTAGACATAAAAGAGGCAATTTTATGGAATTTATGGACTATGAAATCATACTCTATGCATATCATTGAGACCCTTTTACCTGAGAGCCCCAAACATTAAAATATGAAAATCTGACCACAGAAACATTCTAGAATTCATTACAAATGAAACATGTTATACTGAGCCCTTCACACCACAATAGTGAGTGTTCTGGGCTGGGAAAGGAGCTTTCAGACATTGAAAGAAAGGCAGAAGATAGATCTTCACTCACTTCCAAGAAAAAGTCTGCAAGCTGCTGCTGGATTCCCAGAGGCTTTTGGACTCTGCTTTTCCTGACATAAATGATTCTGAATTTCGTTACTGTGCATGTAGGAATTGTTATTTTTTTTAAACTGTCCTTTAGTGGAATTCCTGCTCTTTTAACATGGAATATCCTGGGATTTGAAGTGAGGTTTGCACTTAAAAACAGTAGCCTGGGATTTTGAAACCTTTGCTTTAGTCTGCAAAATAATAGAATAACTTCTCCATGCTGGCTCGTGTCAGGAAACAGAAACAAATGCAGGAAAATCTGCTGCTGGCCAATCCAGGAGCTTCTGACATCCCAAATCTGAGAGTGTGGGAGTGCCATCCCTGCTGGTGCTGGTGCCATTGCTCCTGCTCTGGGATGGGCTCTGGGTCCTGCTCTGGGATAGGCTCTGGGTCCTGCTCTGGCTCCTGCTCTGGATCCTGGGATGGGCTCTGGCTCCTGCTCTGGCTCCTGCTCTGGCTCCTGGGATGGGCTCTGGGTCCTGCTCTGGGATCCTGGGATGGGCTCTGGGTCCTGCTCTGGGGTAGGCTCTAGCTCCTGCTCTGGCTCCTGCTCTGGGCCCTGCTCTGGATCCTGGGATGGGCTCTGGCTCCTGGGATGGGCTCTGGCTCCTGCTCTGGATCCTGGGATGGGCTCTGGATCCTGGGATGGGCTCTGGGGTCCTGCTCTGGATCCTGGGATGGGCTCTGGGTCCTGCTCTGGCTCCTGGGATGGGCTCTGGGGTCCTGCTCTGGATCCTGGGATGGGCTCTGGATCCTGGGATGGGCTCTGGCTCCTGCTCTGGATCCTGGGATGGGCTCTGGATCCTGGGATGGGCTCTGGGGTCCTGCTCTGGGCCCTGCTCTGGGATCCTGGGCTGGGCTCTGGCTCCATACTGGGATCCTGCTCTGGGCTCTGGGTCCTGCTCTGGGATGGGCTCTGGGCTCTGGGATGGGCTCTGGCTCCTCTCTGGCTCCTGCTCCGGGCTCCGGGCTGCTCTCGGTGCCGGCCGTGCCGTGCCGTGCCGTGCCGTGCCGTGCCGTGCCGTGCCGTGCCGTGCCGTGCCGTGCCGTGCCGTGCCGCATGCCGTGCCGTGCCGTGCCGTGCCGTGCCGTGCCGTGCCGTGCCGCAGCCGTGCCGTGCCGTGCCGTGCCGTGCCGTGCCGTGCCGTGCCGTGCCGTGCCGTGCCGTGCCGTGCCGCCCGTGCCGGGCCGGGCCGTGCCGTGCCGTGCCGTGCCGTGCCGTGCCGTGCCGTGCCGTGCCGTGCCGGGCCGTGCCGTGCCGGGCCGTGCCGTGCCGTGCCGTGCCGGGCCGTGCCGTGGCCGTGCCGTGCCGTGCCGTGCCGGGCCGTGCCGGGCCGTGCCGTGCCGTGCCGTGCCGTGCCGTGCCGTGCCGTGCCGTGCCGTGCCGTGCCGTGCCGTGCCGTGCCGGGCCGTGCCGTGCCGTGCCGTGCCGCGCGGCGCGGCCGCTCCTCGCCCCCGGCCGGGGCTCCTTGGGCGCTCCCCGGGCCAGTTCCGCCTCCGCCAGCCCCACGCCCCATTCTGAGATGGGGGGTGACAATCCCACCCCGGGCCTGGCGGCTGCTGGGGACCGTTGGGTCTTTTCTTTTTATAGGACGTACCAAAATAGCTGCGGGCTGTGTTTTGGTGGCGCGGTTAGATCAGGTTCCCTGGTCACGCGGCGGGTCTGTCAGGAGGGCTTTGAGCTGCTCTCAGAGAGCTGGAAAAGAGGGGGCAGTGGGGGCCAGGATGGTGCAGGAGTGTGGGTGGTGATGCCAGAGGTCACACTGGGGGTGCTGAGGCCCCACGGAGCAGCAGCTGAGCCCGTGGCGAGGCACAGCCCCAGCAGGGCAGTCCCCAGTCCCCACTCAGCACCTGGTGCTCCCTGTGCTCTCCAGGACAGGCACCGAGCTCCTGGCACCGGCAGATCCGTGTCACAGACTCCTGTGACAGCAGTTTCAGCTCCTCCCCAGCTGCTGCTCCACCATCCAGCCCCGTCTCACACGGTGCCACGCCGTGCTGAGCCGTGCTACAGCACATCTGCATAGGGCCACACCTCACAGTGTACCTGCTGTACCATGCTGGGCCACACCACAGCGTGCTCCAGTGTCCCACCACACTGCCCTGCACCCCACCACACTGCCCTGCACCCACCACACTGCCCAGTGTCCCATCACAGTGCCCAGCACCCCACCACACTGCCCAGCACCCCACCACACTGCCCAGTGTCCCACCACACTGCCCAGTGTCCCATCACACTGCCCTGCACCCCACCACACTGCCCAGTGTCCCACCGCACTGCCCTGTGTCCCACCACACTGCCCAGTGTCCCACCACACTGCCCTGTGTCCCACCACTCTGCCCTGCACCCCACCACACTGCCCAGTGTCCCACCACTCTGCCCAGTGTCCCACCACACTGCTCTGTGTCCCACCACTCTGCCCTGCACCCCACCACACTGCCCAGTGTCCCACCACTCTGCCCAGTGTCCCACCACACTGCCCAGTGTCCCACCACACTGCCCAGCGTCCCACCACTCTGCCCTGCACCCCACCACACTGCCCTGTGTCCCACCACACTGCCCAGTGTCCCTCCACACTGCCCAGTGTCCCACCACACTGTCCTGCACCCCTCCACACTGCCCAGTGTCCCTCCACACTGCCCAGTGTCCCACCACACTGTCCTGCACCCCACCACACTGCCCAGCACCCCACCACACTGCCCAGTGTCCCACCACACTGCCCTGCACCCCACCACACTGCCCAGCACCCCACCACACTGCCTTGTGTCCCACCACACTGCCCTGTGTCCCATCACACTGCCCAGCACCCCACCACACTGCCCAGCACCCCACCACACTGCCCTGCACCCCACCACACTGCTCTGTGTCCCGCCACACTGCCCTGTGTCCCACCAGGTGTGACACTCTGTGCTTGGGGTACAGTGCACAGGCTTTTCTGAGAGCAGCCCTGAGGAGAAGAACTTGGAGGTTTTGAAGCTTGACAAGGTCTTAGAGTCCCTTCCAGTACTTACAGGGACTCCAGAATTTTGAGAGGGACTTCAGACAAGGGTCTTCCCCTTCCAGAGGGCAGGGTTACATGGGATATTGGGAAGGAATTCTTCCCTGTGAAGGTGGTGAGGCCCTGGCACAGGGTGCCCAGAGAAGCTGTAGCTGCTCCTGGATCCCTAGAATTGTCCAAGATCAGGTTGGATGGGCTTGGAGCAGCCTGGGATGGTGGAAGATGTCCCTGCCCATGGCAGGGCGTGGAACTAGATGTGTTTTAGGGTCCCTTTGAACCAAACCGATTCCATCATTTCCTGATGATTATTCCTGCTGTGCCACTCACCTGTGCCACCCTTTGCCCTGCAGGAATGCCAAGAAGGAAGGGGACCTGCTGACTGCCCAGGCACGCCTTAAGGATGTGGAGGCTTTGCTTAACTCCAAGGAGGCTGCGCTCTCCACGGCCCTGGGTGAGAAGAGGAATCTGGAAACTGAAGTGCGGGACCTGAGGGGACAGGTGGCCAAGGTGAGCAGTGGCAGCTCTGTCTTCAGCTGACCCAGAGATCTTTTTTACCCCCCTACCTGAGGGCTGCCAGGTCCCTGCTGTGCCAGGGGCTGTGGGGCAGTGTCCTGGTTTGAAGGACAGGGATCTGCCAATAAAGGCAGGAGCTTCTCTTTGAAATGGAGAATGTAAACCCCCTTCCTCTAAATTATTATAAATTTGAAATTAAGGGGCTCTCAGGCAAAGATAGGGGAATTAGGAATAACAGTTCTTTACTAGGAAAATTAAAATAGAAATACAGTATTACAGAGAACAATTCCAACCCTGAAAGAGTCAGATTACAACCTGGCACCTGCCAGTCAGTCAGGGTGTTGGCACAGTCCCATTCAATGGTGGCTGCATCCTCCTGCAGGGGCAGATGTGGTTCAGCTGAAGCAGTGCTCCTGTAGAAGGGTGCAGCTTTCCTTCAAAAGTCTAGGGATGATGTAGAAAGGTCCAGCTTCTCCTCTGGAGTCTAGTGGAAAGAAGAGTAACTTGTTGTCCAGCAGCTCAGTTTTTATCTGGGTAGGAAAGGCTTGGCTCCTCCCCCTGGCTGGAGCATCTCCCATGGGATGATGGAATTTTATCAGTCATACAGTGGGACTCAATGGGCCAGCAGCAGATGATATCTTCTTGGAGGGAGGATGGGTTGTGAAAAGATAAAGATGATTGCCCCAGCTGGTTTTAAAGCTGGCCCATTAGCAGATAATATGTGTCATGGAGATAAGGAATCACTACCCCACCTGGTTTTAACGGATGGTGACAGAATACACATTTCTGGTCACACCAACCCAACACAGGCAGATGCAGTTGGGTGGTGGGTCCCCAGCCATGCTGGGTGCAGTGCCCAGAGCCCCTGTGATGGTCCTTCTCAATTCCCTGCCAGCTGGAAAGCGCCTTGAATGAAGCCAAGAAGCAGCTGCAGGATGAGATGCTGCGCCGCGTGGATGCTGAGAACCGGCTGCAGACCCTGAAGGAGGAGCTGGAATTCCAGAAGAACATTTACAGCGAGGTGAGTGAAGGGGCTGGCATCACTCGTGTGTCGTGTAGTGCTCTGTCCCCTCCCTGAGGTGACACGGCGTGCCCTGCCCTGTCCCCAGGAGCTGCGGGAGACCAAGCGGCGCCACGAGACGCGGCTGGTGGAGATCGACAACGGGCGGCAGCGCGAGTTCGAGAGCAAACTGTCCGAGGCCCTGCAGGAGCTGCGCAGCCAGCACGAGGCACAGATCAGGCTCTACAAGGAGGAGCTGGAGAAAACCTACGGGGCCAAGGTGAGCAGCCTCCCCACGCTGCTCTCACAGAGCAGGGCGGGATGTGGGTGCCCAGATGCTGATCCCCTGTCCCGTCCCCCAGCTGGAGAATGCCAAGCAGTCAGCTGAGAGGAACAGCAACATGGTGGGTGCTGCCCATGAGGAGCTGCAGCAGACCCGGATCCGCATTGACAACCTCTCCTCAGAAGTCAGCCAGCTGCAGAAGCAGGTGAGTTGAGAGCAAAGGGTTCTTGGGTGTCCTGGTTTGAAGGACAGGTGTCTGCCAATAAAGGCAGAAGCTTCTCTTTGAAATGGAGAATGTAAACACCCCTCCTTCTAAAATTATTATAATTTTGAAATTAAGAGGCTCTCAGGCAAAGATATGGGAATTAGGAATAACAGTTCTATACTAGGAAAATTAAAATAGAAATGCAGGATTACAAAGAACAATCCCCAACCACTGCCAGAGTCAGAATCCAAGCTGACACCCGTCAGTCAGTCAGGGTGTTGGCAGCAGTGCCATTCAATGGTGGCTGCATCCTCCTGCAGTGGCAGATGTGGTTCAGCTGGAGCAGTGCTCCTGGAGAAGGTGCAGTTTCCTCTGAAGGTGCAGGGATGATGTGGAAAGGTCTGGCTTTCCTCTGGAATCCAGTGGAAAGAAAACTTGCTGTCCCAAATCTCAGTTTTTATCTAGGTAGGAAAGGCTTGGCTCCTCCCCTGGCTGGAGCATCTCCCAATGAGATGATGTAATTTTTTCAGCCATGCACTCGGACTCAATGGCCCATTAACAGCAGATGGTATCTTCCTGGAGGGAGGATGGGCTGTGGGAAAGATAAAGATGATTGCCCCATTTTGTCTTAAAGCTGGCCCATTAGCAGATAATGTGTGCCACAGAGATCAGGGGCACTGCCCCACCTGGTTTAACAGATGGTGATAGAATACACATTTCTGGCCACATCAACCCAACACACTGGGGATGGTCCCCTCCTGGGGATGGTCCCAGGTGGAATTGCCCACCCTCACCTTCCCTCCCCACAGCTGGCTGCCAAGGAAGCAAAGCTGCACGATCTGGAGGATATTCTGGCCAGGGAACGCGAGAGCAACCGGCGCCTGCTGTCCGACAAGGAGCGGGAGATGGCCGAGATGAGGGCACGCATGCAGCAGCAGCTGGACGAGTACCAGGAGCTGCTGGACATCAAGCTGGCTCTGGACATGGAGATCAACGCCTACCGCAAGCTGCTGGAGGGCGAGGAGGAGCGGTGAGCACAGCTCTGGGCACAGCTCTGGGCTGCGTGGGTCCCAGCCCTTGTGTCCTCACTGGCCTCATCTCCTCTTCTCCCCTGCCAGGCTGAGGTTGTCCCCCAGCCCTTCATCCCACAAAGGTGCATCCCGAAGCCACATGTCCACCCCAGGCTCTTCCAAGAAGCGGAAGCTGGAGGACAGCGAGAGCCGGACCAGCTTCTCCCACCATGCCCGGACCAGCGGCCGTGTTGGTGTGGAGGAGGTGGACTTGGAGGGCAAGTTTGTCCGTCTCAGGAACAAGTCCAACGAGGTGAGTTTGCCTTCAGGGAGATCTGTAGAGCCCTGTGTGCTGGTTTGAAGGACAGGTGTCTGCCAATAAAGGCAGGAGCTTCTCTTTGAAATGGAGAATGTAAACCCCCTCCCTCCAGATTATTATTATAATTTTGAAATTAAGAGGCTCTCAGGCAAAGATATGGGAATTAGGAATAACAGTTCTTGACTAGGAAAATTAAAATAGAAATGCAGTATCACAAAGAACAATCCCCAAACACTGCCAGAGTCAGAATCCAAGCTGACACCCGTCAGTCAGTCAGGGTGTTGGCACAGTCCCATTCAATGATGGCTGCATCCTCCTGCAGTGGCAGATGTGGCTCAGCTGGAGCAGTGCTCCTGTAGAAGGTGCAGTTTTCCTCTGAAGGTCCAGGGATGATGTGGGAAGGTCTGGCTTTCCTCTGGAATCCAGTGGGAAGAAGGTACCTTGGTGTCCAAAATCTCAGTTTTTATCTGGGTAGGAAAGGCTTGGCTCCTCCCCTGGCTGGAGCATCTCCCATGGGATGATGGAATTTTATCAGCCATGCCCTGGGACTCAATGGCCATGAACAGGAGATATCTCCTGGAGGGAGGATGGGCTGTGGAAAGATAAAGATGATTGCCCCAGCTGGTTTTAAAGCTGGCCCATTAGCAGATAATGTGTGTCACAGATAGAATACACATTTCTGGTCACATCCTGTATTGCAACCCAAGACACCCTGCAGGCAGGGCATGAATGGGGCAAGCTGGAGAGGAACCAGGGTTCTGAGGGTTGTTTGTCTGTCTCACAGGACCAGGCAATGGGGAACTGGCAGATCAAGCGGCAGAACGGGGACGATCCCCCCCTCACCTACCGCTTCCCCCCAAAGTTCACCCTGAAGGCTGGCCAGGTGGTCACGGTGAGTCTCTGCCTGCTGCAGGATCCAGGCAACATCCCAAACCCTGCCAGACCACTGGTTCCATGGAGCGGTCGGTGTGTGGCTTTTGGGGGTGACAGACCCCCACCCTGGGGCTGTGGAGTCTGCAGACCTGAGAAGACACTTTTCTCCTGCTTTTCTCTCTAGATCTGGGCCTCAGGAGCTGGAGCAACCCACAGCCCCCCCAGTAATTTGGTGTGGAAAGCTCAGAGCAGCTGGGGCTCCGGGGACAGCCTGCGCACCGCCCTCATCAACTCCAACGGGGAGGTGAGAGCCAGGGCAGCTCCAGCACGGGGCAGGGAGCCCCCAGCTCACCTCCTGTTCCCCACTGAACCCCCAAACTCACCTCCTCTCCCTCACTGAACCCCCCCAACTCACCTCCTTGAACCCCCCAGCTCACCTCCTGTCCCCACTGAACCCCCAAACTCACCTCCTTGAACCCCCCAACTCATCTCCTGTCCCCCACTGAACTCCCCAACTCACCTCCTTGAACCCCCCAGCTGACCTTCTGTCCCCACTGAACCCCCCAACTCACCTCCTGTCCCCCCCTGAACCCCCAAACTCACCTCCTGTTCCCCACTGAACCCCCCAACTCACCTCCTTGAACCCCCCAGCTCACCTCCTGTCACCCACTGAAACCCCCAACTCACCTCCTGTCCTCCACTGAACCCCCCAGCTCATCTCCTGTCCCCCACTGAACTCCCCAACTCACCTCCTTGAACCCCCAGCTGACCTTCTGTCCCCACTGAACCCCCCAACTCACCTCCTCTCCCTCACTGAACCCCCCCAACTCACCTTCTGTCCCCACTGACCCCCCAACTCACCTCCTGTCCTTCACTGAACCCCCAAACTCACCTCCTTGAACGCTCCAACTCACCTCCTGTCCCCACTGAACCCCCCAACTCACCTCCTGTCCCCCACAGGAGGTGGCCATGCGGAAACTGGTCCGCACTGTGATCATCAATGATGATGAGGATGAGGATGATGATGAAATGAGCATCCACCACCGCCATCACCATGTGAGTAGGGCACTGGGAATGCCCAAGGTTCCAAGGGCTCTGAGGGGCTGCAGTTCAGTCAGGGTGGGAGGGAGCTCAGCATCACACGGGGTCAGGCAGTGGGGAGGCTGCTGTGGAAACAAGTGCATGAGAGAAGCCAACAGACCTCTGGCTTCTGGAGGAGATCCTGGAGACCTTGCTGGAAGTTGTCTCCAACCCTAAGGAACCTTGACATGCTGTGAAAAGGGCCAGAAGAGTCAGAGGGAGCCAAGCTGGTCAGCATTGCTTGGAGGGTAGGATGGTGGGAAATTGATGGACAGCACTTCTTGTCAGCAGCTGCTCTGTCCTCTCTGCTTCATGAGGGTGCTGGAACCCATCCAGAGGTGGCTTTGTCCTTCCTCTCAGCCCGTCTTTCCCCATATGGTGCTGAAATATGCACCAAGAGGAGCAGCAGGCAGAGAGCAGGCAGTGGACAGAGAGCAGGCAGCCTGCCAGGAGCAGAGCTGCAGCCACTTCTCCCAAAGAAACATCCCTGGCTGCAGCCCAGCATCCCCCACCAGCCCATCCTGCAGGGTGTGTGTGTCCTGCACAAGAGAGACCCACAGGAATCACCTGCAGAGAGGTGCCATCGTGGCCAAGCTGTGCCTCAATGCTGAAAGATCTTCTGGGTGCCACTTGCAGAGCACTGCAGGAGCAAAATGGGGCATCCATCATCCAGTTCCCTTGGAGTTCTCTGGATCTGAAGAGCTGTGCCAAGACTGATAGCACATTGAGCCAGTGGATTGTCCTCCTCCACTGTGCCCTTGTGAGACCCACCTGCAGTGCAGGGTCCAGTTCTCAGGCCCCCAAGAAGGACACAGAACTGCTGGAGCAAGTCCAGAAGGAGCCATGAAGTGCTCTGAGGGCTGGACTCTCTCTGCTCTGGAGGCAGACTGGATGAGTTGGGGCAGCCTGGAGAAAAGAAGACTTCAGGCAGACCTTAGAAATTCTTCCAGGGCCTAAAGGGGCTCCAAGACAGCTGGAGAGTGACTTTGGACAAGGGCCTGGAGTGGCAGGACAAGAGAGAATGGCTTCTCACTGACAGAACACAGAGTTAGAAGGGATACTAGAAGGAAATTGTTCCCTGTGAGGGAGGTGAGTCACTGGCACAGGTTATCCAGGAAAGCTGTGGCTGCCCCATCCGTGGAAGTGTTCATCAAGGCCAGGCTGGACAGGGTTTAGAGCAACCTGGGATAGTGGAAGATGTCCTGCCCATGGCAGGAAGCTGGAATGAGATGAGCTTTCAAGTCCATTCCAGCCCAAACCATTCCATGATACTGTGATTCTCTTCTATCCCTGGACAGAGGAGCCAAGCTCCTGCAGCCAGTGCTGCCCATTTGTCTGGAGGCTGAATCCTTTCCAAGAGCAAATTTCCCATCAGAAAGCTGTCAGCTCATGAAGTGGTGAGGAAGAGGATGTTTTCAGGAGCACAGTTCAGGTGTCTCCCATGTGCCGAGAGCTCAGGTCAGGGCAGCAGGGCAGTGGGATTAACAACACAATAATAAGGATTCTATTCTATTATTTTTAAACCGTGTGATGGAGAGAACAGCTGAGTCAAACTCTCTTCAAGGCTTGATGTGGAGAGCCCCGAGTCACTCTGGTGCTGCCACATCCTCGGGGTAGGGGCTTAGAGGCTGCTGTGGCAGGGCTGGAGGTGATTTTGTCTGTCCCCCCGTGCAGGGCTGCAGTGGCTCTGGGGACCCCGGCGAGTACAACCTGCGCTCGCGCACCGTGGTGTGCGGCACGTGCGGCCAGCCAGCCGACAAGGCGGGCACGCAGAACGCCGGCCTGGCCACCATGTCCTCGGGCTCGTCCAGCTCCAGCGTCACCGTCACCCGCAGCTACCGCAGCATGGGCGACTCCGGCATCGGCCTGGGGGACAGCCTGGTGTCCAGGAACTACCTCCTGGGGAGCTCCGGCCCTCGCAGGCAGGTCAGTGCCGTCCCACAGCCTGTCCTGCTGTCCTGGTTTGAAGGACAGGTGTCTGTCAATAAAGGCAGAAGTTTCTTTTTGAAATGGAGAATGTAAACCCTCTCCCTTCAGATTATTATAATTTTGAAATTAAGGGGCTCTCAGGCAAAGATATGGGAATTAGGAATAACAGTTCTATACTAGGAAAATTAAAATAGAAATGCAGGATTACAAAGAACAATCCCCAAACACTGCCAGAGTCAGAATCCAAGCTGACACCCGTCAGTCAGTCAGGGTGTTGGCACAGTCCCATTCAATGGTGGCTGCATCCTCCTGCAGGGGCAGATGTGGTTCAGCTGGAGCAGTGCTCCTGTAGAAGGTGCAGCCTTCCTCCAAAAGTCCAGGGATGATGTAGGAAGGTCTGGCTTTCCTCTGGAATCCAGTGGAAAGAAGAGTAACTTGCTGTCCAAAATCTCAGTTTTTATCTACGTAGGAAACACTTGGTTCTTCCCTCTGGCTGGAGCATCTCCCATGGGATGGTGTAATTTTATCAGTCATACAGTGGGACTCAATGGGCCAGCAGCAGATGATATCTTCTTGGAGGGAGGATGGGCTGTGGAAAGATAAAGATGATTGTCCCATCTTGTCTTAAAGCTGGCCCATTAGCAGATAATGTGTGCCATGGAGATCAGGGTCACTGCCCCACCTGGTTTTAACAGATGGTGACAGAATCCACATTTCTGGCCACATCCACCCAACACACCTGGCATCCTCCTTTCCCAGCAGGGCAATGCCACACAGGTCCCATCCCCTCCCACCTCTCCTTCTCCCTGCTCTTCCTCTTTGAGCTCCCACGAGCCTCTTTATAAGGGATGGGAGACTCTAAGAGGATTGGGAGGGGATGTGGCCATAGCAGCTTCCCACCTCATTCCATCTTCCACTTGGCCCCCAGAGCATTCCCCATCCTCCACATCACTCATCCCACTGCTGCTGAGTGTTCATGCTGGTAATGTGAATAATTATGAATTTATTAATATTCAATTGAATATATATCTTATATCTATGTATTAGACATATTATATTGTATCATATCATATCATATCATATCATATCATATCATATTATATTATATTATATTATATGTAATATATTCTATATTGATAGTCCCAGTCAATATTATAATCCTCATATATCACCTAGCACTAATTCTCAAATTTTAGAGCTATGAACATCCCAGCCTGGGAGGATTTATTTATCCCATTCCAAGGGCCAGAGTGGAGAGCCTGGGGGCACTGTGGGCCTTCAAAGCATCCTGTGGACACTTTGCAGTCAGGGCAAATGGATGGTGGCACTGGGGTTTCCCTAACTCTCTTCTTTTTCTTTCTCCCTTCCAGGCTCAGGCTGTGCAGAACTGCAGCATCATGTAATTCCATGGCGCATTCCTGTGGTTCCTGCCTGTCTCCAGCTAGGATTTTTTTCCCCAAAGCAACAGAAATTTTTTTCTTCCCTTAAAAAAACAAGATATCAAAAACCAAGGTTGATTTTTTTGTTTTTCTATAGCAGGAATTTTATATATATATATATTAAAAGTGCTAAAAGATGCTTTGATTTTTTTTTTTGTAAAGAAAAAATCTATTTCTATATAAAAAAAAACAAACTAAAAAACAGCTTTTCAGCTTCAAATATTTTTTAGAACTTCAGCCAAAGACAGCGAAGAACTGTGTTTACAGAGCAGCCATGCAGGAGGAGTTTGTAGCTGAAATGCTCCTTAGATTGTACCTTTTTTGCCAAAGCATTTTACATAGGACAGGGAGAAGCGCTGCCATGCCCACTGGAGCTGTGTGCCACAGGGGCTGCTCTCCTGTCTCAAGTGGAGCACAGTGCCTTGACAACCCTTTTTCTTGGGATCTGAAGCCAAAAATCCCTTTTTTTTTTTTTTTTTTTTTTTCCTCTTTTTTTGAATTGTGGTTCCTGGCGGTGCTGGCGCGGGGGCTCCTGGCAGCTCGTGGGTGATGCCCATGTCAGTGTGGCCACTGCCCCCTCCACAGCCCCTGCCTGCCTGCACCCCAGGGCTGTGTGTACTGTACTCCCCCTATTCCCCATCCCAGGCACCTCCTGCCCTTTGGGCTCCCTTTTTTCTTAATTTAGCCAAGTTGTGCCTTAGCTGAGGTGGGGGAACCCCTCTGGACCCCACCTGGCACCGAGTTGGAAATGGAGCAGGGAAGTGGAAACACGTTCTGGGACCAGGTGGATTTGGGAGCTGGGCTGATGGACCTCGGTCCCACGAGCTCAGCCCCCTCTGCATCCAGCAGGGTTCACCCCAGCTTTTCTTGGCTGTGGATATTTGGGCTCATTTTGGGCTGTTTCAGGGATTAAGCAAGAGATGCTCAGCCCAGGTCAGAGCTGGTTTGCCAGGAAAGCACCTAGGAAGGATTTTTGGTCGAGTGAGGCGGATTTTGGGATGTGGTAGGTGCAGCTTCCCCCTTGGCAAGAGTCCATCCAGCCACTGGCAGATACCTTGGCTTCTTGCCTTGATTGGGAAATGCCTGCAGCCCCCCCCAGACCTCAGGTGCAGCAGAGGGGTGGGGCTGGAGAAGGTGCCAGGACAAGCCACCCCCTCCAGTGGGTTTTGTGGAGGTCATGTATGTACCCATGCTTGCAAAGCTTCTGTATTACTGCCTATATTTTCTTCCAGAGTCAAAATACAGCTGAACCCTTCCCATGCTGTGTGCTGTCATCATTGCTGGCCGGGGAATTTGGGGGTGTTGTGCTGCACCCCAGCAGCAGAGGGACCCTCCCAGGGACCTCTTTTCACCCCAGAGCCAGGGCTGGGGCTCAGCACCCACCAGGGGTGGGGGGAAGTGGGGTGGCCACCCACACTCTGGGTAACCCGAGGGTGGGCTGGGACAAGGAGCCCCTCAGGGAGGGACTGAACAAGGGATGGAATTTGGGGTAAGATTCCTCTGGGGTTTTGGGGACCAGACATTCTGCAGGGAGGGACTGGACAGGGGATGGAATTTGGGATAAGATTCCTCTTGGAGTTTTGGGGAGCAGACATTCCCCAGGGAGGGACTGGACAGGGGATGGAATTTGGGGTAAGATTCCTCCTGGGGTTTTGGAGACCAGACATTCCCCAGGGAGGGACTGGACAGGGGATGGAATTTGGGATAAGATTCCTCCTGGGGTTTTGGGGACCAGACATTCCCCAGGGAGGGACTGGACAGGGGATGGAATTTGGGATAAGATTCCTCCTGGGGTTTTGGGGACCAGACATTCCCCAGGGAGGGACTGGACAGGGGATGGAATTTGGGATAAGATTCCTCTGGGTGTTTTGGGGACCAGACATTCCCCAGGATGGGATGGACTGGGAGGCGCAGAGAGGGAAGGTTTGCTCCTGCCATGCCCCCCGCTCTGTGCCAAGGAGGTGCCCCTGGTGCCCCCGGGCCGTGCCAGGCACAGGGGCGAGGCAGGAGGGGCCGCAGGGCAGGAGCAGAGCTGTAAAGCCGGTGCATAATCGGCTTTGGCCGGCACAGCGCTGCGGAGCCGCGATGTGAGAGGACGCGGGGGCGGCCGGGGCGCAGGCACAGCCAGGTAGGGGCTGCCCGGGCTGGGGGTGCCCCTGCCCCAGGGCGGGGTGCCTGGGTCCCCCCATGCTGGCTGGGACTGCATTGGGGTGCAGCAGGGCTGGGGGCAGGGGGTGCCAGGGGGTCTGGGGCATTGCTGCCACCTCCCAGCTTGGAGTGGAGAGCCAGCAAGGTGGCATGTCCCCTCCCAGGAGAGGGGTGCAGGGGGGTGTCAGGGGCTCACCTGGCCCCCTCTTTGTGCTCTGTTTGCCTCCCAGTTCTGCCACAACACTGGGGCAGCTACCCCCACATTCCTGCAGCCTGTCCCCTTCCATGGGGATTCAACCCCATCCAGGCCTGGCACCCCAAAAGTCATGAGGTTGTGCCTGAAAGAGCAGGTTCTGGAATGATGGGGGGAAAGCAGCCATGCTGCTGGCATCCTGTGCTGCTGCCTGGCTGTGCTCTTGGGAGGAGACAAGTCAGGAGACACGGGAACTGCCATGGGGAAATGCAAAAGGGAAATAATGCCCTGCATCCTCCCCATGTCCCCCACTGCCCCGAGTGTCCTGGCGCTCTCAGGCTGGGTCACGCTGGGGAGAGGCTGAGCTGGAGGCCCATGGGCTCTGTGCACAGCCCCCAGGGACACTGCAGGGCCCTGCAGGGACAATACAGACATTGTGGGTTCCCCAGAGAGCCACATGGGGCCCTACACTCCCCTCAGGGAGCCTGCAAAGCCCAGTGGGGACCTTGTATAAACCCATGGGGACCTTGCACATCCCTATGGAGCCATGTGCAGCCCATGGGGACCCTGCACAGCCCAGAGGAGCCATGTGCAGCCCATGGGGACCCTGCACAGCCCAGAGGAGCCATGTGCAGCCCATGGGGACCCTGCACAGCCCAGAGGAGCCATGTGCAGCCCATGGGGACCTTGCACAGCCCAGAGGAGCCATGTGCAGCCCATGGGGACCCTGCACAGCCCAGGGGAGCCATGTGCAGCTCATGGGGACCCTGCACAGCCCAGAGGAGCCATGTGCAGCCCATGGGGACCTTGCACAGCCCAGATGGAAGCCATGTGCAGCCCATGGGGACCTTGCACAGCCCAGAGGAGCCATGTGCAGCCCATGGGACCCTGCACATCCCTATGGAGCCATGTGCAGCCCATGGGGACCCTGCACAGCCCAGAGGAGCCATGTGCAGCCCATGGGGACCTTGCACATCCCTATGGAGCCATGTGCAGCCCATGGGACCCTGCACAGCCCAGAGGAGCCATGTGCAGCCCATGGGGACCCTTCCACAGCCCAGGGGAGCCATGTGCAGTCCATGGGGACATTGCACATCCCTATGGAGCCATGTGCAGCCCATGGGGACATTGCACAGCCCAGAGGAGCCATGTGCAGCCCATGGGGACCTTGCACATCCCTATGGAGCCATGTGCAGCCCATGGGGACCCTGCACATCCCTATGGAGCCATGTGCAGCCCATGGGGACCTTGCACAGCCCTAGAGGAGCCATGTGCAGCCCATGGGACCCTGCACATCCCTATGGGTGCAGCCCATGGGGACCCTGCACAGCCCAGGAGCCAGCCATGTGCAGCCCATGGGGACCCTGCACATCCCTATGGAGCCATGTGCAGCCCATGGGGACCCTGCACATCCCAGAGGAGCCATGTGCAGCCCATGGGGACATTGCACAGCCCAGAGGAGCCATGTGCAGCCCATGGGGACCTTGCACAGCCCAGAGGAGCCATGTGCAGCCCATGGGGACCTTGCACAGCCCAGAGGAGCCATGTGCAGCCCATGGGGACATTGCACATCCCTATGGAGCCATGTGCAGCCCATGGGGACATTCACAGCCCAGGGGAGCCATGTGCAGCCCATGGGGACCCTGCACAGCCCAGAGGAGCCATGTGCAGCCCATGGGGACCTTGCACAGCCCAGAGGAGCCATGTGCAGCCCATGGGGACCTTGCACAGCCCAGAGGAGCCATGTGCAGCCCATGGGGACCTTGCACAGCCCAGGGGAGCCATGTGCAGCCCATGGGGACCCTGCACAGCCCAGGGGAGCCATGTGCAGCCCATGGGGACCTTGCACATCCCTATGGAGCCATGTGCAGCCCATGGGGACATTGCACAGCCCAGAGGAGCCATGTGCAGCCCATGGGGACCCTGCACAGCCCAGGGGAGCCATGTGCAGCCCATGGGACCCTGCACAGCCCAGGGGAGCCATGTGCAGCCCATGGGGACCCTGCACATCCCTATGGAGCCATGTGCAGCCCATGGGGACCCTGCACAGCCCAGGGGAGCCATGTGCAGCCCATGGGGACCCTGCACAGCCCAGAGGAGCCATGTGCAGCCCATGGGGACCCTGCACAGCCCAGGGGAGCCATGTGCAGCCCATGGGGACCCTGCACATCCCAGAGGAGCCATGTGCAGCCCATGGGGACCTTGCCCAGCCCAGGGGAGCCATGTGCAGCCCATGGGGACCCTGCACAGCCCAGAGGAGCCATGTGCAGCCCATGGGGACCCCATGCACATTCCTATGGAGCCATGTGCAGCCCATGGGACCCTGCACAGCCCAGAGGAGCCATGTGCAGCCCATGGGGACCCTGCACAGCCCAGAGGAGCCATGTGCAGCCCATGGGGACCCTGCACATCCCTATGGAGCCATGTGCAGCCCATGGGGACCCTGCACAGCCCAGAGGAGCCATGTGCAGCCCATGGGGACATTGCACAGCCCAGGGGAGCCATGTGCAGCCCATGGGGACATTGCACAGCCCAGGGGAGCCATGTGCAGCCCATGGGGACCTTGCACATCCCTATGGAGCCATGTGCAGCCCATGGGGACCTTGCACAGCCCAGGGGAGCCATGTGCAGCCCATGGGGACCTTGCACAGCCCAGAGGAGCCATGTGCAGCCCATGGGGACCCTGCACAGCCCAGGGGGAGCCATGTGCAGCCCATGGGGACCCTGCACAGCCCAGGGGAGCCATGTGCAGCCCATGGGGACCCTGCACAGCCCAGAGGAGCCATGTGCAGCCCATGGGGACCTTGCACATCCCTATGGAGCCATGTGCAGCCCATGGGGACATTCACAGCCCATGGGAGCCATGGAGCCCATGGGGACATTGCACAGCCCAGCGGAGCCATGGCAGCCCATGGGGACCCTGCACAGCCCAGAGGAGCCATGTGCAGCCCATGGGGACATTGCACATCCCTATGGAGCCATGTGCAGCCCATGGGGACCCTGCACAGCCCAGGGAGCCATGTGCAGCCCATGGGGACCCTGCACAGCCCAGAGGAGCCATGTGCAGCCCATGGGGACCCTGCACAGCCCAGAGGAGCCATGTGCAGCCCATGGGGACATTGCACAGCCCAGAGGAGCCATGTGCAGCCCATGGGGACCCTGCACAGCCCAGAGGAGCCATGTGCAGCCCATGGGGACATTGCACAGCCCAGAGGAGCCATGTGCAGCCCATGCATTGCACATCCCTATGGAGCCTTGCAGCCCATGGGGACCTTCCCTATGGGGAGCCATGTGCAGCCCATGGGGACATTGCACAGCCCAGGGGAGCCATGTGCAGCCCATGGGGACCTTGCACATCCCTATGGAGCCATGTGCAGCCCATGGGGACCTTGCACAGCCCAGGGGAGCCATGTGCAGCCCATGGGGACCCTGCACATCCCAGAGGTGCCATGTGCAGCCCATGGGGACCCTGCACAGCCCAGGGGAGCTCTGGCCCACAGGGACCTCACACACCCCTGGGGACTTTGCAAAAGAGCCTGTGAAAGAGCTCCAGCCCCATTCCAACCCAAGCACTGACTCAAGTCAGGTTTCTCCCACTCCTCCTGTTGTCCCGTGGATCAGAGCCCTGCTTTGGGTCCCCCAGAGTCTGGCAGGAGGGAATTGGGATCCCAGAGCAGGGGCCATGGGCTGGCCTTGCCCACTTGTGTGCTGAATGTTGGGTCTCTCCGGTGGCACCCTGGGTGGGCAGGAACACCAGGGTTTGAGGACCACCAGATTTTGGGGGGAAAGCCAAGCACAGGAAGCCTTGGAGCAATCCCTGGGATGGGACTGACTCCAGTGCCTGGCAAAGCACCAGGGTTTGGCAGGCAGGGCATGGCCCAGTGGGTGCTGGGGGCCCTGCCAGCCCCACACCAGCCCCTCCAGGCCCCTGCGTGCCCAGGGGGATTAAGGTCAAGCCACCCCACTAATCCCAAGGTGGTGGGGGGGGGTGGTTAAGATGTGAGCCTGTGCCCACTGCTGCCCCCCAAAGCTGCACCCCAAGGTGCTGCAGGACCCCACAGGGCACCCTGGGGATGTCCAGGCAGGGCTGAGGGGGTGCAGCTCAGCCTGGGGAGGGAGGATTCTCCAGAGCAGGCTCCAGCTAAGCTCTCAGTGCTGGTGGGCACAAGGCACAAGCTCCTTACAGATCCCTGAGAAAGGCTCCAGCCTCCCAAGCCCTGTGGGAACTGCAGGGGCACTTGGCTCTGCTCTCCAGCCCAGGCAATGGGGCAGTGCAGGCTGGAGGCTTTTGGGGGTGCTGGTGCTGCACCCCAGCTGTGCAGGGCTGGCACCTCCCCAGTGCTGTGGTTGTGCAAGGCTGAGGCTGTGCAGGAAGGCTGCAGAGGGGGAGGAAGTGGTGGCTGGGGATCGAGGAGGCAAGTTCACAGGAGAAGTGGGGTCTGCAAGCACCAGCTAGGCAGGACTGCTGGCAAGGGAAATTCCAAGGGAGGAAATACCAGAAACCAAAATTTGTGGATGCTAGGTGGGGAGCAGCCTGGTGCCATGGCTGCACCCCAAACCTCCTCCTGGGATCCCCCAAATCCACATAGCCAGAGCCAGCAGCACTTACCTGGGATGGGTCAAGTGGGAGGGAGGGCTGAGACAGGAATGGGGGTGCAGGGGTAGGGTCTGGTCTGGGGGTGTTGAGATGGGGGTGCAGGGGTAGGGGCTGGTCTGGGGGTGTTGAGATGGGGTGCAGGGGTAGGGTCTGGAGCTGGGGGTGTTGAGATGGGGGTGCAGGGGTAGGGTCTGGTCTGGGGGTGTTGAGATGGGGGTTCAGGGGCAGGGTCTGGAGCTGGGGGTGTTGAGATGGGGGTTCAGGGGCAGGGTCTGGAGCTGGGGGTGTTGAGATGGGGTGCAGGGGTAGGGTCTGGAGCTGGGGGTGTTGAGATGGGGTGCAGGGACTTATTGCCAAAAGCTGAGAGCAAAACTGGGGTGAAGGCACTTTTGGGGACACAGGAAGGTGTCAGGAGGGGGGCTGGCTGTCACACGTGTGGGGGCAGAGGGCTGTCCCTGCCCCTCCCGGGGCTGGGGGTGGCAGTTCCCACCCTCCATCCGCGGGGCCGTGCCCCGGGGGGTCTGGGGGTCCGCAGCGCCGTGTCCGCGCCCGGGGGCTGCGGGGCCGCGGTACCGGCGCGGTACCGGCGCGGTACCGCCGTAGCCATGGCGACCGAGCCGGATGCGGGCCCGGGGGATGCTGCTCCCGCCCGCCCGCCCGCCGCAGGTCGGTGCCGCCGCAGGTCGGTCCCGCCGCACCGCGACCGGGGAACCGGGGGCTGGGGGCTCGGCGGGGCCGGAGGAAGAGCGGGAGGGGGAGTCGCCATAGTGGGGTTGGGCTTGGGGACCCCAGCGCTGGTGATGCCGGCCAGCAACAAAGAGGAGGAGGGAGACCCCCGGCCCCCGGCAGCTCCCCGCACTCCCTGCCTGCACATCCCTTTCCCTCCCCCACCCCTCAGCTCCCTCCTGTGCATCCTCCTCTCTCTTACCTGCACCCCCCCAGCTCTCCCCACCCCATTTCCTCTTGTTTACAATCCCCAAATTCCTCCCTTCATGTCATTAGTCGACCCCCTCTCCCCCTTTGCCTTTTGTCTCACACACACACCCCCTGCTCCACATCTGGGGGGGTTGAAAGAGCTTCCCCCCAGCCCCTCTTGGGTGTTGGGAGAATTCCTGCACCCCCCCCAGCACAGGGACACTGCTGGGATGTGATATGGGATTGCAGGCCAGCTGCAGAGAGGGACCAAACTCTTCTCTGCTGTGGGAAATTGAGGCACAGGGAATGTCTGGGCAGCTGGGAGATCAGTGCCACACCAGCTCTGCATCCACCACAGCTCACCTTGCTGAGTGCCAGGGCTGCACCTGGCTCCATCCCATAGCAGGAGATGTGCTCTTTGCAGGGAGTTCCTTGACAGCACAATATTCCCTGGCTTAGAGGGAATCCTCCAGGAGGAGATCCAAGCAGGAGCAAGACCCATGAAGCCACAGCTGTGGTTATTCTGAAAGTACCAGGGGAAACAAAACCACCCCATTGTTGAGAGACCCTTGGTGTCACTCACTCCCATGTGCCAAATCCTGTATAGGGAGGCTGTAAATCACATCCCTGTCCCCAGACCACTGTGACCAGGGGACCTAAAAAAGAGGAGAGACAGGGCTGAGAAGGGATTCTGGCTTACCACCCTGCTGGAGCAGCCTGGAGGCTGCTGTCACCTCACATCCTGTGTCAGCCCTGGCCCATGCTGGGGAACACCAGCGGTTTTCCTCAGCCCCACCACATCCCCAGTCAAGCCTTCAGCCTCACCAAAGAGCCTTTGCTCCCTTTCCCATCCCTCCTCCCCTCCCCAGCCTGGGCTGTGGCCCAGGGCAGAACAATATCCAAGGTCCAAGCTGATCCAAGGGCCATGCAGCCACGTCCCTCAGCCAGGCCTTTGCCAAGTGGGAAATCCGGGGCAGAGTAACCTACTTTCTGTGCTCACAAGGAGCTTCTGTCCCAGCCAAGCTAGGTGGTGAGGCCAGTGCTGCCTTCTCAGGGCTCCATGTCCCAGTGTGCTGCTGTGGGGACGGGAGAGGCAGGTAAGGAGGCCCCAGAGGGATATTGGGGTACCTCAGGTACAGCTGTGATGTTGGGGAAATCCAGGGCTTTGGCTTTGGGGGATTTCTTGCCTACAGCCATCCCAGAGCAGCCAGGAGTTAAGGACAGGATCTCCAGGGTGGTGGGTTCCTGGAACAGCTGTGGGAGCTTTGTGGGGCTGACAGCCATGGGGGTGTTTGTGGGGAGCCCTGGGGGGCTGGTTTTCTGGGTGATGCTGGTTTTGGGGGTGATGCTCAGGCTCGCTGTTGGTCCGTACAAACCACGGGAAAAACACCACTGTTTTCCTCACCCCAAAGATTATCCCCAGCAAGCAAACCCAGGCATCTGGGCACATCTTCCTCCTCTGTGTCACCCCCTGGGCATCCAGCTGGAAGAGCAGAGCTCTCTGTTCCCATCCCAGGAGCAGAGCTGTTCCCATCCCAGGAGCAGAGCTCTGTTCCCATCCCAGGAGCAGAGTTCTCAGGTTCTCATCCCAGGAGCTGAGCTCTGTTCCCATCCCAGGAGCAGAGCTCTGTTCCCATCCCAGGAGCAGAGCTGTTCCCATCCCAGGAGCAGAGCTCTCAGGTTCCCATCCCAGGAGCAGAGCTCTCAGGTTCCCATCCCAGGAGCAGAGCTCTCTGTCCCATCCCAGGAGCAGAGCTGTTCCCATCCCAGGAGCAGAGCTCTGTTCCCATCCCAGGAGCAGAGCTGTTCCCATCCCAGGAGCAGAGCTGTTCCCATCCCAGGAGCTGAGCTCTCTGTTCCCATCCCAGGAGCAGAGCTCTCTGTTCCCATCCCAGGAGCAGAGCTCTCTGTTCCCATCCCAGGAGCAGAGCTCTGTTCCCATCCCAGGAGCAGAGCTCTCAGGTTCCCATCCCAGGAGCAGAGCTGTTCCCATCCCAGGAGCAGAGCTCTCAGGTTCCCATCCCAGGAGCAGAGCTGTTCCCATCCCAGGAGCAGAGCTCTCTGTTCCCATCCCAGGAGCTGAGCTCTGTTCCCATCCCAGGAGCAGAGCTCTCTGTTCCCATCCCAGGAGCAGAGCTCTGTTCCCATCCCAGGAGCAGAGCTGTTCCCATCCCAAGAGCAGAGCTCTCTGTTCCCATCCCAGCAGCAGAGCTCTCTGGTTCCCTCGCTCTGTTCCCATCCCAGCCGCTTCCACCAGGCTCCGCTGCTGTCCCGAACGCTGCGAGCAGGGGAGGCGGGCGCAGTTCCCACTGCCCCAACCTGCCGAGGCTCGTCCTCTTCCAGCAGGACTTTCAGGTTCCCGCAGTCGCGGCGGAGCCACGCAGGGCTGGGCTGGGCTGGGCCGGGCCGGGCCGGGCTGCAGCGAGCCCAGCACGAGCCGGGCTGGGGGTTGGCGGCGGGGCCACCCTGGATGCGGGGCATGGGCCCACGGGAGGCTGGTGGCCACGGCCCCCGGGGCTCGGGTGCCCGCCCGGTGCCCGCGCTGCGGGGCTGGAGGTGAGCGGCTCTGTCCTCGCCTGCCCGACAGGTAATGCCGCTCCTGGGGATGCGCTGCCATCGCCATCGGAGGGGGACCCGGGCACCGGGAGGTTCTTGGGGTGTGGCTCTTTGCCCAAAGCTTCTGGCATGAGCTGCAGAAGGAGCTGCAAGGAGGGGGTTCCCGTGTGTGTTCCCCCCTGTTTTGTGGATGCGCTGATAAGTGATGGGGCCAGACAGGGGAATCCCTGATGGGGATGGGCTCTGAGGCTCTGGGGGCAAAGGTAGGAGCATCTGGACAGCTCTCTGCAGGGTGCAGGAGCCCCAGAGGGTGAGGGGACATCTCTGACTGTGCCAGAGGTTTTGGTTCAGGAGCTCCCAGGGCAGGAGATGTCTGACTGTGCCAAAGGTTTTGGTGCAGGAGCCCCAGAAGGTGAGGAGTCATTTCTAACTGTGCTAGAAGTTTTGGTTCAGGAGCCCCCAGGGCAGGGGATATCTCTGACTGTGCTGGTGTAGCAGAGGGAAGTTCGTGCCCAAACTGGGGGGGGGCCACGTGCAGCTGGAGGCGCTGAGGGCCCCCCCATCCCCCCCCCTCTGCCGGGTGCTGCTTCCCCTGTCTTGTTTCCGCCGGGTGAAGTGACACGCAGCCCAGCCGTGTGTGCCCTCACCCTCACCCTCCCCGCAGGGATGGTGCTGGGACCCTCGTGGGGCGCACCCCTGGCGCCCCCCGCCATGCCCGCCGCCCTGGGGCTGCTCTGCGGGGTGCTGGTGCCCGCTGCCATGCTCTGCGCAGAGCCCCTGCCCCGCATCACCTTCCCAAACGGTGAGTATGGCACTGGGAGGGGCTGCGACAGCTCGGGAGGGGGAGCCTCTGCCTGGGGAAGGGCCCACCCCCAGGGCTGAGCATCCTGCATTGGGAACCTTGGGGTGCCCCCATCACAGCCCCCCCACCCCATCACAGCCCCCCCACCCCATCACTGACCCTCACATGGGGTTGGAGGCAGTGCCAGAGGCCACAGGTGATGCCATGGGGGATGAGAGCAGGTGAGGCTGTTGGATCCTCCTCAATGGGCCAGATCCAACAGCAATTTTGTCACCTACCTGCCACCCGGGGTCACCCGGGGTCAGGGTCAGCCCGGGGAGGAGGAAAAGCTGGCTCTGGAAGGTGCAGGGCACGGCGTGTCCAGCTGAAAGGCAGGTGACAAAGCAGGAGCTTGGGGGGCTGTGATGTGGCAATTGGGCTGTAAGAGGGTCTGTGCCCCACGGCAGGGTCCTGCCCTTCCAGCCCTGACTGCACTGTCACTTCCCTTTCCCCGTGCAGCCATGCCCAGAATTGCAAAAATCCCCTGGTTTCGGTGCCTGGTGGGGATGAATGATAATCTGCTGTGCCTGGCTGTGCCCAAGGGCAGCCTGGGGGCTGGTGACCCCCCAGTTGGCACCTTGTATCCCTCCAGGGTGACATCCTGGGGCAGTGCATCTCCCAAAGGGAGCACTGCCCTTGGCCACGGCCCCAAAGCATCACAAACACAGCTTGGGGGGAAATGAACTCCATTTCTGGGGGTCTGCAGCTTGGGGGTATTCAGCTCTTGCAGCAGGACCTGGAGGGGACAGGGAGAGGTGGGGACCTGGAGGGAGAAGGGGTGAGGGTGATGTGGGAGCTGAAGGTGAAAAACCGTCCCCATTTCCTGTGTGAGACCTTACACGAGCCACAACAGCAGCTGCTGCCACATCCACATGTGGGTGGTGGGGGTGATGGCTTTGTGTGTGACCCCCTTGGTCCCCATCACCCCCTCTGCTCCTGCCAGGGGACCCCCGGCGGACCCTGACCCACTTCAGCCAGGAGAACGTGTCCCATTACGACATCCTGCTGCTGGATGAGAGCAGGGAGGAGCTGTACGTGGGGGCACGCGACTGGCTGCTGGCCCTGGCTCTGGGCACCCCTGGCAGCATCCGTGCCAAAGCCTCGGTGAGCAGCCACCACTTTTGGGGAGGTGGAGGAGAAGCCTCTGCTGTGTTTCTGTTTCCCCCATGGGGTCAGGCTCAACAGCCCAGGAACATCTTCATTCCCTTTGCAGATAATGTGGAGACCCACAGAGGAGAAAACCGTGCAATGTGCTTTCAAGAAGAAGAGCCAAGAGGTGAGATGGCCCTGTGGGGGCTCAGGGGTCCCACAAAGCTCCTGGGGTGCTCAGCACCCAACTCTGCTCTTTCCCCCTCAGACTGAGTGCTTCAACTTCATCCGAGTGCTGGTGGCCCTGAACCAGACCCACCTGTACGTCTGTGGGACCTATGCCTTCAGCCCTGCCTGCACCTACATTGTGAGTGTCCTCCCCAGCACAGGCTGCAGGGGGTCTCTGGGCAGGCTGTAGTGTGGCTGTGAGGACCCACAAAATACAGTCCCACAAGTGAATCATGGGGTGTCCTCAGAATGGGGGTGCTGGGTGTCCCCCCCCCAAGGGACATCTTTGTGTCCCATCTGCTAAAGGAGCCCTTGGTCATTCTCACTCAGCTGCCAGAAACTCCTCCTCTGGCAGGGAAACCCCAGTTTTGGGTCCCTCAGGTGACTCCAGGTTCTCTGTCCCTGTCTCAGTTTCCTCTGTGCTGAGCACATGGTGGGGACTGCCACTCCCCAAAACAAAAATGAGGGAAGTTGGCAGGAGCCAGGTACCCACAGCATCCTCTGTCATCACCCCCTGCCATCATCCCTGCACCCACCTTGCAGACATGGGCCACCCCATGTCTGCAAGGTATCCCACAGTCATTTCCTACACATTTGGGGTTGTTTTCACTTGTTGCATCTGGTGTTGCTTGGGGTGATAGCAAGTAAAAGAGCAAGAAGGGCCTTTGCAGGGGTTTCACAGAGATGTTTATTTCAGCCACAGGTGTGCATCATCTAGGTTCAGGGAACAAAGGGACTTGTGGGGGGGTTCAGGTTTGGTACATGGGAAGCAGGGCAGGGAGAGCCTTAGGGACCAATTACCAGGGGGCAGGGAAAAGAGGTGGGAGTGACCAAAAGGCTGACAGACAGGCAGAGGGCACAGGGTCGACTCAAGGAACAGAACAGGGGTTGCTTTCCCTAACTGGGAATGCTTTTGGTCTCCACATTCACTCCTTTGGCTGATTTTTCTACCCTTTTCCACAGGACCTGGAAAACTTCACGCTGGTGTCCAGTGGCAGAGGACAGCCCTTCCTGGATGGGAAGGGCCAGTGCCCCTTTGACCCCCAGCACACCTACACGGCCCTGCTGGTGGGTGAGTATGGGGCCAGTGGCCTCAGGGGTGGGCACCCATCCCTGATGGGTGATGGAGGGCGAGGGTGAGGGGCCTCACTGCTGCCACTGCTCTGTCCCTGGGCAGATGGGGAGCTCTATGCTGGCACCATGAACAACTTCCAGGGCAACGAGCCCATCATCTCCCGCTCGCTGGGCACCCGCACCCTGCTCAAGACAGACTCCTTCCTGCGCTTGCTCTCGGGTGAGCAGAGGGGAGCTCCTGGGGAGGATTCCTGGGGAGCTGCCTGCAGCCCCCTGGCTCCAGCTCCTCACCCACCTGCCTGGCTGTGCCTGCAGCCGACGCTGCCTTCGTGGCCTCCTTCAGCATCCCTGGGGACGACAAGGTTTACTTCTTCTTCGAGGAGACAGCGGAGGAGTTCGACTTCTTCGAGCGGCTCCTGGTGCCGCGGGTGGCCCGCGTCTGCAAGGTGTGTGCAGGGGGACAGGAGGGACATGGTGGGCTGCCATGGTGTGCAGGGATGGGGGATGGTGATTGTGATGTGGGATAATGACAGGAGAGGATATTGGGGACAATAGTTGTACAGTGATGGGCCACGATGATAGGGGACAATGACATGGGATAGTGACACCGTGATGGGGATGGTGACAATGACAGGGAACAAAGGGAGTAACTGGGTCTTGTCACCTTGGTAATGAGCACCCTCTGGCTCTGGCAGAGCGATGTAGGGGGGGACAAGGTGCTGCAGAAGAAGTGGACAACTTTCCTGAAGGCGCAGCTGGTGTGCTCGCAGGCTGGCCGCTTCCCCTTCAACGTCATCCACCACGCCTTTGCCCTGCTCCGCCACGACGGCCGTGCCGACTTCTACGCTGTCTTCACCTCGCAGTGGTGAGTGCCAGGGCTGTGCAGGAATCCAGGGGCTGTGCAGGAATCCAGGGCTGTGCAGGAATCCAGGGCTGTGCAGGAATCCAGGGGCTGTGCCCTGCCACTGCCCACCTGAATATCCCTCTCTGCAGGCAGGTGGGCAGGGCGGGCAGCGCCGCCGTCTGTGCCTACAGCCAGGAGGATCTGGAGAAGGTCTTCGAGGGCAAGTTCAAGGAGCTGAACAAGGAGAGCTCTCGCTGGAGTGTCTACAGTGGCCCTGACATGTACCCCGGCCTGGCAGCGTGAGTGCTGCCTGCTCAGGGGGACTGGACTTTGCAGGGCACAGTGTTGGTCCCCAAGAAATGGGGACCAGTTTGCCCTGTGTGCTCGCACTGCCAGCAGGGTGAGAAAGGAGAGGGGTCCCTCTGCACCCCACTGATGCTGGCACAGGGCAGGGCGGTGATGCAGCACATCCTCCCCTCCCCATGCCTCAGTTTCCCACACCAGCTCATACTCCTCTCTCCCCCACAGTGCTCCATGGGTCCCTCCTCGGACAAAGTCCTCTCCTTCATGAAGGACCATTTCCTGATGGACGGGAAGGTCACACCCATCCAGGGGCGGCCCCTCCTGGTGAAGTCGGATGTCACCTACACACACATCGCAGTGGATGAGACCCGGGGGGTCTCGGGGACCATGTACCGTGTCATGTTCCTGGCCACAGGTGGGTTTATATGGGGGTGCACACAGGGTCACCCCTCCAGACCTTCCCTTGGCCCCAAGCCTCAGTGATGTCCCCTGTGCCCCACAGATGAGGGTCTCCTGCACAAGGCAGTGGAGCTGCCTGGGGGTTCCCACATCGTGGAGAGCATCCAGCTCTTTGCAGAGCCAGAGCCAGTGAAGAACCTGCTGCTGGCCCCGGGGAAGGTAGGGCTCACCCAGACCACCCAACAGCCATCCCACACCAGCACCAGAGGCCGGGGGGAGGCTCAGCCCTGCCCCTCTCCTTCCCCAGGGCATGCTCTATGTGGGCTACTCCAGAGGTGTCCTGCAGATCCCGCTGGCCAACTGCAGCCTGCACCGGAGCTGTGCCGAGTGTGTGCTGGCACGGGACCCCTACTGTGCCTGGCACAGCCTGGAGGGCTCCTGCCAGCCTGCCCACCTCGCTGCCCAGGACGGGTGAGCAGCGGGATGGGGATGGGGATGGGGGTGTGGAGCTCACTGAGATGCTGATCCCGCTCTCCCGGCCGCAGGAGCAGCAGGATGAGGATGGGGAGGGGATGTGGAGCTCACTGGGATGCTGACCCCGCTCTCCCGGCCGCAGGAGCAGCGGGATGGGGATGGGGAGGGGGTGTGGAGCTCACTGAGATGCTGATCCCGCTCTCCCGGCCGCAGGAGCCACAGGATGAGGATGGGGAGGGGGTGTGGAGCTCACTGGGATGCTGACCCCGCTCTCCCGGCCGCAGGAGCAGAGGGATGAGGATGGGGAGGGGGTGTGGAGCTCACTGAGATGCTGACCCCGCTCTCCCGGCCGCAGGAGCAGAGGGATGAGGATGGGCAGGGGGTGTGGAGCTCACTGGGATGCTGACCCCGCTCTCCCGGCCGCAGGAGCAGAGGGATGAGGATGGGCAGGGGGTGTGGAGCTCACTGGGATGCTGACCCCGCTCTCCCGGCCGCAGGAGCAGCAGGATGAGGATGGGGAGGGGGTGTGGAGCTCACTGGGATGCTGACCCCGCTCTCCCGGCCGCAGGAGCAGAGGGATGAGGATAAGGAGGGGGTGTGGAGCTCACTGGGATGCTGACCCCGCTCTCCCGGCCGCAGGAGCAGCAGGATGAGGATGGGGAGGGTGTGGAGCTCACTGAGATGCTGACCCCGCTCTCCCGGCCGCAGGAGCAGAGGGATGAGGATGGGGAGGGGGTGTGGAGCTCACTGGGATGCTGACCCCGCTCTCCCGGCCGCAGGAGCAGAGGGATGAGGATGGGGAGGGGGTGTGGAGGTCACAGGGATGCTGACCCCGCTCTCCCGGCCGCAGGAGCCACAGGATGAGGATGGGGAGGGGGTGTGGAGCTCACTGAGATGCTGACCCCGCTCTCCCGGCCGCAGGAGCAGCAGGATGAGGATGGGGAGGGGGTGTGGAGCTCACTGAGATGGACCCCGCTCAGGAACAGCGGGATGATGGGGAGGGGGTGTGGAGCTCACTGAGATGCTGACCCCGCTCTCCCGGCCGCAGGAGCAGCAGGATGAGGATGGGGAGGGGGTGTGGAGCTCACTGGGATGCTGACCCCGCTCTCCCGGCCGCAGGAGCAGCGGGATGAGGATGGGGAGGGGGTGTGGAGCTCACTGAGATGCTGACCCCGCTCTCCCGGCCGCAGGAGCAGCGGGATGGGGACGGGGAGGGGGTGGAGCTCACTGAGATGCTGACCCCGCTCTCCCGGCCGCAGGAGCAGCGGGGATGAGGATGGGGAGGGGGTGTGGAGCTCACTGGGATGCTGACCCCGCTCTCCCGGCCGCAGGAGCAGCAGGATGAGGATGGGGAGGGGGTGTGGAGCTCACAGGGATGCTGACCCCACTCTCCCGGCCGCAGGAGCAGCAGGATGGGATGGGGAGGGATGAGCTCACAGGATGCTGACCCACTCTCCCGGCCGCAGGAGCAGCAGGATGAGGATGGGGAGGGGGTGTGGAGCTCACTGGGATGCTGACCCCGCTCTCCTGGCCGCAGGAACAGCGGGATGGGGACGGGGAGGGGATGTGGAGCTCACTGGGATGCTGACCCCGCTCTCCCGGCCGCAGGAGCGCGTGGCTGCAGGATGTTGAGACAGGGAGCCCGGTCACCAAGTGCCACCGCGGGAGGAGTGCAGCCGTGCCCCGATCCCGGGGGGCACCAGAGGATCCCTCCGTACAAGGTTGAGTATGGGAGCACAGCGGAATGGGGCACACGGGGTTGGATGGAGCACACGGGGGGCACCACCTCAGCCTGTTCTCTGCACCCACAGGGCTCAGCCCCCAGCTGAACACCGTGGTGCAGCTGCCGTGCCCCCGGCAATCCGCACTGGCCACCTACAGCTGGCAGCAGCCCAGCAGCGCCCGGGGACACACGGTGCTGCTGCCGGACCACACGCTGGTGGTCGTCATGCAGCAGGGAATGGCCGGCACCTACGAGTGCCAGGCAACAGAGAACGGCTACACCTGGACCGTGGCTCGCTACCAGCTCGGGGACTCTGCTGGGGAAGAGCTGGATGAGGAGGAAATGGCCTGGGAGTCCTCGAGCCTCGGCACGCCCCGGTCGTACTGGGCAGGGTTCGTGGCGGTGACGGTGCTGCTGGCCGTGACACTGACCGTGGCTGCCTGCCTGGCTCTCCTGGCGTACCGCGACCAGCTGAAAGCTCGCAGCAAGGTGCGGGGCTGCAGCACGCCCCACAGCCCCCCGTCCCGCCACCGGGAGAAGGTGCCCCTCAATGGGGGCAGCAGGGAGCCCCCAGCACCGGGAGCTGTCACCGAGGAGGAGGAGGAGGATGAAAGCTCCCGCGCTTGCTGCCTCCAGCTTGATGGGGACATCGACGCTGACAACAACCGACTGCACGTGCCAGCAGGGGACATGGCGTGACACTGCCAGCGGGTCAGGGAGACCCTGGGGGAGGGGGGATATGGGGAGGGGTGTGAATGTGGAAGGGTTTTTGGTTTTGTTATGTTTTGTTTCTTTTTTTTTTTTTAATTTAATACACATATTTTAACCTAAGGTTCACATTCTGGGGCAGGGGTTGGAATGGGCTCTGAGAGCAGCAGAGGTGGGATGGGGCAAGGGAGTGGGATGGGGAGAGAGAGGAGAGCAAAAGAAGGTCCTGGGGACAGGCAAAGGACGTGGCACAGAGGAGAAATGTGGCTGTGGGGCAAGGACACGGGGTGGGGATGGCTGGCAATGGTGGATGCTGGCACTGGTATTACCATTCACAGGGAAAAAATCCAGGTTCCATAAAAACCACAACATGGGGCAAGCTGTGCTCAGTGGGCTCTGTGCCAACCCCATGGGCACTCACTCTGCACTGCCACCCACCCCCCAACCCTGCATGACCCCCACCCTTGGGTCCCCGGGGTGGCAGAGCCCCCCACTTCTCCCTAGCTGTCCCCCCACCCCATTTCCAATGTCTTTGATCTGCCTTTTTAAAAGTCAGACCAGCTGTAAATTTTCCTGCTCTTTGCTTTTTTATTAAAAAAAGGAAAACTCGATGCCTCACGTTGCTGGGTCCGTGGAGCAGCCCCGGGCGGTTTTTGGGCAGTGTGCGTGGGGAGGCGCAAGGCCTGGGCCAGGGAACACGCGTGGGCCTGAAGGGACAGAGGTTCCTGTGCAATGTGCGCCAGGCATACACGAGAGAGGGGGACAAGCCTCTCGCTCTCGCCCATCGCTCCTTTCCTGTGGTGCATCCGTGCTGTTTTCCCCTCCTCGCCGCGCTCCGGCCCCTCCAGCACACAGGACCCGCACGCGGCCGCTGACGGTGCCTGGCCCTTTAAGATCCGTATTTCGGCGCGGTCCCTTTAAGGCGCGCGCCCCCCCTCCCGCCGCCCTCTTTACTGCGGGCCGGAAGCGCGTGAGCACTTCCGGTTCGGCCTCTGCCCGACCCCAAGATGGCGGCGGCGCTCAGGTGCTGACGCCGCCGGTCACTTCCGGCCGGGGAGCGGCCATGGGGCGGCGAGGCCGGGCCGGCCGGGGGGTCGTCGGGGGTCCCTCCCGCCGGCGCGAGGTGAGGGGGTGGCAGGGCCGGGGCCGGGGCCGGGCCCGCGGCGTGCCGGGGAGAGGCTTGATCTGGTCCAGCAGCGGCGCCGCCGGGCCTAACGGTGGTGGCTCGGCCCGGCCCGGCGCGGTGCCGGTGCGGGCGGCGGCGACTGAGCGGGGGCCTGGGCTGGTGTGGAGGCTGGACGGGAGGGCGGCAGGTAGGGCAGAGGGGGCGGCTGGCGAGGGGCGCACGTAAACCGGGGTGAGGGAGAGGGTTGGCGTGAGACCGACTTGGCCTTGAAAGACCCCGGGAGAAGGGGCCGGAGTGTCCCGGGGCAGACGGGGAAAGGCCCGGAGCCCCCCTCAGCGAGACCCCCCGGGGCAAGCGGGACGGGGCGTGAACGGCCGCCGGGAAAGGAGCTGGAGGGTCCAGGCACCTCCGCAGGGCAGAGGCCGAAGTCCCCTCCGGGGTGGACGGGAAACCGAGCGGAGACCCCGGGGCTGCAGGGTAAAGCTGGCCTGGGGACAGCGGGGACACCCCGCGACACGGAGCCGCCGTGCTGGGGCCGCGTCTGGCCCGGCAGTGACCTTGAGCGGCTCCCGGACCGAGCTGTGCCGCTGTTGGCGGCCTCGGCGCGGCCGAGCTTCTGCGGAGCGGGGATCGGAGGTGGTGGTTTCGCTCGGGGTAGGGGCTGGGCGTGCTGGGGAGGGAAGGGCTGTCATCACAGTGCCGCTGCCACATCGCTGACAGAGCCGCAGCTGCTCCGGAGAGCTGCTGGCTGGCAGCGGGGCCGGGGTTATCGCCAGCACTCCTCGCGGGTCTGTATCCGCTCGCACCGCGGGGTGATTTAAGGAGCGAACAGTGCATTAGTTCAGCTCGGTGGGTTGGATACGGTGCTTGTAACACCAAGGTCAAGGTTTCATCCCCGAATGGGCCATTCACTCCAGAGCTGGGGCTCGGTGCCCTGCTGGGTCCCGTCCAGCTCGGGCTATTCTGTGGTTCTTTGCTAAGGAGGTGCCAGGCGGGCTCGGCGCTGGCTCCGGACGGTTCCCAGGGCGTGCTGAGGCATTAGCATGCTGGGCAGGACACATCCCGGGCAGGGGCACACAAAGGCCCTGTCTGTGTTTGCCAGAGAATCCTCTTTAGCTCCAGCTGCAGCAGAGAGGGCTTTGGGAACCAGGTTGACAGGGTGGCATTAAAAGGACATAAACTGGGGGGGGGGTGGTTATACTAAATTGAGTTCTGTGTATAGGAGGCTGAGGCTGTGCCCCGACAAGAGGGCAGGAGCAGGGATACCCTGCTCGGTATTCCCTGCTTGGATTTCCAGGCAGAAATTCAAGAAATGCTGTTTTGTGGGAAGGAACCACTGAGGGATGGTTTTGGCACACAAGCTGCTAAAGAGTTTAAAGATGTGTGAGCTGTGGTGTGCTGGTACCTTGTTTTGGAGGGCAGGTCAGTTCTTAGGAGATGTTACCATTACTTTGATACCACTCTCCCTAAAATTACTGGAAAGATCATCAAAGAGTTGCTTAATGAGCATGTTGGGATCCCTGCCCTGAGCAAGGCCTTGGTCTAAATTTCTGCAAGATTAAATGCTCTGAGCAAAACTCCTTATGTTGGCAAAGTAAGAATTGCAGCCATGCTGGTCATCCCTGGAGCTGCCAGAATCCCTTCCCTCTCCCACACAGGAGGGACTTTGAGTGCTTTAGAGCCATGGAGTTAAAGTGACTTTCTCTAATACAGATCCTGAATGAGGGGAGTTACTGATGAGAGTCCAGAGAAAGTACAGCTATTTCCTCAATAAGTTGTGTCTTAAATTCTAAACCCAAAGCACTAGAGCACATAGAACTAAGTAAAGATCAAGCATATTATTATTATTATTATTATTATTATTATTATTATTATTATTATTATTATTATTATTATTATTATTTTGTTTTCCGTATTGCAGTAATGAGAATGTTTTTTGCAGGCAGCCCTTCCCTTTCCTTTTTGGGGAGCTCAGTTCTGTCCCTAGGTGGCAGAGAGATTTGGAATATGGACTAAACCCTCAGGCTGCACCAGAGAATCATATTGTCTAGGCTCTATTTTATTTTTTTTAATTAAATATTAAGCTAGTGGGACTCCTAAGAAGAACCAAGTCATGTTTTCACAGGTGCTGTGTGCAGATAATTCCTGTGCAGGAAGCTTTGTGGGTCAAATCATGTCAGTATTAGTGAAGCCAGTAAGGCTGTAATTGACACTAAAGCAGTCCAGGCTTTGTTTAGCCAGGCTGTGGTGTTTGTTGTGCCTTAACTGCCAAGACAACTGCCTGGGAGGATGAAGTGTAGCTGTCTTTACAATGGTAAAAATGTTGGACCCAGGTGCCTTTGGGTGTTTTTACCTCCCCTGTCCATCTGCAGGAGCCTGTAATGTTGTTTGTTCCTGTTCAGCAAATATTTTGTTGGCTGATGGGCAATGAAATTGTCACTTAATGGGACACCCACCCCTCATCTGCCATAATTTCATAATTGTAACTTCTTCTCTGCCAGAGGTAAAGAACTTCCTGTTGTTTTGTTACTGTGTTTCCTAACAGAAGGTCTCTGGCCTGTGTGAGTTCCTCATGAATTCTGAAGTGTTGAGACATTTCCCCAAGAATCACTGGCTGGTTTGGATTGGAAGGACCTTAAAGCCCCCACCATCCCACCCCTGCCATGGCAGGGACACCTTCCACTATCCCAAGTTGATCCAAGCCCCATCCAGCCTGGCCTTGGACCCTGCCAGGGAGGGGGCAGCCACAGCTTCTCTGGGCACCCTGTGCCAGGGCCTCACCCTGACAGGGGACAATTTATTCCCAGTATCCCATCTAACCCTGCTCTTGGTCAGTGGGAATCCATTCCCCCTGTTCTGTCACTCCAGGCCCTGCAGTCCCCCTCCCTTGGAGCTCCTTTAGGCACTGATTCTGTGGCTTGGTGACATAAAGTTCCCCGAAATCCATGTGTGGTGGTGACTGCCTGTCCCTTTGAGTTCTCACTTGGTGAATCTGTTTTCATATTTCACATTTTGTTTTCCTTGTTCCTGTTCCTGCTTCTTGCTCTAGCTCTGCTCTGCAGCAGTTCAGCTTGTGCCTACTTCAGTACCCATTTGCCAGCACCTGGAATACAAGTTATGATCCACCTGCAGTCAAGCCTTTCCCAAAAGTTCAGCCACCCAAACACCCCAGGGTTTTTTTTTAATTTGATGTGGAAAGTAAGTCCTTACAGGCAGTGAAATGGTCCATGTTGCATTGAGTGATTCTCTGAGCTGCCTTTCTCTTGTTGCCAGGCCCTGTGTGTAGGTTTGCTTAGCCCAAACTTGGGTAATTGTGCAGCAAGTTAATTTGCTAATTATGATGTCTTGAGGTCCCTTCTTGGGGTACCTGAACTGATGCCTGGAAAGGCTGAGCTGGAGCAGAGACCAGACAGAGCAAAAGGAATAAAATCAGTATTTATTGAAAGGATTCACTTTGGGCAGTGCAAGAGCCCAGCCAGGCTACATTCAGTTTAAATCCAAGATGGATCTTGGTCATGAGTTTTACACTTTTATAAGTTTTGGTTCATCTTGGGGTCAGTTATCCAACCACAGCCCCAGGCTATGAAGTCTCAGCCCCCTGGTTGCCCCCTTTCCCTTGCTGTTGTTTTTGCTTTTTGGGTACCAGATGTCCTTGATTCTCCAGCTGGGAAGGGATTGTTTTGTCTAACTACCCTGTGAAGAGAACTTACTAACACCTAAAATGAAGTTTCAGAGTTACACACTAAGCAGCAGTGAAAAATATAAAAGCTAAAAAAGCCCTGCTTAAAAGCAGGGCATCAGCTACAGCAGCTGAAGGTACCAGGAGCCTGGTTGTGGAGGAGCAGTTGGTGCCTGCTGGGACATGGTGGAAAGCTGCTGAACCAGCCCCTCCCTCCTCATCCTCCCCATTCCTGGTGCTCTGAGCACAGCCAGCAGTGGAAGGGAGTTTATCAGACCAGGAGTGGCACTGGAGTGTTGGAAGGGAGGGTGAACTTTGCTCATGTAGCTGACAGGCAGATCAACAGAGAGATCCTGGGCTGTGGTTTAACCCTCTCTTTTCAGGGTCTTGGTAATCAATGTGGAGACTCTACATGGCTGTTTTGCCTTGTTTTCCCATTGTCATTCTTCTCACCTTCTCATCACCCTCCAGCTTTAGGAAGATAAGAATGGAAGTGCCCAAACAAATGTGTCTAATTCATGCAGGGAATCTAGGAGTACAAAAGGACTTGTCACTTTCTTCTTTGTACAGATCCTGGAACTGAAAAGTGACGTCCTGACACCTGGGAGCATCACGGACCTGGAATGACGGGGGAGAAACTGCTTTGGTTGGCCATCCCTGCTCTTGTGTGTCCATTAAAAGGTGTGTGTGCTGCTGGAGTGCTGCTCATCTGCTGCCTCTCTCAGCCTGCTTCCCGAAGCATGGAGCTTTGCTTTTCCACAGAGCAGTCTGGGCTGTGGTGAGAGCTGCTCCTGGAGCTGAGGAAACAGCCACAGTGACATCTGAAGGTGTCACCATCAGCCACATGGTAGGGCCCTGCCTCTGGAGGGTACAGTCCCTCTGCTTGGCCAGCACAAGGCTGTGCAAGGCCTTGCTGTGTGCTTGAGGAGAGGCAGCAAAGCTGGAGGTGATGTGAGTGGCTGTAGTGAATGGGGCTTTGTCCTCTACCCAAGGGCTCTTTCACTTCAGGTGCCAGCACTTGCAGTCTGCTTGGTCAAGGCTGGAAGGCTGGGCCTGTGTTGCTTCTGGTGTTGCTTGGGGTGATAGCAAGTAAGAGATTAGGAAGGGCCTTTGCAGGGGTTTCACAGAGATGTTTATTTCAGCCACAGGTGTGCATCGCCCATGGTTCAGGGAACAAAGGCAAGGGGCTTGTGAGGGTCCAGGTACATGGGATGAGCAGGGCGGGGAGAGCATCAGGGACCAATTACCAGGGGACATGGGGGTGCACAAGGGTGAGGTTAAGGCAAAGGGCCAACAGGGAATCAGAGTGGGAGTGACCAGAGACAGAGGGACTGGGAGAGGGAACAGAACAGAACAGGAGTATCAAGAGAAGGCAGTGGGAGAGGCCTCTCATGTTCCCTAATTGGGAATGCCTTTCTGGGTCTCGACAGGCCTGGATCTGCTCTGTACCTCTGAGGGAGATCTGCACCTCTCCTGCCCGAGCCCGAGGAGCCATGGAGGACAAACGCAACATCCCCATCATCGAGTGGGAGCACCTGGACAAGAGGAAGTTCTACGTGCTGGGCATTTGCATGACCATGATGATCCGGGTGAGCGTGTACCCCTTCACGCTCATCCGCACGCGGCTGCAGGTGCAGAAGGGCAAGAGCCTGTACAACGGGACCTTTGACGCCTTTGTGAAAATCCTGCGGACAGAAGGGGCGGCCGGGCTCTACCGTGGCTTTTTGGTGAACACCTTCACGCTGATCTCGGGCCAGTGCTACGTCACCACGTACGAGCTCACCCGCAAGTACGTGTCCCGCTACAACAACAACAACGCCGTCAAGTCGCTGGTGGCCGGCGGCTCGGCCTCCCTGGTGGCCCAGAGCATCACAGTGCCCATCGATGTCGTCTCCCAGCACCTCATGATGCAGAGGAAGGGGAGAGCATGGGCAGGTTCAAGGTGCAGAGCCAGGACGGCAAGCGGCTGCTGGTCTTTGGCCAAACCAAGGACATCATTGTACAGATTTTCAAGGCTGACGGTTTTAGAGGCTTCTACAGGGGTTATGTGGCCTCGCTGCTCACTTATATTCCCAACAGTGCGGTCTGGTGGCCCTTCTACCACTTCTATGCTGGTAAGTGAAGGAGGCTTCAAGTGGATTTTATCCCAGGAGACCCAGAAGCCCCTCGGATTGACTCTTGACACTGTGGATTCAGCGTGATTCACTTTCTTTCTGGAGTGGGGGCAGAATCTGCCCTGAGCTAAGGAGCTGTACATGGTTGTGTAGGAGTTCTGCAGGTGTTGGGTGGAAGTTTAACAGAGCAGCAGTGTTTCAATGCAGAACAAGGGGTCCAAGTGCTATAGGACTTCAAACTGGATGGCTCTAGGCAAGTGGGACTTTATGCATCTGCTTTAACTTTCTCTTCCACTAATCCCAAATAATGCCTTCTCCACTGGAGTGGGGAAGGTACTTGTTTTGGGTTATTGTGTTTGGAGCCACAATGTAAGTATAGTTCATCTTTCAGTTCATGTAGATTCAGGAATCTCATATATGGCAAAGGGACTTTTAGAGCTACAAATCTCATGGCAAAACCAAACAACAGGCAGAGACAAGGGTCAAATCTTCCCTGGCTTTATTTTAGGTGTTGCTTCAGTTTTGACAACTTTAAAATTGGCACCAAGTCTTGTGATGAAGAGCTGCACTCAGTAGAATGTTCTTTCTCCCTAGCTCAGTTCTGGTACTCCTTAGGGTGTTTCCAAAGGCCAAAGGTATTTGCCAGCTAAGGTTTATTTCCACCTCTGATGATCCTTTCGATTTCTGCTGTGCAGCTTTGCACATGGTTTTTAGATGTCTAATTACCTAATTTCTGCCAAAAGGTGGAGGTAGTGAGCAGTTTGGGTTTTGCTGTACTGGGCCTAAAGTTCATCTTGGAGATCGCCTGTTTTTCAAAATCTGGATGTCTCAAAGGTCCTGTTTGCCTTCCAGAGTTCTGGTAGCTAGAGGAAGCATTGGTTCTGCATCCAGGCTGCATTTAAATGGCAGTGGCAGCTTGGCATGTGCTCCCATCAGTCTCCATGTCAACAGTTTGTAAGACCAAAACCCACTGTATGAACCATAATAAGATTTTCATGCCAAAAGAGCTCAGAGGAGGGCATGTAAGAACAAGGCAGTTGATATGGAGAGACTGGAACTCTCAGCTTCCAGGTGTTTGCTCTTCCCTGTCTTCTCAGTGGAAATTGAGATGATGGGAAACATAAGCCCCAGCTGTCAATGAATCTCTTCTTTGGCTGCATTTCCCAGTCCTCTGTCCCCAGGGCAGCAGCAGGGGTCACTGAACCCTCCTCGGGTTCAAAGAACACTGCTGGCCCTGATTCCAGTTCAATGTTTGAGGTCTAGAACAGAGCCACTTCCTTCCCTCTTGCCAGACAGGCTTCCTTATTGTCCAAAAAAAAAAAAAAAAAGGGAGCTGTTGAACAATCTTCTGTCCAACTTTAACCAGTAGAAGTGTGGGAGATTCAAATCCTATTGGCCAGGGAGCAGAGTGAGGAAATCTGGGATGAGCACTACATGGTGCTTTTCTCTTTTGGGATCCACAGTGGGATACCAGGGTAGTGTCAGCTTTCTGTGCAAATCTCTGCAGCCTTGTCTGAAGGCTTCCCCCACCTTCTAAAGAGGGTGGGTGTTTTCATGCCCCTGTTTTAGGGATATGGAAGCTCATTCTGTCCATTTTGCCCCACAGGCCTGGGAGCCAATGTGGCAGCTGATGGGAGGCTGTGGGACAAAGCATGGGGAGTGTCCTGGAGCCACCAGTGTGCTGAGCCCTGCTCCCTGTGCTGTGCCAGCTTTCTGGTTAATGTAGGAAGCACCACTTTGAGATTCTGTGGGAGGAACTGGCAGGCTGTAAATCAGGGATTCTGCCCATTGCAAATCAGTTTGAGTTAGGGAGTGGAGTTAAGGAAATAAGTGGCCACTGAAAATCTGAAATTTTCCTCTCTCTCTCCTGTTCCCAGAACAGCTTTCGAGTTTGACTCCTAAGGACTGTCCCCACCTCCTCCTGCAGGCAATATCAGGGCCCCTTGCAGCTGCCACAGCTTCCACACTCACCAACCCCATGGACGTGGTGAGGGCTCGGGTGCAGGTAAGAGCTCAGCATGCTTGGCACAGCCTGGGGTGGGGCTCACCCTCAGCTCTCTGATCTCTGTGGTTCCAGGTGAGCTCCTTCCCTGCTCTTCCTGGGCCTTTCATCCTGGGTTGTAGCTGCTTAATTAGCTCTCAGCATTAGCAGGAGGAGCCCAGGGAGCAAGGCTGGCAGTGCTGGCCTGGCCTGCTCAGACAGGCTTTCTCTTCACAAAGGGAGAGATGCTTCCTGCTGCCTCCTTAGGACTTTGTGCTTGTTTTGCTGCCCTGCTCAGGGAATTCTGGGGACCAGATCAAGGCTGTTGGACTGGCTGATCTATTATCTCCAGAGTGTTCAGTTGCAGCAGAGCCCCAGAGCAGCTCAGTGTGGCATCTGGCAGCTCTGTCAATGTTTGTTCTGCCATTGCAGGTGGAAGGCAAGAGCTCCATCATTCTCACCTTCAAGCAGCTCATTGCAGAGGAGGGTCCCTGGGGGCTCACTAAAGGCCTCTCTGCCCGCATCATTTCGGCCACTCCTTCCACCATTGTCATCGTGGTGGGCTATGAGACGCTGAAGAAGCTGAGCCTGCGCCCAGAGCTGGTGGACTCGAGGCACTGGTAGAGGCAGCTGGTGGAGGAGAATCTTCCTGTGAACCCTCTGAGTCTGGACTGGTACAGGGGAGAGCCTGGGATGTGACACAGCTGCTGTGCCTTTGTCTCTGGCTGGTTTCACAGCACAAGGCAGATACAAAAGCAACTGCACTTCACCTCTTTAGATTTGAGTTTCATACAGTGGTCTGCTGCTGGTTTTGCTTGAACTGTGACCTTTGTCAGTGCTGTTTGCCTGGGACAGTCCATTCCAGGTGTGTGAACATGTCCTGGCAAGTTACTAATTCCTTTTTTTTTTTTTTTTTTAATTAAAGACTTACTGGCTTAAGCAAAAAGCCAGTTTATTCTCTTTAAATTATTTTCATCTTTGCCAAACTTCCAAGGAGAGGAGTCTCACAGCCTGCAGCAGGACCCTCTGGTGGGATGTCTCTAGTGACACTTGTGCTATGGGAAGCTGGAAGCAGAAAATAGACAAGTGACTTTCTCCAATTACTTGCATTTATTTCTAGAAGATGTGAGACAAGAGTAACCTGGAACCACTTCAGACCTGATTTCCTGCGTTTTGAATAGATCTCCGTACTTGTTTTGTAAAACGTTCCCTATCTCTCATCCTCCAAACAGCAAGCTGCCTGATAGCAAGTCAGGAGCTGAGCTGGCTGTTTGCAATTAGCTGATGTGGGTTTTGACACCTAACCTGTGTTTTTAATCTGTTGTAATTTAATTTTTTTATTTTAGGGGAGCTTATTCTGATTTCTGGGGAACTGATTGATTGTCCTGTGGCCTTGTTCAGTGTGTCAATCCTGCATGTTCAGAGTGGCTGCAGCCACTTCCCACCTTAGTTAGTTTAAGCTCAGAAATGCAGTTAGGAAGTGTCTGACTGGTGCTGCCAGCAGCTGGATGAGAGCTGAGTGGGGTTTGAGCTACAATTCGATGGGAGGTGGGGAAGGGAAAATCTTGTGCTGGCTTTTGATCCAGTTCAAACCTGACAGGCATGTTCATATTGAATAGGAAGTGGTGGTTCACTTCATGAGATTAAATTCTGCTCATCCAGTTTGGGAGGGGCAAGGATAATGTTTTGCACAATTGCTGGATCAGAAGCCTGAGCTATGGTCTGTGTATTTTACCAGGTGAAAACTTCAGGGGAATGAAACCAGAGGCTGCTTTTTGGGGAGGGAAGGGATTGTTTGACTGTACTCTGCTGCTCTTGGTGGTTGAGATTTGCTTTTCATGCTGCCAGCCCACGTGGTGCTCATCCCTGTTAGCCACATCTGGGGTTTTTGGGATGCACCTCCAGACAACAGAGTGCACCACCTTCATTCCCCTTCTGCCATAACCAGGAATTTTGGTTGAGGTGTTGATCCTGTGGCTGTTGCTGGGCTCCACTTGGTTGTCTCTTCCTGAAGGGAGTCACCAAGTGTGGCTCTGCCCTTCATCCCAGTGTTGTCCCTGCCCAGCAGGCACTGGACATGCCAGCATGTCTGCTGGAGATGGAGAGTGCTGAAGCTGCTGCTGAGGTGAGGGAGAGGCTTCTCTGCCAAGGGCAGAGCTTGATTCTAAGGTGCAGTGCTGTGATGGGGCTGTGGCTGAGTCATCAAAGCCTCTTCATCCCTTCATTTTTGTTTCTTGCAGTGCTCAGGCAGTGAATGCTGGAGCCACTGGTGGAGCAGCAACTTCTGCAGCTGCTCTGGTCACCTGTTTGTTGTTTAAAAGTTGACACCAGTTGGCTCTTGCTCTAATAACAGATTCTGCTCTGAAAAGCAGAACAACAGCACCCCAAATTGCAAGGCAGCAGTAATGCTAATATGAACAGGAACAATAATAATCGACCTCTGCCAAGTGCAGCAGGGCCAGTCCCAGTGTGTGGCATGGAGGGGTGGCAGCACCAGTGTGGGGAGACACTGTCAATGTTCCTCTCATAACCAGCAACGTTCTTGACAACTAATAAACTTGAGAGACCTTCTGTTTGGTGCCTGTGTTTAAAAGCACATGACTCCATGCCAGGGGAGGCTGCTGCATTTTGTCCTGTCACAGAAAGGGTTTCACCCTTTGCCTTTGGACTAGGAGAGGGAGGTGATTTGCCTCAGAACGCAGTGACAAGTGGCTGCTCAGTGGCTGGAGGAGCAGGGGGAAGCGCTAGAGCACGTGGAGTGCCTGGAAGCAGCTGTGACCCAGAGCCGCCCTGAGGACGTGGGCTGGGTCCTGCTTGGCTGCTACATGGGAAATATGGCTTTTTTTATTCTTTAACCGAGCTGGACTTTGCTGCTTCTTTCCTCGCTGAATTCTTCAGGCTTGGTTGGTTTTATTTCACTAAATTATAGAGAGCCCCAGTCTCTGGGGGGCAGGGCGGGCATTCCCGGGCGAGATAAGAACGGCTTGTCACGCTGCTTCGCGTCAGGGCCGGGCGCGGCCCTGTGCAGCTTCTTATCGCGGTGGTTTTTGCGGCGCTTTGGGTTCGAACCGGGAACGGCCGGGCCGGGGCCGCGCTCCGTTCCCGCGCTCCGTTCCCGCGCTCTCTCTGTTCCCGCGCTCCGTTCCCGCGCTCGCGGCGGAGGGGGCGGGGCCCCGCCCCGGCCAATGAGCGGCGGCGGCGCGCGCGG
Organism: Muscicapa striata striata; assembly: GCA_030060385.1. Classification (NCBI taxonomy): domain Eukaryota; kingdom Metazoa; phylum Chordata; class Aves; order Passeriformes; family Muscicapidae; genus Muscicapa; species Muscicapa striata. The sequence continues at coordinate 278,747 of JAREIS010000359.1, read as the reverse complement.
GGCCGTGGCCGCCATGGCGGCGGCGGGCGGCGATGGCGGCGCGGCCCCGGTGGGGGAGGCGGGTGCGGATGGAGGCGGCGGTGCCGCCCCGGCGGAGACCCCGGGCCGCGCCGAGGTGTTCGCCACCGTGGTGGACACGTTCCTGGAGAAGCTGGTGGCCGCCGGGAGGTGAGGCGGGAGCGGGGTCGCGCTCAGGGGAGGGACCCCTGACCCAGCTCTGCCGTGATCCTGCGCCCACGGGGATCCGCGGGAACGGCCGTGCCCCGGCTCTGAGCCTGGCCCCGACCCTGCTCCCGGCCCTAACCCTGCCCCAGCTCTGAGCCTTGCCCTGACCCTGCTCCCGGCCCTAACCCTGCCCCAGCTCTGAGCCTGCTCCCTCTGACCCTGCTCCCGGGCCTAACCCTGCCCCACCTCTGAGCCTTGCCCTGACCCTGCTGCCGGCTCTGAGCCTGCTCCCGGCCCTAACCCTGCCCCAGCTCTGAGCCTGGCCCAGACCCTGGTCCCATCCCTAACCCTGCCCCAGCTCTGAGCCTTGTCCTGGCCCCGGCCCCACACCTAACCCTGCACCCAGCTCTGAGCCTGGCTCTAACTCTGACCCTGACCTCACCCCTAACCCTACTCTGGTTCTGACCCCAGCCCTGTCACTAACCCTGCCCCAGCTCTGAGCCTGGTTCTGACCCCAGCCCCATCACTAATCCTGCACCCAGCTCTGAGCCTGGTTCTGACCCCAGCCCCATCACTTACCCCACACCCAACTCTGAGCCTGACCCTAATCCTGCACTTGGCCCTGAGCCTGGTTCTGACCCCAGCCCCATCACTAATCCTGCCCCCAGCTCTGAGCCTGGCCCAGACCCCAGCCCCAGTCCTAATCCTGCCCCCAGCTCTGAGCCTGGCCCAGATCCCAGCCCCTCTGTTACCCCAGTCTGATCCTGCCCTCCTCCCCTCTTGCAGCTACCAGAGGTTTGTCAACTGCTACCGCTGTTTCTACAAGCTGCAGCCTCAGCTGACCAAGAGCATTTATGATCAGTTCATCTCCCAGCTGCAGACATCCATCAAGGTGAACTGGGGAGGAGTCTGGGGGGCTGTGGAGGGGCTTGGAGCATCCAAAAGTGGATTCAGAGCCCTGTGGAAAAGTGCTGAGCCCATTCATATTAAGGGTAGCAAGCACATTCCCTGAATGGCAAAAGCAGAAAGCTGAGGCTGCTCTCCAGAGTTCTGTCTTCCCCAGAAAAAGCTGTAGGATCATTCAGGTTGGAAAACAGCACTAGGATGGTGCTTGTCAAGTCCAAGCTTTTCCCAAGCACTGCCAAGGCCACCACTAAGCCATGTCCCTAAATGCCACATCCACACATCTGTTAATTACCCCAGGGATGGTGGTCCCAGGGTGTAGACTTCATCCAGGACAAAGCTGGAAGGACTTTGGGTAAGGGATGGAGGGACAGGACAAGGGGGAAAGGCTTCCCACTGCTGGAGGGCAGGGTTAGGTGGAGTACTGGGAAAAAATTCCTCCCAGTGAGTCACTGGCACAGGTTGCCCAGGGAAGCTGTGGCTGCCCCATCCCTGAAAGAGTTTAAGGCCAGGTTGGACAGGGCTTGGAGCAGCCTGGGATAGTGGAAGGTGGAACGAGATGTGCTTTAAGGTCCCTTTGAACCCAGACAATTCCCTGATTCCGTGACCAGGGAAGGCTCACAAGCAGAGTGGTGCCTGTGTTTTTTCACCTTGTGTCCTTCTTTGACAGGAGGAGATCCAGGAGGTAAAAAATGAAGGGAATCTGGAGGGACTCTTCAGTTCACTGGATAAGATCGTGGAGGAGGCAAAGGGCCGGGAGGAGCCAGCGTGGTACGGATGGCCAGGGCTGGGGGTCCTGCCCTGCAGGGCCAGGGGGGTGTTTGGGTGTCCTCTTGGCCTCATGCTGCAAGGGAGGGTCTGAAAGCTCCTGTATCTTTACTGGGCCTAAACCACACAAAAATCAGGTTAATTTGTGCTTCTCTGGGACCAGGATCCATTTCCATTCACTTCCTTAGTGCAGGGAGGTCAGTGCCACTGAAATGGGGGGAGGGCAATTCTGACCAGTCCAAAGTGCTGATGGGATGTTCTGGGCACAGCACCTGTCTAACAGCAGAGCTCCCCTGGGTGCTCTTTGTGTCCCTGGCTCAGGGCCTCAGCAGACACTGCAGGTGCTGTTTGGCCACCTGGGAGACTGTCCTGGTTTGAAGGACAGGTGTCTGCCAAGAAAGGCAGGAGCTTCTCTTTGAAATGGAGAATGTAAACATCCCTCCTCCAAATCATTATTGTAATTTTGAAATTAAGGAGATCTCAGGCAAAGATATGGGAATTAGGAATAACAGTTCTTTACTAGGAAAATTAAAATAGAAATGCAGTATTACAAAGAACAATCCCAAACCCTGCCAGAGTCAGAATCCAAGCTGACACCCGTCAGTCAGTCAGGGTGTTGGCAGCAGTGCCATTCAATGGTGGCTGCATCCTCCTGCAGTGGCAGATGTGGTTCAGCTGGAGCAGTGCTCCTGGAGAAGGTGCAGTTTCCTCTGAAGGTGCAGGGATGATGTGGGAAGGTCTGGCTTTCCTCTGGAATCCAGTGGAAAGAAGGTACCTTGCTGTCCAAAATCTCAGTTTTTATCTGGGTAGGAAAGGCTTGGCTCCTCCCCTGGCTGGAGCATCTCCCATGGGATGATGGAATTTTATCAGCCATGCCCTGGGACTCAATGGCCATGAACAGGAGATCTCTCCTGGAGGGAGGATGGGCTGTGAAAAAGATAAAGATGATTGCCCCAGCTGGTTTAAAGCTGCCCATGAGCAGATAATGTGTGCCACAAGGAATCACTGCCCCACCCGATTTTAACAGATAGTGACAGAATACACATTTCTGGCCACATCAGCCCAACACAGAGACAGACTGGAAACTGTAACCAGAAACAAGATGTTGTGTTTCTGTGCTGAGGGGGTGAATGACACCCTGCCTGCTCCATCATCCTTTCACAGCCAGGCTTGGGAGGGGCTCTCTGCTCCTTCCAGGGGGGCTCAGCACTGGGGTCCCCACTCTGGGAGCCCAGAGCTGATCCTCAGCAGCAGTCCAGCACCAGCTGGGCTGTGTGGGGCTGGGCTGGCAGGGTGCTGCTCTGGGTGCTCAGTGGGGCTGGGCTGGGCTGGCAGGGTGCTGTTCTGGGTGCTCAGTGGGGCTGGGCTGGACTGGCAGGGTGCTGCTCTGGGTGCTCAGTTCTGCTCTGGGTGCTCAATGCTGCTGTGTGGGGCTGGCAGGGTGCTGCTCTGGATGCTGCTCTGGGTGCTCAGCACTGCCCTGGGTGCTCAGCACTGCTCTGGGTGCTCAGCACTGCCCTGGGTGCTCAGCACTGCTCTGGGTGCAGCTCTGGGTGCTCAGCACTGCTCTGTGTGCTCAGCACTGCCCTGGGTGCTCAGCACTGCCCTGTGTGTTCAGCACTGCCCTGGGTGCTCAGCACTGCCCTGCGTGCTGCTCTGGGTGCTCAGCACTGCTCTGGGTGCTCAGTGCTGCTCTGTGTGCTCAGCACTGCTCTGGGTGCTGCTCTGTGTGCTCAGCACTGCCCTGTGTGCTCAGCACTGCCCTGGGTGCTCAGCACTGCTCTGGGTGCTCAGCACTGCCCTGGGTGCTCAGCACTGCCCTGGGTGCTGCTCTGGGTGCTCAGCACTGCCCTGGGTGCTCAGCCCTGCTCTGGGTGCTCAGCCCTGCTCTGGGTGCTCAGCACTGCTCTGTGTGCTCAGCCCTGCTCTGGGTGCTCAGCCCCGCCCTGGGTGCTCAGCACTGCTCTGGGTGCTGCTCTGGGTGCTCAGCACTGCCCTGGGTGCTCAGCCCTGCTCTCTGTGTGCAGCTCTGGGTGCAGCTCTGGGTGCTCAGCCCTGCCCTGTGTGCTCAGCCCTGCTCTCTGTGTGCTGCAGGCGCCCCAGCGGGCTCCCGGAGCAGGACGTGCGCAGTGCCCTCGTGCCCTACCTGCTCAAGCACCGCTCCCACCTGCGCAGGGCCCTCAGGGACAGGCAGCAGGACAGCAGGAAGGTGGCTGAGGCCGTGCTCATGGGGAGGGACAGGATTGCAGAGCTGCAGCAGCTGATCCAGGCTCGCCAACAGGCCTGGCAGGTGAGAACAGACCAAACCTAACCAATCCAAACCTAACCAAACCTAACCAAACCAAACCTAACCAACCTCCTCGCAGCTCAGTGGGACCTGGAATGACTTTCAAACCCTCCCCTTCTCCAAGACCTCCCCAGCAGCCAAGTCCTGCTGGAACTTTAGGTGTGGGCATTTTCTCTGGAGGTCTCTTTTCCCTGTGCAGTGGGTGGGATGTGGGGTGGCCCTGGGGGAGATGAGGGGGTTGTGTTCTGTGCATGCAGGGGACAGCAGTGTGTGGCACACTCAGCCCACCTTCTGTCCTGAGTGTGCCAGGGTGGGAGAGGCATCATGCTGAGGTCTGTGGGTTGTGTTCCTTCCAGGCTATCAGTAAGGAGCACCAAGAACTCATCATGACATTCCAGGAGCCCCAGTGAGGCTGCAGGATGTCCCACGGGCTCTGCTGAGACAGTTCATCATCCCAAAGCACTGATGGGACAAGGTGTGGCAGAACCAAACTGAAAACCACTGGAGACTGCAGAGGGACTGAAACAGCTGCTGGACTGGCACAGTTTGATTAGATCTGGTGCAGAAACAAAAAAGACATTGGGATCTTTGGAAATGGATGGCAATTCCGTATTTCCTACTCAGCTAGATGTAGATGAATGTCACAAAGCATGTCTGTGCTCTCATCTGCCCCACTCAGTGCTGTGACAGGCCTGGTTCCAGTTTCCAGATGTGGGGTTTTGTGGTTGTTTCACCTGTGCATTAGACAAAGTTAAGTGCCTTAAGCCCCAAGGCAGGCTGTGCCCAGGCCTGAGGAGCACACACATCTGAGGGTAGGTCACAGCCTTGCAGGTTTATTCAGTCTCCATGTGTTCAAACCACTGCCCATGGCAGATGTGGCAGCAGCTGCTGCACCAAGTTCCTTGTTACCATTCATTCTGTTCCCTAAGTTATTCTCTAGCCTTGGGGCCCTCCCTGCAGCCTGAGGTATCCAGGGCTCTGTGCAGAGGTTGGAATGGCCCTGCCTCCACTCTGTGGGCTTTAAATGTTGTTCTGTGGAACCTTCTAGAGCCAGACTGGTTTTCCCCACCCAGAGTTTCTGTTGCTGCCTCATCGGAAGTTTGTGGGCTGGGGAAGCCAAGGCTCCCAGGATCTCCCTGGCACAGTGATTTGCTCTCCAGCATGAGCAGCTTGTTCCTTGAGGCTGGGCAGGGAATGAGGAGAGTCCCCCCACACCTGATGAGGACTGGGAGAGGTTCTGAGCCCAGCAGGACTGGGGGCAGCAGGTTCTGTGCTCTGCACCCCAAGGGGAGGCCATGCCCTGTCTGGGAGCAGCAGTGGCTGCTCACACCACGCCCCAACCTCTGTTTGCAATTAGAGCCCAGGCTGCAGCAGCTTCCCCTCTGCCTCCCCTTGCTGTGCTGGAATCTCAATAAACTGGAGCTGTTGTTCCCAGCTTGGCTCCCACTGCCTCCTTGGCCCACGTACTCTGTACTTTATGGGTTTGTCTGACAAAGGCTCTGGTTCAGCTGTTCTGTCCGCCCTCTGCCTCAAAGCCTCCAGTTCCGCTTTTCAAGACAGGGCTGGGATTTATAGGATCAAAAAGTGGTCGGGATCTGAAAGAGGAATGTTACTCAGGGGCTCTGACTGCCCTGGCCACGCAGCATCTGCCCCTGGCATGTGGCAGGGAGGAGCTGTGGAGACCAAGGGCAAAGGCACCTGCTCACCCTCCTCCAGGGACACAGTGCAACAATGCCATGAAAGAAACGTGTGCTGCTCCCCCAAAGTCCCTGTACATGGAGGGAAACCCCACAGGTTTTGGCAGGAAAGTCTCCCTGTGTTGCAGAAGATGATTCTGGGGTCCAGCAGTGGGAACTGGGACAAGGCAGTTTGTGACTGGGGAGCCCCCAGTGCCCCATCACCCATCCCAGTGGGGACTGGGGAGCCCCCAGTGCCCCATCACCCATCCCAGTGAGGACTGGGTGCTGCCAGGCTGGCAGGGCTGGGCCCACCAACAAGTCCCCCCTGGCCTGGGGCCACTTTTCCCTCCCTTTGTGGGCTCTGGCTGGGCACAGGGGGACCAAGTTCATCCCAAACCACAATTGCCACCTCTGCCGGCAGCTCCGGCCACAGTGGATGTGCTGGAAATAACCCTGGTGAGGCCATTTCCCCCTTGCCAGGGCCACAGGACCCTATAAAGACACCCAGGGAGCCAGGGCTGCACTCAGCCCAGCACAGGGAGGCACCATGAAGTCCCTCATCGTGCTGACCCTCTTGGCCCTGCTCACCTTTGGTCTCTGCCGCAGAGGTACTGGGGGTCCGGGGCTGATGGGGACACTGGGGGTGATTCTGTGCCCTGGGAAGGGCTCTGGAGGGAGCAGAGGGACTGGGAAAAAATTGCTGAGCCTTGGGGTATGGGGTATGGGGTATGGGGTATGGGGTATGGGGTATGGGGTGTGGGGCATGAGGTATGGAGTATGGGGTATGGGGAATGGTGTATGGGGTATGGGGTATGGGGAATGGTGTATGGAGTATGGGGAATGGGGAATGGGGTAAATGGGGTTTGGGGTTTGGGGTTTGGGGTTTGGGGTTTGGAATATGGAATATGGAGTATGGGGTATGGAGTATGGGGTATGGAATATGGAGTATGGGGTATGGGGTATGGGGTATGGGGTATGAGGCATGAGGTATGGAGTATGGGGTATGGAGTATGGGGTATGGAATATGGAGTATGGGGTATGGGGTATGGGGAATGGGGTTTGGGGTATGGAATATGGAGTATGGGGAAATATGGGGTATGGAGTATGGAGTATGGGGAATGGAGTATGGAATATGGAGTATGGGGTATGGGGCTACAAAAGGGAGATAGGGAGCAGGACATCCTTCAGCAGATTGGGGGGGTCTTAGTGAGGGGTCTGAGCTCCAAAAAGGACTGGGGTGAGAGCAGAGCCCCAGGGCCCTGCTGAGCCCACCCACCCCTCCTGTCACTCCCAGCTGCCGATGGCTCCACCAGCACCGGTGACTCGCCCAGCTCTGAAGGTGAGTGACCCAGCTGCTGTGACCCAGCTGCTCTGTCCCCCTGCCCTGGGGAGGGGGGACACGGCCCCCTGACCCAGCTGCTCTGTCCCCCTGCCCTGGGGAGAGGGGACAATGCCCCCTGACCCAGCTCCTGTCCCTCCCTGCAGCCTTCGTGTCCCGACGCGCCAGCGCCGAGGTGGTGCAGAGGCAGAAGCGGAACCTTGGTCATGCCAGGTAGTGCTGGGTGAGGGTTCCCCTTGCTGGCTCAGCCCCTCCCTGGGACCCCCCCAACCCCCCCGTTTGTCCCCAGTGGTGTTGCTGGAGCCCCGCCGGACCCGCTGGAGGCCAAGCGCGAGGTGTGCGAGCTCAGCCCGGACTGTGACGAGCTGGCGGATCAGATCGGCTTCCAGGAGGCGTATCGGCGCTACTACGGGCTGGTGTAGCCCCAGGCACCTCCTCTGTGCTGTGGGGCGGGGCTGAGCTCCCAAAAACACAGCAGCCCCCTCCTCTACCCCCTCTCACCCCTTCTGTTAGTCCTGGAAAGAAATAAATGCAAACGGTGGAGCCAGTTCCTTCCCAAGCTTGGGCTGTGGGTGGGTGGGAGGCTGCAGTGGATGTGCCCCGTGTCACCCCACACAGCTGAGGACTCCTGATTTCCCTCCCTGTGCCCCCCCAGGCTCCAAGGAGGAGTGGAGCTCCCACCCCCAGATCCTGCTCCCAGCAGTGAGGAGCCCAGAGCTGCACCATCGTTATTCCAGTTTCATTGGAAGCTGCTTCTCCCAAGCGTGGGGTTACTGAGGAGCAGCAGAGCTGCACCCTGGGGCCCTGTGGCCTGCCCAGGAATTTCATCACAAACCACCTTAATTAGTCATTAACCTTGAGACACACATGCACACTTACACTGCTGGGTCCCCACATAGGATGACGTATTGTCCCTGCCCCAAATTCATGGAATCACTACTGGTGTGCACTGGAAGAACTAAGGCACAGACTGGGTGAAGAGGGAGCCAGGAGAGGGATACTGCAAGACTCCCACCACAGACAGCTGCCAGGATTCTGGGTCCTGCAGCCCAGCCCCAGTGGGGACACCTGGGGAGCCACCAGGGGCTGGGGCAAGGCCACAGTCAAGGCACTGGTGATGGCTGTGCTGCCCACAAAGGGCCACTGGCAGTGCCAAAGGTGCTTGGGGTCCTGCTGGGGTCAGCTGGCCCCACAGCCAGACCTGGTGCATGCACAGATCACAGAGGATGCTCCTCCAGCTGCAGGGGTGTGCCCAGCACAGAGCAGATGTGGTGAAGCTGTGGCTGTGTCCTGCCAGGCTGAGAGCATCACCCATGGCTGCTGGGGCTGCTGGTGCTGCTCCTGCTGCAAGGGGCTGCTCTGGGGGGTGCTGGGGCTGCTCTGAGTACTGGGGCTGCTCTGGGGGCTGGGGGTGCTGGGGCTGCTCTGAGTACTGGGGCTGCTCTGGGGGTGCTGGGGTGCTGGGGTGCTCTGGGGGTGCTGGGGCTGCTCTGGGGCTGGGGTGCTCTGGGGACTGGGGGTGCTCTGGGGGGGTGCTGGGGCTGCTCTGGGGGGTGCTGGGGCTGCTCTGGGGGCTGGGGCTGCACTGGGGGCTGGGGGTGCTGCTCACTGATGCAGCCAGAGCAGCACAGGGCACTCGGGCAGGAGGGATGTGAAGAGGAAGCTGGTGCACAGTGCAAAGGAGGTGGTGGCAGGACCTGAGCTCAGCTTCACTGCAGGCACAATCTCACCACAGCAGCAGAGGAGCTGTGGGGAGGAGGGTGAGAACCAGCAGCACCCTGGGACCTGTGTAATCTCTTGCCCCAGGCCACCCTGACTCACCAGGTCCAAGAGCAGGATGTTGTTGTAGGAGAAGGGAACACAAAAGTGACCATCTGCAGCACCTTGCTCAGCTGGGGATGCTCCAGCTTGGGGAAGTTGGGAAGGGGGAAGGGGTGGGGGGGCACAGACCCCTGTCAGCTTCCACAATGAGGACCCTGCAAACCTTGGCTTTTGGCCTGAGCAGGGGGAATCACCAAGAGAACCAAAAAATTGATAAGGAGGAAAACTCCAGCACCAAACATAGTGGGAATAGCAAGAGAGGCCAGTGTAAATAAAGGAGCTCAAAACAGCCACAGGACAAAGCAACGGTGCCAGACATGGCTGAGGCAGGAGTCTGGCATGGGGCAGGCACCACGCAGGCAAACACAGCCTGGGACAGACACAGAGTGTCTGCAGCTCCCTGGGCCAGCCCAAATCCACAGAGGCTCTCCCAGGCTGCAGCAGCTGAGGGCTCTGCACTCACAGATGTGGTGGGGTGGGCAGGCACCAACACAGAGCTGAAGAGGTGGGCACAGCTGGGGGCAAAGGGCAGGGCAGACAAGCAGCAGCAGTGGTGGGCTCAGCAGATCCAGGGAGGGCGAGAGCACCAGGCAGCACCACATTAAATACCTGCTGACACTGCATATTTTGAGGTGAGCTCTGTCTCTGTCCCTATCCCCATCCTTGTGTCCATCTTCATCTCTATCCCCTCCTCATCCCTGTCCCTGTCCCTGTCTATGTCCTTAACCCCATCTCTGTCCCAGGCCCTGTCCCTAATCCTATTCCCATTGTCAGCCTCTCTTTGTCCCCACCTCCATCCTCTTCCATCCCCATCTGTCCCCATCTCCACACCCATCTCCCTGCCCCCATTTCCATCCCATCATTTCATCACTCCCATCCTTGTCCCTGTTCCCATCACATCTCCATCCCTATGCCCATCACCATTCCCATTCCCATTCTCATCCCTGTCCCCATCCCCCCTGGTCAGCAGGAAATGTCCAGGACTGTTTCATTCATCATCTGAAAGGAGCTGAGGACACAGTGAAGGGCTGAGCCTTTGGGGTGCCAGTACCCCAACACCACCCCATCCTCCCAGAAGATCTGTGGGGACAGCAAGGCTGGTCAGGGGACAGCCCAGGAGCAGCTTTGGAATTGTGGTGGGTGGTGAAACTGAGGCAGGGTGGGCTGGGAGTATCTCCCAGCTGAAATTGTTTCATGGGGAGTCCAGCTGATTTCCAACCTTGAATGAGGGAGCTGGAGGAAGAAACCTGGGGGGCAGAACCTCCCCTACCCCAGGGGGACACACCCGAGGCACCTGGGGGACCCTGCAGCCCTGCTGGGGCCACAGCACCAGGGTGAGACAGGCTGGGTCTGCAGGACCAAACCCACGGGGGGATGGGGGCTGTGGCTGCAGGAGCCAGGACAGACACAGCCAGGGAGGCTCCTGGCTTTTTCCAAGGTTGTGTGCAGCAAAGCCTGCTTTCTGTTTGGCTGGACAGGGTCAGGACCCCAAGCCCAGAATGGCAGAGCACATTAGGGTCAGGGGTGGGGCTGGCAGGAAATAATGAGATCCTGCTCTGTCCCCCACCCCACTGTAACCCTCTCCCCAGAGAGGCTCCCAGCCCTAAGGATGTCCCTGGCAGATCCAGGCTTGGGACCACCAGGGCAGGAACAAACCCCCAGAGACAGCCTGCAGCCCCCCAGCCCTGCAAAGGTGTTACACAGGGCCTGATGAAGGGCACTGAAATGGGGAAATTGGGACAACAGAGAGAGCAGCTCAGCAGCACTAGGGGTGCTACAAGCATCCCACTCACCCCTCAGCCCAAAAATCACACTGTGGTTTAGAGGAAGGAAAGCCCACAATGATCCAAAAGTATTTGACAAACTTCCTGCTGCTCTGCACTGAGCAGGAGCCAGAGTGGTGCTGGTGAGAAGCACCAGGGGTGTGGTGGCCCTGGGGGTGTCCCCTCCTGCAGCTGAGCCCCCTCCCCAGCACTGCCATGGGCTGGGGGTCCTGCTCCTGCCACTGCCTGCCCCCCAGGATTTTGGGGGCAGAATTCCAAGGGTTTGGGTCATAAAATTACTAGGATTTTGGGGCTGAAATTCCCAGGATTTTGGGGGCTGGAATTCCCACATTCTTGGGGCTGAATTTCCCAGGGTTTAGGACTGGGTATTCTAGGATTTTGAGCTTTTTGGGGCCAGAATTCCTGGGGTTTTGGGGCAGGAATTCCAAGGGTTTGGGTCTTAAAATTCCAAGGATTTTGGGGCTGGAATTCCCAGGGTATTCCCAGTATTCCAGAATTTTGAGGCCAAAATTTCCAGGTTTTTGGGGCCAGATCTCCTGGGGTTTTGGCTCCATTCTGGGCCCTCCCTGGCAGAAGGGGCAGGGGCTCAAAGGCAGCTTTGTGCTGGACAGATTGCTGACCCTGCCACAGCCTTGCTTTGGCTGAGATCCCCCCCAAATTCCTGCTGAAAACTCGACCCCTTACAGTGCATGGGGGGTGTATGGGAGTCTCCAGTGCTGGGGGAGTCACTGGAAGGCAGCTCTGAGCACTGGACTTGAAGGGCCAGGCTGCAGCTGGATGGAGCTCAGGGGACAGGGCACTGAACTGGGAGCAGGATGGATGCTTTCCAAAGCCCCTGTCTTTGGGGATTTATTGATCCCCAGAGGACTCATGATGAGTGCTGGGCACGGCATGAGCAACTCTAAAACACCCTGTCCCTGTGCCAGAAGGCAGGCTGGTCCACACCAGGGCTCTGGTGGCCCCAGCCAAGGGGAAATCACTTGTCCCAGGGGTGTTGGCAGGAGACCAAAGGGGGGGTTTGGGGTCTCCAAACTGGGATGCAGACCCTGGTGCTGAGGAAAATAACCAACAAGGCACAGCAAACCCAGGCAGGGAGATTTTCAAGGCAGGGGAATGACGTCTGTACCAGAATTGGGAAGCAGAGGCACAGAAAAGGAGGGGGACAGGCAGTGAGTGGGGCTGGCTCCTGGGAGTCCTTGAGGATTCAGCTCCACAACGAGCAGGAGTCCCAGCCCCTGACCAGTGTTGTGGCCTTTTCCTGCTTCAATTTCACCTCAGCCCATTCCCATGCAAGGGCTGTGAGACAAACCCTCACTCATGGACAGCCCACAGCAACACCTGCATGGACCTGATGGAGGCTCAGGGTTTGTTATGGGGTTGGTGGCCTCCTGGAACAGCCCTTCCAAGCTGGCAAAAGCATTCCCAGCCTTGTTCAAGGGGATGGAGGCAGCAATGACAGTCCCCTTCTGCCAGCTCACTGTTGGGACACGGCAGGTCTCACCCCCAGCCCATTTCTCTACCAGGGACTAAAGCTGGATTCACCTTTTCACAACTCTCATCTTCCACCAGTGGCAGCCTCCAAAGAACTCAAGAGGGAGAGAAAATGATGATCGTGCCCACCAGAAGCTCAGGGAGCTTTGACAGCAATGAATTCAGGGCAGGAATAATGATTTATTTTCTCTCCCTACTCCCCAGCTACCCTTGGCACCAAGGGCATGGTGGGACCCCAATTCCATCACCTCGAATGGACACTGGAAAGTCACAAAATTTAAAAATTTACACTTCCCTGTCTCCCACTTCTCCAGTCCCTTTCCCCCATTACAAGTGAGCTGCAAAGGCCCCATGAGCTATGCCAGGTTCTCGTGCAGGGTCAGGGGTGCTCCTGTGGCAGCAGCATGCAGAGTTCTAGCAAGAGGATGAAGTCATCCCAAATCACAGAGGCAGCAAGGGAAATGCTGTTCCCATCACAGGGAGAAGGAAGGACCCACCTGCAATTCTTTACTGGAAGGTTTGAGCTTATGCTCAAGGGTGGATTTACAGATGGAAAAAGCACTCAGCCCCAGGGCTGTGCAGGAAAGGTAGGATGGGATGGGCTGGGAATAACCACAGGACACAAAGTACAAACATCTGGTATTTTATTAAGCCAGTTGCTGTGTTCAGACCATGGTCAGACATGTGCTGGGAGGCCCAGCCCCTCCTCTTCCAGCTGGGCCCCACGTCCCCTTGTCCCTCAATGAGAGCACTCCTCCCTGGCTCTGCCAGCCCGTGTGCCACACGAGGGCTGAGGAGAGGTGATTGTCCCTCGCCTCAAACCTACATTCCCCACCCTGCAAGTGGCAAGGCAGCAACAGGAGCCCAGTGCCAGCTTGCCTTGTCCCCACCCTGGCCAGTGCTGCTGCACACCAAGGAAAGAGCCCTAAATTGAAGATGTGAGACAAAACCCGAGGCATTGCGGGTGGCCTCAAGCCAAGCAAGGATGGGACCAGAGAGGCTGCTTGGAACAGCCCATGAAACCATGGAGCAGAAGCCCAACAAGCACCAGTGACTGTGTCCACCATGGTTTGGGGACAGCCCAGCCAGTCTCAGCCACCACAGACCTGTGTCCTCCCAGCAAGGGGTCACCCCAAAAACCCCCAACAGCTCAACAGGGTGGTAATGAAGACAAAAACCAAACCCAAGAAACACACCAGAACATATGAAAACTCTCATTTTCAGCCCACAAGATGGTTTTTCTGTTTGCTCTCCTTCACAGCACAGCAGGCACTTACAGCTGCTCCAGGGCAAGGCTGGAGTTGGTGCAGGAGCAGCACTGCAGTGAAGAGCCATGGCCAGAGCCTGCAGTCTCCATCCTGCCTGATGCCCTCCTGATGAGGCAGCTCATGGTTCTGGCTAGGGGCAGGATGCACAGGGTGGGGGGCTCCCAGGGAGCCCCCACTGCAGCACCACAGCAGCCACAGGCTGCACAGAGCCTCACACAGAGCAGCCTGTTTGCTTCCACCCCAAGATCCACTTCATATCAGCACCCACCATGCCAGGGGAGATGCAGTGGCTTTGGACAGAGCAGATCTGTTTGAGGAGGAAACTCCAGCTCATCCTGAGTGCTGGGCTGGGGGCAGGGAAGTGCCTTCCTTTACCCCAGTCCTGGGGATGACATGGTGAGCCCCCTCAGAAGGCCATGCTTGCTGGAGCACACTACATGCCACCATCCCAGAGCAGAGCCTCTCTGTTTCTCAGCTCTGGGTATCTCTGACTGGGGATTCAAATCAAAAAACCATTCACCAGGTCCTCAAGCACAGCTGTGTGCTCTAGAGAGGAAGAGGGTAGCACAGGGACCCTTCAGGTGTCCTTGTTAAAGGTCACAGTCCCTCCCATCCAGCCTGAGTGGAAGGTGCCATGGGGGCAGTCAGGATGCCCCACAGCATGGTGAGGGCTTCTTTCTCTCCTCCAGGTATGCAAAACCTTGGAATAGTAAACCAACCCCTCAGGGGACCAGAACAGTGGCTAAGGGACAGCTGTGAGCAACCCCTGTTGCCACCATGCAGCCCCACATGGGCTCACAGCAGCTCCACTGCCTCTGGCTACAGAAATGCAGTTAGTTTACTTTTATTCTTAAACTGGATCCTGTGCCCACACAAGCAAGGCCTCAGTGACTCAGAACACAGCTCCTCCTGAGCCTGCCCAACTGCACAGCACTTGGCTCCCAGTGCCACCCTGCCCAGCTGTGGGAGCTGTGAGAACTGAAAACACTTGCCATGCACTGAAACACTTGCCATCAGCCAGACAGGCATTCCCTGGGGGCTCCTGCTTCCCCTGCACTGCTCTGCTCTCCCCTCAGCCAGGACCTAAGGACTGCTCAACTGAATGAAGCTGAAGACTGCACCCAGCTCCTCACTGCTTTGACCACACCAGCAAAGCTTCTCTTCACCAGCCCCAAGTGCAGCCACGAGGGTGACACTGAAGCTTTGGTGACACACACTGGGCTCAGCCCCAGTGACCTCCAGACTCCTCTGCTGAGCTCAGCAGCCAGGATCAGGGGGGGTTTCTTCAGCAGCAGGAAAAGGCAGAGCACATCAACCCTCCGTGCCTCCTGCCACACAAGGAGGATTTCACCTCAGGAACAGTCCCACAAGGTGACTCCGTCTCTTTTCCTACCCCATCAAACAGAAACAATGAGCTACACAAACAAATGGCTTCAAATAAAAGAAGGAAAGAGTGACTGGGAGCTTTACAACCCATCTCAGATCTCCAAGAATCCCCAAGGTGTGCCAGAGTCTCTGACCTGCTGTCTTGCACACGACCTTCTCTTGGCTTAGCCAAGCAAAGCATTCTAAGTTTCAGGGGAAGCTGTAGAGGGTAGATCCTGCAGGGAAACCCTTGTCCCTCACAACTGGCTGTCAGCCTCCAGGGATGGACCAGCTGTACCGTGGAGGTTGGCATTTCCTTCTGCTGTGCTGTAGAGGAGCTGGAACTGGAAATTAATCCTCTGGTACTTGTGCTGGTATTTTTAGTTTTTACCTGAAAACAAGGAACATCCTGCCCCTGCAGTACAACATGCCATGCTCGGAGCCTGCACAGAGTGGAGTATGTGACTCAGCTTCTCATGTTATGCTCTGGCTGTAGCAGCTTCTAGCTGGCCCATATGAGAACACAGACAGTTAGAAGACTCCAGTGGTTGGTACTTGCATAGCTGCTGCTGGTTCATGTGGATGGAGACGTGTTCTGTGGGCACACAAGAGGGAGCATGAAGAGCCTGCCCAGCCTCTCCCGTGCTGCCCTGCAAGCAACCTGCAGCTTCATACCGGAGCACTGGCCGAGTGACAGCGTGTCAGACACAGGTTGCAGGAGATGCTGCCAGGATGGAGGGCTGAGGGATCCCTCCCAGCTCTTGCAGCATCCGTGCAGATAGCACCAGCCCTCCTGGCTGGGATGCCAAAAGCACGAACAGTCGGTGAGCTCAGGGCAGCAGTGCTCCCAGCACTGCCCCTGCCAGCCCAGAAGGACACCAGAAAGGGGGACACAAACACTCCAGCTCTGTCACCATCTCTAGCACAGCATTGCAGCAGTGATGCATTGAACAACCAGCAGAAAATAATGGCTTTGAGATTCTCCTTCCTCCTCCACACCCTATTGAAAGATTAAGTGGGGAAAAAAAAGGGAAAAAAAGAAAAAATGAAAAAGAGGCTTTGGGTCCTTTGGAGACATCTGCTCCATCCCAGTGTTGCAGTGTTCAAGCCAAGCATCTGAGCCTTAATGGTGTATGAATCCCACCCGGCTCTTCTTTCTCTTGCAGCAGTTCTGCCAGATTCCTCCTTTCCTCCAAGGTCTAATGCAAAGTGGGAGAAACTGGGGATGGCCTCCACATCCCCCCAGAGTCCTGTGGCCTCCCTGGAGCGGCGTGTTGCTCATGAAGTGTGCAGCTCCCAGGGAGAGTGGAGTGCAACATGGGGCTGCTCCCTCCTCACAGGCCAACATCCCTTTGCACTGAGCCCACTCCATGAGGGCCTGGGAAAGGAAATAAATATGCTTGTTCTAAGACAAAAAAAATTATATTAAGAGCTTTCCCCCCCTTTTAAATAGAGTGTTTCCTTTTCTTTCTGACGTTGGAAGAGTATCCAAAACCCCGAAGGAACTCCTCTTTTTTGTTTTTTTTTTAATATTATCCATATATATAAAAACTAAAAATTAAAAGGAAAAAAAACCCTTGAAAAATAATTAATTCAAAAGCAGGGGAGTTGGGGGGGAAATCCTATCCACTTTCCTGTCCCCAGATTGCCAAACAAGAGCAAAACACTCTTTGGATCTTCTTTCCCAAGCCGGAGGGTTCCGTTTCTGCCACACTGGTTTGGTTTTGCTGAGGTTAAGTCCATGCTTTGAACCACCAGCCTGCTTCTGCTGGCCAAGCAAGCTTTGGGAGGAAGGAGGGGGTTGAAGGACTGCCCGTCTCTCGCCCATCTCTGCCGACTGGGAGAAGGGCAGAGCTCTGCCCCGGCCCTACCCAGGGGCCTCTCTCAGAGCAGCTGGCACCATCAGAGCTGTACAGCCTCTGCTCAGGATGCAGGTGGAGGGTGTCAGTGTGCGTGCCCACATTGGATTTGTTTGGTTTTTTTTTAATTCATTTGGGTAGGTATTTTTGTTGCTGCTGCTGCTTCTTCGTGTCGTGTGTGTCGCCCAGATTGTTGTTTCCTTCGTTCAGACGCTGCACGTTGCGAGAGGGGGAGAGAAAGGTTCACCAACCCGATGCCTTTCTAACCATCAGCCCATCTCTTTCCACTGCTTGTAGAACTCCAGAACATTTTTTATCTCTATGCTGGCGTTGGCGGCTGCCTGGATGGCAGACTGCAAGCAAACAAGATAAAACAGGTGGTTAATTTTTAACTTGCCCTGTCAAGATAGCTGCCATTCCCAACCTGGGGACTCTCTGGCAGCCTGGCACAGCTGGAAGGCCAAATCCTCCCAATTCTCGTTGCTCTGGTACAAGAGGCCTGCACAAACATGAAATTAAATTCTCTCATCTGTCCCAGAATACTCTGTACCACAAAATCAAGAAGCCTCAAGGGAATAAGGAATCTCAACATATAAAATCATTTTGGGGAAACAAGGCCACTTACTAGCCAAGGCAAAAAAATATTTTAAAAAATCTCTTGCCAATCAATCATATGACATCCTTGCTAGGAAGCAGAGTGGCTCAGCTCAGCCAGAGCAGAGCTGCTGACCTGCATGGGCACCGAGAAGGAGCTGGGGTCCTCCAGCTGGAAGCCTGTGATGATGGTGACCATGCCCGTGGTGTCGTCCTCTCCGCTGCCCTGGGACACTGTCAGTTGTTTGCAGCTGTCCAGTATTTTATAGAGATTCCTGGCAGGAAAGAGACACAGAGGGGAAGGTCAGCAGGAAGACCATATCTGCTTGGGACAGTAATGGGGAAGCAGGGCTGCTTTCCTGTTCCCATTAAAGGCTTTTCTGAGACTTTTTGAGCACAGAGTGCTTTGTGTAAAATGCACAGGTGGCTGTCCTTATCTCCAGGGAAATTCATCATTACTCACACAGAACAAGCTCTACAATGGGTCCCACTGCTAACACCTCTCTCCAAAGCCACCTGCCTGCTGCAAACCCAGCTCAGACAACTTCAGATGCTGAAAATCTTACCAGGCATCTAAATCTTGTCTCTTCAATTTATGCCTCTCAAAGCTCTTCCCAACATCTTTCTGGCAACGAATGTACCTAAGGAGAAAGCAGAGTCTGAGCTCATATGGAGACCATCACACAGGCTAAAGTCAGTTCTTCACAGCAGCTCCTCTGGGTGCTGCAGGGCTTCCACCAACCCAAATTTAATACCCAAAGGTCCATGCAATGAATCCTCTGTGAATCCCTCTGACCACCTCCCTGCCTCACCACCATTCCCACATGCTGCTCACAGTACCACCTGTCTCAAGCCCACCAGCCCTGACATTGGCCTCAGGGAAGCAATTTGTCCTCTCAACTGTTTCTGTAGAGCACCCAGGCACAATTCTGCTCTTCCAGCAGTCCCAGTGCTGTGGCAGAGGTCACTGCACCCATTTATACAGCAACAGAGATGGAACTCCACCACTGCTCAAAGCAGCTGCACTTCACAGCTGGGCAGCAACTACCAGCACATCTGAAGAACCAGCAGCTGAATCTACTCCTTCACTGCCTTCCCATTCCTGAAGTCTGGCTTTTCCTTGGTCCACTCCTCATTCTGCTCCTAGGGTCCCACAGCCTGCTTCCACCCAAAGCCCACCCATTCCAAACACAAGGGAAGATTCCACCCCTCTCCTGCTCTCACCTGTTTCCCTTTTTAAATTCTGCCTCCAGATATCGAATGCTGTCCCTAGCACCAGCGTTCTCCTTTTTCAGGAAGTCTAGGCCATCGATAACTAACAGGAAAAAAAAAAAAACAGAAATCATCTTGTTTACATTTCTACTTCTGCAAACTAATCTTGAGGTGTCAAGTCCTCCCCATTCCACAGAACACTGTCTGATGCACAGCTGCCACAGGAGAGGCAGAGGAGGAACAGGATCTCTCCCCTCTCAGCTCTTCTGACACTCTGTCAAAATCCCAAGCATGGGCCATGCATAGAACAGGCCCCAAAAGCAACACATCAAAAGGGAGTTGCAACTGTTCCAGATGTAGTCAAGGATAAAAGCAGGAGGAGAGAAACCCACCAGCCAGCCCCCTGGGGCCTGCTCCCAGCACAGAAGGGACAGGGACAGGCAGCCACTGGCACTACCTGCTGTGGAGTCCATACCTGTTCGAGGGATGATGATGATGAACCTCCCACTAGCAGCCAGCTGCTTGACCAGAGCCAGGTGCTGGCAGAGGGCCTGGGTGTCCGGAACAAGGTAAGGAGACATGGCTGACTGTGCCTTGGGCTGCTGGAGACTTCCCTCCAGCTGAGACACTTCCAGCTGAAAACACACATGCAAAGACACTCACTCCACATTTATGCTGAAACAGACCATCAAACAGGGCAAGACTTGCCCTGCAAAGCTCCACTAGGCCTTTCCAACCTCTGAGCATACAGAACAGAGGGCTGGATGCAGCAGAGGGTCAGCAAGAGAAGATGCTCCCACTCTGCACTGCCCAGTGCAGCCTCACCTCAACTACTGTGAACAGTTTGGGGCACCTTGACGTAAGAGGGGCATTGAAATATTAGAGTGTCCAAAGTAGGATGACCAGGCTGGTGAAAGGCCTCAAGTGGCTGAGGTCACCCAGTTTGCTCATCTTGGGGCAGACAAGGCTGAGGGTGACTGCCCCACCACAGCCTACACCTTCCTTGAATGGGTCAGCAAGCAGGAGGTGCTGACTTCCTCTCTCCAATGAGGAAATGGTACATTTCATTTCTAGCTTCACTGCTGCATCAGGGCAAGCTCAGGCTGAACATTAGGAAAAGGTTCTTCCCCCAGAGGGTGGCTGGTTCCTGGAACAAGCTCCCCAGAAAAGTGGTTGTCACACCAAGCCTGCCAGAGCTCAAGGAGTGCCTGAACAACTCCTGGGCACTCAATTTAAAGTGGCCCCATGAGGAGCAGGGACTTGGACTCCATGATCTTTATGGGATCCCTTCCAGCTGGAGATATTCTACAGTTCAATCCATGCAGAATGGACTTACTGCCTCTGTGTGGGACAGCAGCAGAGTTCCCCCTTCCCTTCCCTGAAACTTCCCTTCCCTTGACATTCCAGCCACTACCCTGCAGGTTTTCAGGCTGGACTGGCATCTCCTACCTGCAGTCGAAGCTGAGCCATGTCTCTCATGAGCCTGTTCCGACGAGCCTCCTCTGCAGCCTAGTTGCAAACCAAACTTCCATATCAGTTAGCAGGAAACACACCAGCTGATACTAGCATACACTTCCAGAGTGAAAAGGGAACACTGGAATAGCTTTAAGGAACAGAACTTTCATCTTTTCCCAAAGATCTGTGATTATAGTCACAACCTAATAGCAAACTACAGGAAACTCTGCCGAGTACAGAGAATTCATTCACCTCTACCAACTCACCATATGAAACTGGGCCTGGGCTTGGTGCAGCAGGTTGTCTTGCTCTGACTGTGCTATGCTGATGAAGATCCCCAGCTCTGAGTTGAACTGCAGGATGCTGCCTTGCAGGTGGGTGATGAAGTGGCCGAAGCTCCGGATGCAGCAGATCCGCACGACAGACTGTAAGGAAGCAGGAGGCAGTCACCCACCTCCAGCTCACACTTTTGAAAAAGGCAGGGACTGCTATTAAATGCCAGTTCTGATGGATGTTTCTGATCTCCTCTGAAGTCAGAGACTGCAGGAGGGGGCTGTGGGAAAGGCTACAGCTGGCCAGAAGGTTCAGAGGTGCCAGCAGTCTGGGCTTCCTCAACCCAAGAAAATCACAGGAAACAGCAGCAGCATCCTGCCACACCTGTTCCATAAACCTCTGCTCAGGCCTTGAGTGCTAGGAAAAGGAACCACATAACACCATGTGTTGGGTTGATGTGGCCAGAAATGTGTATTCTATCACCATCTCTTAAAATCGGGTGGGGTAGTGCCCCTTATCTCCATGGCACACATTATCTGCTAATGGGTCAGCTTTAAACCAGCTGGGGCAATCATCTTTATCTTTCCCACAGCCCATCCTCCCTCCAGGAGATATCTCCTGTTCATGGCCATTGAGTCCCAGTGCATGACTGATAAAATTACATCATCCCATGGGAGATGCTCCAGCCAGGGGGAGGAGCCAAGCCTTTCCTACCCAGATAAAAACTGAGATCTGGAACACCAAAGCAGCCTTTTTCCACTGGATTCCAGAGGAAAGCCAGACCTTCCCACATCATCTCTGGACCTTCAGAGGAAACTGCACCTTCTCCAGAGCACTGCTCCAGCTGAGCCACATCTGCCACTGCAGGAGGATGCAGCCACCATTGAATGGCACTGCTGCCAACACCCTGACTGACAGGGTTTCAGGTTGGATTCTGATTCTGTCAGGGATGGGACTGTTCTTTTGTAATACTGTATTTCTATTTTAATTTTCCTAGTAAAGAATTGTTATTCCTAATTCCCATGTCTTTGCCTGAGAGCCCCTTAATTTCAAAATTACAATAATTTGGAGGAAGGGGGTTTACATTCTCCATTTCAAAGAGAAGCTTCTGCCTTTATCAGCAGACACCTGTCCTTCAAACCAGGACACACCACAATCCAGGTATGATTTTTTTCCAGGATTTACTCCAACTCACCTCCTCAACTGCTGAGAAAATGGGCCGGTCCTGCTCAAAGTTAAACCTCTTGTGTGCATTTTTCAGAGGGGGGAGATTGCGCAGGGCCACATCTTCAGGGAGCAGCAGGTTGGCCCTCAGGTCTGGCAGCTCAGCATCACTCAGCATGTCTTTCACTTCATCACACAGGGCCAGCCCTGGAGAGGAGGGGCAAGGAGGAGAGCAGAACAACTGATGAAGGGGCTAAGAGGAGAACTGCTTTAAGGCACATGATCTGTAATGGTCACAGGTGTTACTGTGAGCATCTGCTTAAGGAGGAACCACAAGACCACCCACAATATAAAGAGCAACTCTCCCAAACAATCTACCAAGGGACTCTAGGAAATGCCCTGTTTGGGGGGATAGCTTTCCCACCTATTCCAACTGAGGACCAACCCTGTTCAAACTCTTGCTTTTCATGAACCATTGGAAACTTCAGGCTCAGCCCTGAAGAGGCACAGGGCACATCATGAGCAGCTGGAGCTCCAGTACTATTTTCCAGGATTACCATGGCAAAATCACAGCCTTACTCCTTCTACCAGCAGTGCATTTCACTCCTGTTGGCCACACAAGGATTCTCACATGCTGATGTCAGTGTTTCAGTATGCTGCCAGCCATATTAATGCATGAATACAGCATTTTTGTGTGTGAATTTTGGGGCTGTCCTGTCAGGGCCAGGAGTTGAACTCAATCCTGGAATGAGTGGGGTCTCTTCCAACTCAGGATGTTCTATGATTATATGATTCTAAAGACTATGGGTCAGTGTTTAACTGGAATGGTGTTTAAACAAAAAACAACACATGCATGTTACTTCCTATTGTGCTTATAAAAACTGCTACCAGGAAATGTCCCTCCCCAGGCTCTCACACACCCTGGGAATCACTGATGACTAGGCTTGGTGAAACATGACATTACCACTTCTTTCTCCAGTACCTGATTCCTGCAGGTCTGCAGCAGAAGGCAGAAGGTTCAGGAGCACAGACAGCCTGTTCCACAGGCTCTGAGAGCTCTGCAAGAACAGAACACAAAAGGCCATAGAAAATGTCAAGACAGACATATACAACAGCTAGGAGGCTTAGGCCTTCCAGCATCTCACAACCCTCAGAATGCTTTATGAAGAGTAAACTTCACCATCCTTCTCAGGCTCAGATTAGCTTAATTCAGCTGGTGGGGGACATAACATCACCCTCTGCCCAGGAGTGGAACCATGGCTGCAACCAGCCCAGGGAAGCTGACCCTCAAACAGACACAACCTTGTAGAGAGCCTTGAAACCAACCCCACCTGAGCACACATAATGATGAGGTCTGTGTTTGTCCTCAGCCAGTCCAGGAACACCTTGACAGTAAGCAGCAGCCCTTCATTGGTCATGATCTCCAACTTCTCCTGAAGGGATCGCTCATTTCTGCAGGATTTGTTACTTGAAATGCTTTCTTCAGAGTCAGACACATCATCTGGAAAACAAAGGCAAGCACAAGATGGCAGCTGTTAAACCCTCTGAGATGCCAAGCCCTGCTAGTGTCAGAACAGCACAGGGCTGGAAATAGTTGAGTTGAAATACTTGGTGCCTCCAGATATCCTCACAAAACCAGTCCCTGCCCCCTGTGCTTTTACTAGAGTGTACCACCCCTCTATTTCCTTCCTCCTTGGGATAAGAGGGTTAAAATCTCCCTGTGAAGGTTTGACAATGCCTGATCTCTGCAGCAGCCTCACTGACACTGGGGCAGCACATACCAGCACAAGGACCAGAGCAGTTCCTGCAGGGAGCAGAGCCATGAGGCCAACATGCTCCCAGCTTCAAGCCAGGCAAGAGAAGGAAATGGCAGAGCTGTCCTAGGAGTCAGAGAATTTTAAATATTGAACATATTCTTTGCACTCTTCTAACTCTCCAGACCTGAGCATCTCAAAGCTCTGAGTGATCTGAGGTCAGGTGGGAATCAACCACAGGTTTTGCTACAGCCCCTTATTTCAAATGCTGCCATTGCTTCCTTTCAGCACTCCATATTTTATCCCATAAACCCCCAGAATCACAAGAAAGGAGGTGATTTATTCAGAACCCACCACTTACAGTGTTACACCATGAAAAAGCAGTTTGGATAGAGCACAGATGAGGAGAGCTCAAAGCTAAAAAGCACACAGTGAACTCATTCCAGCTCTCATTTTCTACACCTGTAAAGGCCTTGTGGCCACATTCCTGGAGCTGCAACAGTGAGATAACCACTGAGGGAAAGGGTTAAACAGACCAAAGCCCATTTGTTTCTTCCTTTAGCCCCATCTCTTTCATGTGGCCATGGAGCAGTGCCAGAAGCCAGTCAACACTAACATGATCTAACACTGTGCCTTCAAATGCTGGCCCAGGCAAAGCCTGAATCTTGCCAGTGCTGTAGGCCAGCTGGATTTGGCAGCAGGATGCAGAATGTTTCCTTGCTCCAGGGAAGCTGGGAGGAATGAAAAACAAGACTGAACAGGCCCATACAGTTTTATGTGAAATACAAACAATTCCCTGGAGTTTATCAGATCTCCCTTTCCACTTGTTTTTGCCCAGAACATCACTCAGTTGTGTAAGCTGAGTGGTAATGGAGACATGGCAGCTCCACCTGCTGTGCATTTCCCAGGGATTTAGCATGGAATAGTCAGTGAGACACATTCAGGGGGTCACAGAGAGGCCCTCAACACCTCTCACATCCACCTGGGTCACATCTTCCACACAAACTTCTACATGAGCATTGGGCTGATAATCTTATCTCATGGAGAACTTCCCATCCTCCATCTGCCCTGTCTGTCACCAGAAGCAATAGTAAGTGTCTGATGAGATATTTCACAAAAGGAAAAGGGAAGATATCTGCTGGAATTATCCTCTAGAGCCAAAATGGCTCCAGTACAGCAAATCATGCTTGAAAAATTCACTTCTACGATGGGGTTCTAGCAGTGGAGGATGAGGGAAAAGCAACAGACCTCATCTACCTGGGTTTGTGTAGAGCATTTGACACTGTCCTGCACAACATCCTTGTCTCTTAACTGGAGAGACATGGATTTGATGGATGGACCACTTAGTAGATGACAACTTTGCTGGACAGTCACAGTTAAAGAGCTACACCCACAGCTCAATGTCCAAGTGGAGAGCAGTGACAAGGGGCAACCTCAGGGGTTGGGACCAGCACTTTTTAACATCTTTGTTGGTGTCAGACAGTGAGATCAAGGGCACCCTCAGCCAGTTTGCTGACAACACTGAGTTGTGTGGTGAGGTCACACATCTGAGGGAAGGGATGGCACCAGAGGAATCTGGACAGGCTGGAAAGGTGGGTTTGTGTCAATCCCAGAAGGAACAGCAAGGGCAAGGAGAAATATTGTAGCTGTACTGGGGCAACCCCAAGCACAAACACAGGGTGGGGGAATGGATGGAGAGCAGTCATGAGAAGGATTTGGGGGGAATGGGGTGACAAGAAGCTCAGCATGCCGTGCCTGAGCTAACGGGCACTGGGGACACAGAAAGCCAACAGTGTCCTGGGCACATCCCCAACAGCTTGGGCAGCGTGTGAAGGGGGATTGTGCCCCTCAGCAGAGCACTGCTGAGACCCTGCCCTGCAGAGCTGCCTGCAGCTCTGGGCCCCCAGCACAGGAAGGACGTGGAGCTGCTGCAGTGAGTCCAGAGGATGCCACGGAGATGATCCAGGGCTGCTGTAGATGATCTGGATCCTCTGCTCTGGAGACAGGCTGGGAGAGCTGGGAGTGCCCAGCTTAGAGAAGTAACAGCTCCAGGAGAGCTGGTGAGGGACTTTGGACAAGGTCCAGGACAGGACAAGGGGGAATGGCTTTAAACTGAAGGAAGGTAAATTTAGATGTAGTATCAGGAAGAAATTGTTCCCTGTGAGGATGGTGAAGCTCTGGCACAGGTTGCCAAGAGAATCTGTGGCTGCCCCATCCCTGAAGTGCTCAAGGCCAGGTTGGAGGTAGTTTGGAGCTACCTACTGCAAGAAGGATGAAATGGCATGGGCTTTAAAGACCCTTCCAAACAAACCAACCTGTGAGCCTGTGATTCACAGCTGCTCAGCATTTAATCTGCAGAACAGTAGTTGTTCTGAGAACCCTGGTGGGCTGCAGGTGTTTCCTTTGCTCAGTGCACATAGTCCTGCATGCTGGGCAGTAAAAGTAAAGCTCCTCTGTCATGAAATGCCCAACCCAAGGCCTGCCCACTACTTGGGCAACTTGCTCCTCCAAACCTAGCCAAAGAAGAGCTTGCACCATAGGAAATGGTGAATTTAGCAAACAGACTGCTATAGTTTGCCATTTTCTACACATAATTGCAGTAACAAGGCCCTTACCTTGTTCAGCCAAGCTGGGCTTCTCCAGATCTCCATTGACACATGGCTTGCTCTCTATCCCATCCTTCAAAGCAGCTGGTTCACTGCTGGGTTTCAGGAGGATGTTGCTGAAGGTGGGAGCCAAGCGAAAGCAGCGTTTGGTCTGGAACAGCTGGGTGGACATGGCCTGGAGATTACTGGCTATGCTTGCATCATTAGTGCTCAGGGAAGCTGGCCCATTGACTGCTGGATCCACAGCCTCAGTTTTAGGGATGCTTGGGCTCTTGGAGTCCCCCAGCCCACTGCCATCCACACAGTTTTTTAAGGCCTCTTTGGGCCCACTTTTGCCTTGGCTGCTTCCCTCCTCACCCGGTTCATCCTCCATGTCCTCCAAGTCAGACCGAGATTCTTGGCTGTTCATGTCGGAGTCTGTCTCCACATCAAAAGCAGCTTCTGCTTCCTCATCACTCTTCTCTGAACCACTCTCTGAGCCATCACTGCCCTTGATGGAGCTCTGGCTGGAGTCAGAGTCAAAGCCCTCACTCAGGTCGCTCTCATCCGCCTTCTGGGGGTGGCGGCGGCGGCGCAGACAGGAGAGACGAGAGTATTTTTTGCTTTTCTTGCAGTCATTCTTCTGCTGCTCCTCACTAGGCTGGTGATTAGCCAACTCAGCTTCAGCTTCCTTCTCAATTGAGTTCACAGGCTCCCGTTGCTCCTGGTCATCTGCATTTACAGGGAGAGTATAAATAAAGTCACAGTGTGCTCCACAGGCTGCTGCTTGCCAGCCCTGGGCCCAGGGAACCAGGGCTGCAAACTTCAGCCATCACTTCCACCAGTGTCTTCCAACCCCAGAAGAAAGACTCACTTCCTAAAAGCACCCAGGAAGTCAGGATTCCTACTGCCCAAGCTGGGCCACTCTTACCAGGCAGCCTCAGTGCTCAGGGCTGCTAAAACAGCTAAATTCTCCATTTAACTCTCCTCCCCAACTTCCTACCGACAAAGAACCAAGTGACCCATCTGAGCAGGGCAGGGACATGTGCTCTGTATCTACACTGACCAGACTCAATCCCTTACTTGACCAACATGCAGGGACCCTGGATCACTGTGACAGCTTCAAAACCTGCAAAGGAGGGGTCATTCATTGTTGCTTTTACCAGAAACTCCCTCACCCTGCATTCAGTGAGGTACTGGAAATGGACTGTGTGCAGGGAAAAGGTTTAGCAGTTTTATTTGCTGCTCAATAAAATCCCCCAGAAATTCAAGAGCCACCCTTGCCTGAGAAGAACTGAGGTATGCTGAGAGGGCCTGTCTCCTTCAGCCCCACTCAGTCCCATTCTGCCTCCCTCAGCCCAGGTTTTACCCAAGATCACCTCCTCAGTGGAGGAGGAAAGCAGCCAGTGAACAACAGCAAACAGAGACAGAGAATAAAGTCTCAGATTGGGATAAACAGATGATGAATGAACTGCCAAGAGATACAGAAAGCAAACCCCTTATAAGGAAAGCAACGTGTCCATCCTGCAGATTCAGCTACTCTGAAAGAGCATCCAAGTAGAGAGAACTCAGTACATCAACCATCTTCAGGGATTCCAGCCCAGAAGTAAAAGATCAATACACCTCTGTACTAACTCATGCTCAGGGGAGAAAGGGGATAAAGGGGAAAGCCCTGTAGGCAGACAACCTGGGAGACCCAGGGGCTGCTGCCTCTCTTCTCTTACCTGTGCCATCACTCTGAAAGGCTGGGACAGGATTCTCCCCTTCTTCCAGCTCAGCCTGGAGGCGAATATTGACGTGATTTATCAGGTGAGAGAAGAGGGCCAGCGTGAAGGCAATGGCTGCACTGTACTGCTTGGAACCTGCAACCAGACAGCACATGAGATGGAGGAGGTGAGCACTACACCATAACATGAACACCAGTTCAGACAGCATCTCCAGCCTGACTGTGCTGCTGGATGCTCACCACGGAATTCCCAAACAAAGCACTGGTTACCTGCCCTCTTGAGGCTGTGAACGCTCATAAGGCAGATGATCACCATGCGAAAGATCAGGAGATCAGGAAGGAAGGAGTAGCCACTCTCATACTCTTCTTCATCTTCACTAGCTGAGCTCAGGTTAGGAGGAGAGGGCAGGTAGAATAAGCACAGGTTGAAATCCTCCAGCACAGACTGGCAGAGAGATGTCAGCTCAGAATCCAAAGAGCTTAAAAAAGTGAAAAATAAATAAGAATTATTAACTCAAGACCATGCTATTGGCACATGTGTCCAGAAACTGAACCAAAACTGACAGTTAGGCTGTCCTTTGGCACTAGGCAGGATGAAGCACCAGGGAATATACTGCAGGCAACAACAGCTACAGGAAGTAAGTGACATTAATCAGATTATGTTTTCCTCTTTAAAGCTGCTAAACTAAAGATAAACAATACCTAGAGATGGGTCACCAAAAACCAGATTAATTTTCCCCTGGGAGCTCAGCAGTGGCCATTAAGATACACAAGGCTCTTAAATGCTAAAGGGAGCAAAAGTTCTAGATGCACTGCTTAGTGAAAAGTATTGCACTACCACAAACTTGGGACTCAAGTTTTTCCTCCTCCCATGTCTCTCCTGCAGCCCAGAATATTCCAAAATCCTCCACAGCTATTCAGTCCTTCAAATGAAGTGTCCATGAGATCAATCCAATGGGCAGTGGGAGCCTCCTAGCTACAGAACAGACCTGCCTATGAAACTTCAGCAAAGCCTTTTCAGGGAAAAGTGTGCTTGGGAAACTGAAGTAATTCCCAAATTTCTTAAAAATCCATGCTGAGTATTTAGAGGAGCCTTGTAGTTTCACCTCAGTATAAGGCAGTATTGGAAAGCCAATCCCACACTGGGCTGCATGAGCAAGGGCAGAGCCAGCAGGTTGAGGTCATGTTCTCCCTCTCCATTTAGCACTGACAAGGCAGCATCTGGAGCACTGTCTCCAGTCTTTTGGTCCCCAGGACAAAAAAAAAAAAAAAAAACCAAACAAAAACACACTGACAAACTGGATTTAGTCCAGCAGAGGAACAGAGAACACAATGTATGAGAAGAGGCAAAGAGAACCGAGTTTGCTCAGCCTGAAAGACAGAAGGCATGGGGGCTATCTTCTGTTTCCAGATGCTAAACAGGTGATTACAGAGGACCAAATAAGACTCTCCTTAGTGGTGCACAGCCAAAAAAAAGAGGAATTATGAGTACACACTACAGAAAAGAAAAATGAGATTAGATGGAAAGAGAAAAACTTCTATGGTGAAGGCGGTCAAACACTGGAAAGGGGACCAGAAAGGTGTGGGATTTCTGTCCTTGGATTCAATCAAAACTCTGTGTGATGATGCTCTGAGCAAGCTCATTCAAGTTTACATCTGCATCTACTTTCACAGTGAACACTACTTTGGGGAAGTACTGCACCCCCAGAAGATCCCTTCCAAACTAAACCATTCCACAGTGAATTTAACTGCAGCTTATCTAAGCCCTTTAAACACCTGTTCTGTTTCAAGCAGTAAGGGGTTTATTTAAAACCACCTGAAAACCCTCCAGCAGAGACAGAGAAAATCCAATTTAAAAAATCTAAAAACCCAAAATCACACAGCAATACAAAGCCTCCCATTTATTCTAACACAACCAGGTTTTGGTGTTTCTTTTAACAAGGTGTTTGGTTCCAGAATTCTGAGTGCAGTGAATAGCCCCACACATGTGGAAAACAACTCTGTGCTGTCCCATCAGCCTGGATACAGGGCTTGCCAGTAAAAAGCATCTGATGACTGCATGGGGTAAGCAAACACCAAAGGCACAGGACAGCACAGAGACAGCTGCAAGGCTCAGGAGCTCAACATGCACTCAGGCTGGCTTGATTTAGACAAGTCACAAAGTATTTAAACTTTTGGTATTTCAGCCTCCCCTGGAAACACAACCTTCATGCTCCAAGCATGGATAGTCCAAAGTCTTGGGCCTTTTGGCACTGTTATCCTACAGGAAACCACCCCTTCAATTCCAAGTGCCTGCTACTGTGAGTTATCAGTAGAAGATACAATCTACCATAACCTTACCTGCTCTTTGGCTGCAAAAGACTCTGCAGGTACATGAAGCTCACCAGCAACCTCTTAATGTCTTTTCCTCTAAAAAGATGGAGGAGAAAACACTGTAAAGCAGGTGCCCCATCACAGACAGGGGCTAGGCTGACAGAGCTCTATTAAAAGGTAAATCAGATCTCAACAGAAAACATCATTCTGATGAAACTGGAGAGAAAGAAGACAGTTTATACACTGCCAACTTTCACCAATATGCCCCAACCCTCATGAACAGTCCCCAGCTCCAGGGAGAGTGAGAAAATCTCTCAATGCAAACTCTACACCTGGCCAGCATTTAACTGGTCTCCTGAAATCATGACCCAAGAGAGCAAGAACAGGATCTAGAGTGGGGGTCTCAAAATTCTGGGAACAGTCACTGTGCTGAAAGCCCCATCTAGCAGCTCCACTTCCCACAAAGACAGTACTCTCAACCCAGAGGATACATTACTGGCCCTACAAACTCTCAGCCTTGCACCTCTCCTTTTCTTTCCCTTCTCACCGTTTCTTGCTTGGAGACAACTTCCTGGTTTCACATTTCTTCAGCTGATGATACATCTTGGCTGCCTTGTCATAGAGCCTCTTCAGGTTCCCATAGGCACCTTCAAAGGACACTTCAGACTGGATGCTAAAGCCCCAAAACAGGACACAGCCAAAGTTACTTCTCCACAAGACTGCTCACATTTTATGGTTTTAACTCACTAGGAAGTTATTCAGGCATTGAGGCATGAGGACAGGTACCCAGTGCTACTGTCTAAACATGCTGGGCAACTAAACTCCCACTGATGGCTGCAAACTGCACTTCAGTTACTCACAGCTTCCACCAGCCCTGCTTACACATATTCTCAAATCAGTGCCTTCAAGCCAGGAATTCCACCCACCTCACACCACAGGGTGCCTCCCTCAGCACCTCCAACCCACTTCCAGCCTGGCTTCCAGCTCACACAGGGGGCTCAGGCAAAGCCCTCCAGGTGCAGCCCTGCACAGGTGATCAGTAACCAGCACAGTGGTTTGGTTTGACAGAGGCTCATTCTCATTACCACCAGTCCTACTCAAGGATGAACCAAACTCATCTCTTTTCCTTCCCCTAAAATTCATTAGCCAAAACCAGTGCAAGTTGAAAGGAAGGAGAAGAGGAGCTGGCACCCACAGCAGCAGTGCATGGCTTCCCTGCCCAGGACGTGCAGCTCTGCAGGAACTCACCAGCGTAAGTAGCAGTAGGTCGCTTCCACATTGTAGTATTTGCTCCCTGCCAATGTCCCCAGTTGGTTGAAGGGCATTCCTGTCAGGAAGGAGAGGGGCAATGGAATTCACTTGGAATTCTCCAATGGCCCTGGCTAGAAAGTAGACCCTTTTCCTTTCACTACACTTCCACACAGGATGGAAGCCAGGACACACAAAGAGTAGTAAAAAGATCTGGACTACTCAATCCTTCCACCATCCAGGGCTTGTTCTCCATTTTACAGAGCTTTTAGATCCTCCCCACCTTGTGCCAGTTATCTATGTAAGAGAGAAGAGCAAACAATGCTTCCTCCACTGTATTAACAGCAGTGTGCCTTGACTCCATATTCCCTGTCAGACATCATCTTATCAGCATCTGAGTGCTCTATTCCAGCTCCTGTGGTGCAGAAACTTTTGCCACTTTTATTTGGGAACAGCCTCTCAAACAGTTTAGTGAGAACTCTGCAAAGACAACGTGTAGAGAACATTGGGCTGGAATCACACCCTTCAAGGTATGACACGCCCTCTACTCCAGCACTGATGTGTTCCCAGAAGGAGGCATTTCTGAAGGAGGAAGCAGCACATGAGATTTTTTTCCATGGGTAAAAGGGAAAGTGACTGATAATGCTCTGCTCTTTGCAATGGAGAGCAGGATCTGCCCTTAGCCCACAGGAATAACATCACCACAGTCAGGGAAGTCTGAGCTTCTCAGATGAGTACAGTGAGGTCACTGGCAAAGAGCACCCTGGCTTTAACTCCTCTGTTTGGCTTGCCAGCAAGAGATGTTCTCAAAGGAAGCAACTCTAACCAGAGGATAAAACCAGTTCTCTCTCAGCTGCAGGATATAAACCTAACATTGCTTGTATGTTGCAGCAACATGATTTTAACAACTATAAATTCATGGTAAGTCACTCACCAATTTGTGGTGCAACAGAAAGGGCTTGATAGTAAAATCGCTCAGCCAGCAGCTCGGTGTCCACGCCTGCCAGCTCATTCTGATAGCGAGCTGAAAGGAAACCACACACCAGCATCAAAACCTGAAGGCAGCATCTGCTGCAGAGCAGCACAGTTTCCCTATTAAAAATACCACAAAACTTGAAATACTGGCCAAGTCAGCAAATCCACCAAAGAACTGCTCTTGGCAAACACTGCAACACACAGGGTTTGCCAGGCCTGGCTGAAACACTTTTCTTTCACCTGCTCACACCACACACTACAACTCCTGCCCTTCCCAGCCAAGGGCAGAGCCTGCCACACTTGCAGCATCACAGGAACAAAAGGAAAATGTTGTTCTGCTCCACTTATTAAGTGCGGATTCATCTATCCTTGAAGTAACTCAGAGTTGTGCTGCTGTACCTCAGACTGTATTCTAGTACAGCAGGGTGTGAAATCTAAATCAAGTCAGCTGACTAAATAAAATACCTGACTATGTCTAGACTGAACTTAATTAATTTCTTTTTCCTTTTTTTTTTTTTTTTGTTTTATTTTTTCAAATGTAGACATTTTGGAACCCTTAGGCAACAGCACTGTGAAAAGGTGAGCACATTTCTCTCCCACCACACTCAGGTACATCATTCCTACTACCCCCACAAGACATTTATTTGCAATGCCATTCTTAGGCTGATTCATATGCAACACTAATGCCAAACAGCTTTCACCAGCTTGGAGGCTGCAGTGTCAGACACATGTACCTGTGCCACACTTCCAGGAGCTGCTTTCCACACAGCTGTGTTTTCTCCCTGCCTTTACTCCCACACGTTCACAATCAAACAGCTGACACACCACACACTTCAAGAGGTCGTGACTGTGGGACAGTCATGCCTGCTATAAAAAGGATGCCACACAGCCAAGCACAATGACAAAGAACCTGGGGCTTTGCAGTGGTAAAACTCTGGACTGATGCACAATATTGCCTAGATATGATTTTCAGTCCCACTGGTGGTGATGGAGGTGGCTTTGTGAGTCACAACCAAGCAGTGTGAACTGAACTCGCTTTGATCCCCCATACTGTCAAAACAGCATAAATAAAAGCAAAGGCTTCCACTCTCACAGCCACAGCTACAGCTGCTTATCAGCAGCAAACTCCTTATCTACCTGACTAAATACAAAGCTCCTCCAACTTGTAGCAGTTCAGCCATGAGGATTTCAGCTTATCCCAGTCTGTGAGAAAGGTGTCAGAGGGAAACAGAATCTGCAAGTAACCTTGGCTGGTGCCCAAAAGCAGCAGCCTCACATGGCAGGCTGAGGGAACACCTTTTTCCCATTGTAAAGGCTGCCTTGAGAGGCAATGCTGTCCTTACCTAGATCTCCCAGATAAACCAGACATCGGTGACAGGCCATCTGTGCCCACTCCATCTCCTTCTCTGATGCAGACACAGGTTTCTTGCAGCCTACAAGCAAACAGAATCACTTCAGAGCATTGGGGGGAGGCTGCTGGGAAGACACCAAAGCTGCCCATGCCTCTGCCCAAAACATCCAAATCAAATCCCCCACAGTCAGACCTTACTGCCAGCTGTGCCATCAGTGCAGCAGCACTGGGTCACTCTTGTCAAAATGTGGAAAATAAATGCAGAAAAACACTTCCAGACTCTGCTGTTCACCCACTCACCCTGGATTCCCTTGTGATGGGGGCAGTGTGTGTCACCACACCACCAACAGTCACTGAAATAAATGACTGTCACCATGTCTGTAAGGTCTGCCACAGAGATCTGGCTCCATCTGCTCTCATGTGAGAGGACAAAGGCCAATTCCTGTCTATGTGATCGTGTGATCACATTAACACAGCACTGGACACAAGTAATAAGGCTGATTTTATTAGCATGACTAATGAGGCCTTTATGGGAACAGAAACATCCCTGGAAGCCAGAACAAACTCTGACCACTGGCACTGAGCAGCAACACACAGTAGGGACAGACCATCTCCAACACTGAAGCTGGAAATAAATTCATTGTCTCAGGACCAAGATGTAGACTTAGGACTGACCAGCAAAAGAGGAAGAAGTTAAACAAAAACTAGGACAGAAATCTGTGCTGTAGGCAGGGCAGCTGCAGTCAGTTAGGGAGAACTGCCTCTGGACAACAGTGCCTTTGCAGCTGGCTCAGAAGGGCAACTGAGCTGGTGACAGGGCTGGAAGGCACAGCCTGGGAAGAGAGGCCACAGCCTTCAGGCTTGTCTAAGCTGGAGAAGAGGATAGGGAATACCTCATTGCTCTCTGCAGCTTCCTGAGGAGGGGGAGGTTCCAGTCTCTTCTCCTTATATCCACTGATAGGACACATGGAAATGGTTCAAAGATACATCCAAGAAGATTTAGATTGGAAATGAGGAAGCCTCTCCTTACCAGAGAGTGGTCACACCCTGGAATGGGTTTCCTAGAGACCTGGTCAATGCCCCAGACCTGTCAGTGTTTAAGAGGCATTTGGACAATGACCTTGACAACATGTTTTAACACCTGGTCAGCCCCGAGTTGATCGGGCAGCTGGGTTGGACAATCATAGGTCCCTTCCCACTGAAATAGTCTATTCTACACTATTCTATATTATTCTATACTAAACTCACTAAAAAAAGAGCAATTAGGCAGTGGAAAGTGTCAAAAGCAACAGAGGAAGGCTGCAGCCAGCTGATCTGAACTAACTGAAGTCATTAAACGTGACTCAGTTCCTGGTGCACATCCCAGCTCCCACAGTTCAGCCAGAAACCAGGAGGCAAAGGCTGCTGGGCTGCACCTCCCCTGCAGAGAGCTTCCACTGCCACTGAGCCACCAGAGTCATGGACTCAGGCTGGCCTCAGTCTTCCTGCTGCCAAGGACTCACACCTTCTGCAGGAGAAAGTTCCCTCAAGCAGGAATCCCCAAGAAGGTTTTGCAGACCGATCTAGTCTGCACTCTGCTTCCCTCTGGCTGAGGCTGAAAGGGTGGACATGGCATCTGGAGGCTGCAGTGACCAGTGAGGAGCTGTTCCCACTTACCAGCATACAAGCCACACTGTACAAATACACAGCCTTAGATCTGTGTCCACATACACTGTTGGATTCACCCTCCGTTTTTTGGCTCTGAATCCTCTTGCTCCCATTCATACAACCATCCAGTTGTGCCCACCCCCATCTGTGGTTTATAGGAGATCCTTTCAGATCCATCTTTTCTGGATAGGCAAAAGTTACATCTTGACTCTCCAGTCACAAGCTCACCTGCAGCATCCTTTTAAATGAAGAGCCCAAACACATCAAAAAACCTGAACAAGGGGAGCCTTTCATATGCAATCACCCCTCAGGGTATAAACCCACCTGGAATGTGCATATGGAGGATTTACTCATTCTGCAGTACTGAGATACATTTCTAAAAGCAACAGTAGCAAAGAACATCTGCCTTTTACAACAACATTTTGAAGCCAATAGTGACACCACCATTTCTCAGAACTAAGAATAGGAACCCAGCAAGTAAAACCTTCTTCTGCTAAAGACACACTAACCTCCCTCAGCCAGGTGCTGCCATCCTATCCCCTGCCAACTTTAAGCACATCAGTTAAACCCTTGCTAACACAGCTCACAAAACAGAGGCTTCATTTCTCACCTGGACAGTCCCCACAACAGAAACATGTACCCTGAGACCACTGAGCACAACCCTAGGCAAATGAGAACAGACCATCACCAGACAATCTAGGATTCACATGCACAGACAGTCTTGAGCTGTTTCAGGCCTGTAAATATTCTTATTCTTCCTCCCTTAACAGTTTACAATTCCTCAGATTTCCCTGCACCTAAGGCCATGCAGAGGCCACATAGGCCAGCTAACATGAACTACAAGACCCTCCTGTGTTCTCAGCCCAAGATTCAAAAGCTATTTCAAAGCCACGCAGTCAAGAGAGCACAGACATAAGAGGCACCAAAAGCAGGACCAGTGTCTTACATCTAGTAAATAGGATGGACTGACAAATCTGTTGATTTTAAGAACCTACTCTCCTGTTTGTCTGCTTTAACTAAGCTTTTAGAAACATTCTATACAGCCAGCAGTGCTCTTCAGTTTTCCATAAAAATCTGCCATCACCAGACACTTTTACTAAAGAACTTTTCACACTGCTTTCTTCCTCTTAGAAATCTTTCTTCCCTAATTCAGTATTACAACAAAAAAAAGTGCCATGGAAAGGAAAGCAGATTCTAAACAGAGACTTGCTAATCAGGGGAAAAAAAAAATCCCTTGAATGCTGAAACAAATACAGACTAGTACAAGGGGAAGTCTCATGTGAGGGATTCAGCCTCGCCCATGAACCAAACACCTTGAGCACCAACCTATGAGAGGGTCTGTCACGTGTGTCCAGTCGATGCAGCACTGCAGCTCCAGCTGATAGTGAGACTGGATGTAGAGCAGGAGGTGCTGGTAAAAGCCTATGCCAGCCACCAGGTGGGTCCGGTAGGCGCACTCCAGGGTGCTGCGGCTGTGGATGTGCTGGGGGAAGGAACAGAGCCCGTTAATGCAGCCCAGGGCACAGCTCAGCCTGGCCACCCAACTGTACTGAGTGTGAAGCTAGACTGGTAGCTCAGCTGTAACTGGTTCTGCACCTCCTCCTGCTCAAGAGTGTTCCCTCTAAAGGTCAACATCAAGGAGAAATACTTGCAAAAACAAATAAATAAAATCAAAGTATCTGGTTAGAGCACTTTAAATGCACCCAGACCCCTGGAAAGCCCAGAGAGCTCATGGCATCAGAGAGCACTGAGGGTCTTCCACCGACCAACCCCTGTAAAAACAGTGTTGATAAAGCCTCTTAAAACAATCACTCTACCTGGAGAGATCTGTCTTATGAAGAGGGAAACACAAAAAATAAGCAAATTCTGTTGAAATGCCTTCTGCAATGGCAGGTCTCTAAACAGTATATTAGTGCTTAACTGCCCACTGCCAGACAAAGGCACAGGGCAGCTCCACAGGAATTTGAGAGCGCCCAGCTTCCCACCCTGGGCTCAGACCACAGCTTCTCCAAGCAAATGAAGCTTTAAACTTCACCTCATCCACTGCACAGCCAGAGCCACAGATACCTGCCTTTTTATTTGTTTTAATGAGCTGGATAACTTCATAGTAAACCTTTCTCCAGAGGAGTTCTTCTGCTTTTCTTCCATAATCCACAGGATGCAGGAACATCAGCTTCACGCACAGCTCCCGCAGCCTGGGACAGAGAGCAGAGCATTCTCAGTGAGCTGCTGCAGCCTCAAACACAGCTGCCACTACAGAAGCACAGAAGAGGAAAATCCAAATCCATTACAATGGCTGAGCCAGGCCATCTGTGAAGGTACAGCCTGGATCACTCCCACACCAGAGCCCCAGGAAAAGCCACATACTCAAACCAGTGCCCTTTGGGCTCAGCTGGCCATCACTGACTTCCTGAATTGCAGTAATGACAAGGCTTGACAGCTTAAAAAATTAGTAATTAAATCCCCCTTGCTCAGCAACCCCTAAAACTGATAAAAGATTTTACACACATAAAATTTCTGCCCCACAGTTTTTATTACAAGGAAGGAACTGGCTAACACAAAGATAACTTTTTTGTATCAATGAGATCCAGGAAAGCCTCTAGCCATGGACTTGTATTTGAGCAGCACAGTCCATGGCTAGAGGCTGTCCTGGATCTCACTGATACAAATAAATTTTGTATCAGGATCCTAAGTCAACAGGCGTGGTACAAACCAAATAAACATTAAAACTGCAGATTCAACAGCTCCACGTGTTGCTTCACATGGATATTCCACACACAAAACACAAGCACACTGCCCAACTTACTTGTTCCTCAGGCTGATGTTCTCTGGTTTGAACACGTCCTGATAAGCTGCCTTATTGCCAAGGATGAGATCCAGCCGGTGCACGGCCTCAACCACTGCCCTGCATGAGAACACAGGACCAAGAGTTGCAGGACAGCAGGTCACCTGGAATCACTGCAGATCAGAGGTGTCTGCAAAGAACCACGCTGGCCTGTTTAGTTCCACTGTCAGCACACTGCCCTGTACCACACCACCAGTCACTGATCTCCTTCTTGCACTCTATTTGAAGAAGGTTATGGAAAGCAGAAAAAAGCAGAGTAACACACATTATAGGCATTTTTCTGCAGAACACTGGTTTAATCACCACCTACCGCTGCCTGTCCGATCAAATATGTCAATTATTTCTACAGCTGCAAAATCAGAAATGTCTCTGGACACGTTGGCAACCTCAGCAATTAAACCTGCTATACCTACACTCAGATTAATTTAAATGTCTTAAACTGTGATTTAAAATGTATTGAATTCTAATAACTACAGTTTTGATGGGGTAAGTTTTAATGGTGTAAGAATCAAACCTCCACCAATTCCTGTTTCCTTACCAACCTGCCTACAAAAAAAGGCAACACAAGTCTCTCATTTGCCAAAACTTCCCCATCTTCATTACAGGGATTCACTGGTTAAACCCCTAAAGTTCCCTCAGTGACAGGTAACAGATAGTCAAACCCAGCCTAAAAGAGGAAATTTGTCCCAAGGTTTTCTCCCCTGAAAGCCAGCCAAAAGACAGAGCGAGTGACCTCCAAACCTCTGAGCCATGCAAAAAAGTACTTTGGTGAATCATTGCCCAAGACCCTCCTCCTGAAGGAAGAATCCCACACTGTGTGTAAACCTCAAGCACTCAAAAGTTTGTAGCTGTGAACAAACCACACCACAATTGTTTCACTGCAGTGAAACAAAGCTAGGGACTTTCAGCACCATTAGTGCTGAACCTCATCAATAGCTCAGGGACAGCTCGATAAAGCACAATAATCATCAACCCCTCCTACACAAAAGGCCACTTCCAGCCTCTGCCTTTGCTCTGCCTGTATCTGAGGTCACCAAACACACTCCTGAAGTCAACTTTGCCCAGCTCTTCTTTAAGCTTCACCCAAGCCACCAGCCACCAAACTCCAGTGTCCTTGATCTTCCCCTCAGCTTCCTATCTACCCCACCCACTGTCATTCCTCATTTGCTCCAACACCTGTCCCTCTGCAGCTGCTGGGCCTGCTGCACCAAGAGCTGTTGGAGCAAGGAGCTGAAGGCAATCACAATGCACTGCAAACACAAAAGGCAGCAGGACCAGAGCAAACTCCCACCAAGCAGAGCAGTGAGGTGCTCCCCCTCCCCAAACCTCCTCACCTGCAGATTGGGAACTCCCCCATCACACTCAGCACCAGCAGTGACTGAGCCTGCTACTCCTGCACTGATGGTGGGCAAATGGAGCACAGGGCACTCTCAAACTAAAGCCTGCAAGTCCATGTCCTGGGAGGCTGAAACCACCACCACTTCCTTGAAAACTAAAGATATTACTGCAAAGTAACCGACAGTTTCCTATGCCAGCATCTTCCCAGCAAGGCAAATCTCTCTTCACAAACTCTCTACACCCAAAGGAACCTCCCTGAAAAAAGCCCCAGGACATTCTGGAGCTCACAGAGAAAATGTCCCATCTCCTGCTATGCCACAGAAGGCCTCACTCAAGGTAAAGAAATCTCACTTGTTTCCCATAACCACAGAAACTGACAGGAAAAGGGAAGAGTGGGGAACAGACACATCTCACACAATGCTTTGAGAGAGGAGAACACCATAGACTTGAACCAACTTCTTCCTGAATACTCATGAAGAAAACCAAGGAGATAATAAGAATCACACAAAAAATCCTGTTACATCCAGCCCCTCCTGCTCACTGTCCTTTTTCTCATATGGCCTGAAGGGATTTGCAAACTCTGACAGCTGCATACCCTCACAGCAAGAAAAGAAGCAACTAAAATACCTTTTGGTTTGTGCAGCATCCAGCCAAGCTCATATTGGGGCTGGGATATTCCAAAAAGCCCCCTGGTTTAGCTTCCCCAAAACAGAACCCCACAAAGCACAGGCAATGCACATCTCCTCACTGTAGCCTGGGACTCCTGTACT
This sequence comes from Muscicapa striata striata, assembly GCA_030060385.1. NCBI lineage: Eukaryota > Metazoa > Chordata > Aves > Passeriformes > Muscicapidae > Muscicapa > Muscicapa striata. The sequence continues at coordinate 238,768 of JAREIS010000359.1, read as the reverse complement.
AGCTGTGCCTCTCAAAATCCCTCCCAGCACACCAGCAGCTGACTGGCTTCCTGTGCAAAGGGTGACCAGAGGAAAGGGGAACTGCTGGTTCACTTGATTCCCAGAGAGAACTACAGGAAAACTACAATCGTTGATTCCTGACATAGGCAGTAAAGCAGCTGAAAACATTCCATGAGCACTGAATCTCAGCTGTGTGCATCTGAAACAAGTGCACATGTCTGTGATGTCCAGTGTGGGAAACAATTCCAGTACCCTGCCAAAGGAGAAGTACAGAAAAGATTCCTTCTGGGGACAGGCTGAGCAAAGAAGGTATTTCACCTTCCCCTCAAGGTGGCCTAGAGGGCACCTGCCATACAACCTAATTTTCTGCAATAGCCCATGAGGGCATCTGCCATACAACCTAATTTTCTACAACAGCCCATGGATGGACACATGCACACACTTGGTGTTTCTGCTGTTCTTTCAGGGTTTGTAAAGAAACAGAGTTCATGACAGGAGAGCAGCAAGGCTGACACACTGAGATGTGGTTCATCAGCCCTAAGGAGGCCCCAGCTGACACACTGCCTTGTCCACACAGACCCTGTGGTGATGCTGGAAGTGAAGGAAGCAGGAGAAAAGCAGAATCTGTGATAGCAGATGATTCCCTGCCAGGATCCCACATCTGTGGTGCTGAGGAAAGAGGAGGTGAGGACAAAAGGGACAGGAGCTGGCCTCACTCCAGAAACGCTGGGAAACACCAACACAGGCGCTATGGACCATGCACTGCTGGAAATGCACTTTAGCATCTGTGCCCTGACTGGCCTGAGACCACAGGTTGAACTCTCCCTAGTAGTTAAGAGCACAAATCCTGTCCCACAACCCATTTTTCTACCTGCTGTGTTTAAACACTGCTTTCAGACAGCACATCAGAGCCACAAAGGAGGCACATCATATGCCAGTCTATTAAAAGAAACAAGTACAGCACATGGTGCCAAGCAGAGTGGAAACAGGCCAATGCCAAGTCCTCTTGAGCCATACAGACACTGAACTGTCCCTTTTCCTCTGTGCCATCAACAGTCTGGGATGGAGCAGGACAGCAGGGAGAATTATTTGTCCCTTCTGTTTCTTTATTTAGTACATCACTAAGAGCCACAGTGTCTGAGGAGTAAGACATCCCTCAGAGAAAAGACCTGCAAGTCATTCATCTCTGCTCTGGCATGTGTCAGTTCACAAATCACACTGTCTGGAACAGGCTCCACACAGGAACAGCAATGCTGAGCTAATGGTTACCCAGAAACCTGTAAAATAAACCTGGTCACCTTACACAACACACATTGTAAAAGTGCACCCGCAATAATGCAGTTGCCACATTCTAAGGTGAAACCTGGGAATTATCAATCTAGGAATACTTGGGAAAGATCAGAGTACCCTATGAGCAGCAATGGGCACCCTCATCTCTGAAAGGACACTCCAACAGCCAGCATGCTGCCAAGGACCTTGGAGACCTGAGCTCAACTCCCACAAGCTGACACCGTGGGATCACAGTTTAGAGCTGGGACTGTGACATTCACACATCTGTGACTCAAAGGCGCCACTTAGTGTGATAGTCATGAGCTCCAGAGACCACAGTCACCACACAACAGGCTGCCTGGAGGGCAGGAAACTCCCACTTCACGAAGCCCCACTTCAGGCTGGAACAGAGAACTGACAGGAGACCGTTTAGGTGGGAACTTGCTCAGAGAACTGTCAGCTACAGAGACGGAAATTTGTGGCCACTGCAGGTACTATAAATCCTGTACTAAAATCACAGTACTTCCTCCCTGCTAAAGAAGAGCTGTTCCTGCAGGAGGAGGGTGGTTCTTTTTCTGCTGTAAAAATGCTCTAGAGCAACCACATGGCTTATTCTGCAATAAAAATTCAAACAGAAAACAACCCCTCCCTTGCCAGGATGACAATCCCTCATCTGGCCACAGGCCGTTCTCTTGCCAGCTGCAGCAGAACGTGAGGTTCCACTTGACAGATGAGCTGAGCAGCACCAGGAAAACAAAGCAGAACAGGTCTTGAAACACAGTAAGGATAGTTTTCAACAGAACATGTTCTGTTTTGCAGGAAAAGCACAAACATCCTGCACATGCTCTCCAGCCCTGTCCCGCACTCCTTGGGCAGACACAGTGCTCTGCTGCTCCAGCTCAGCCTCCAGCTGATGAGGTTGAGATCACTGCAAGTGTCTCAGCATGGCAGCAGACACAGAGCTCCACAGCCCGAGGTGCTCTGGGCAGGAGCATGCAGCCCATACCTTCAGCACATAGAGCCACTGGGTCCCTGACCTCACCCAAGAAAAGCAATTCACTGAACCTCCAAAGTGCAGGAACGTGCTTGCACCAAGCACATTGTGGAAACAGAGAAATAACCACCACCTAAACCTGTAGTTACTGGTAGGGATTCCTGGGCACAGATCCTGCCACTGGCCCCAGCAGGAGGCAAAGCCAAGCCCTGCTGTAGAGGAGGGCAGTGAGGTCCCATGAGGTGAAAGGACCAATGTCACCAAGACAAAAAGAAATTGACCCCCATGTAAAATTCATCTCTTGTTTCCATCACTTTGTTCATCTTTGAGATAAAGAGTTCCTGCTGGAACTCCTGTGGATCTGTTATACTGACAGGGAGCCTGAGCCAGAAGGAAACAATTTCTGGGCTGCCCTCACAAAACAAGTCACAAGCAAAGCAGAGGGGGTCTGAGCTCACTAAGGCCACTGGGAGTGCCCCAATCCTGTTCTCTGATGCCATTTCCAATGCATGGTCTGGAAATGTGGGACCAGAGTCCCAGGGAATGCCTAATGTTAAAGACCTGCAGCTGAAGCTATCCTGCTCTCTCCACAACAGCAAAGTGACCCAGCTCACACTCTTGCTCATCACATCCTCTTCTCCAGCACTTCTCATATAATCCCTGCCAAAACCAGGGACACTCTCTCCAAAGCCCCCCGCAGATGACCCCACATCTCACCCTTATCTCACTGTATCCCAACAGCTTCTTTCTGCTCAGCCCCCATCATTCTCCCTGAATCTCACAGAACTCCTCTGTCCATCTCCCACAGCTCCTTCCCCTGCAGTCCCTTGGTTTCACTCATCTGCCCTAGAGCCATCAGTGCTTTTCCCCAGTGCTACCCCTCCATGTGTTGCTCTGCATCTCATATAATTCCCTTTCCCTGATCTTCCTTAAACCTCCTCCTTCTCCTCTCCCTTTGCACTGCATCCTTTTTCCCTGGATTTCCCCACAACTTCTTCCCTTCAATCTTCCATAAATTCCATCACCTCCTTTCCCCACCTTCTCTGAACATCCCTCCGATCCCCTCCGCCCTAGTTCCCCCAGTCTCCCCAGGATTCCCCTGAATTCAAGAGCCCACCCCATCCCCGTTAATCCCTGCTGTTACCTCGATTCCGCCATCTCCTTCCCCAGTCCCCCGAACCCATCCTGGCAATTCCCCCATGTCCCTTCCTTCCATCTTCCCTATATCCCACCAACCCCTACACTCTGTGCTCCCCAGCCTGGCCCAACCTCCCCCCCAATCCCCTTCCCTCCCGTCACCCCCAATCCGCGCCGGACCCTGCCCAGCCCCATTCTCCTGCAGATTTCCTCGGGCACGCCGTCACCCTCCTCCCCAGATCCTTCCCCGTTCCCCAGAGCAACCCCCGAGCCCCTCCGCGCTGGCCCTCCCCCAGCCTCATCTGGAGCCGCCCCGGCCCCTTCCCGACAGCGGTTCCCTCCAGTGTCCCCCAGCCCTGTCCCCTTCTCGGCCACTCCATCCCCTCCGGCCCCTCTCACCGGTACAGCCGCTTGGTGTGCAGCACCTTGGCCTCCGGCTCCCCTCTCGCCGGCGGCCCCGCCACCCTGGCTCATCGCGCCCGCGGCGGCCCGGCCCGGCCCCGCGGCCCTCAGCACCGCCCGCGCCGCCGCCGCCGCCGCCCCCGGGCCCGCACGGCCGCCATGGCTGCCCCCTGTCCCTCGCTGCTCTCGCGAGATTTCCGCAGGCTGCGCCGCGCCGGGCGGGCAGGGCGGCGGCGGGGGCGACCTCGCCTCGCGAGAGCCAACTCGCGCGACAGGCCCGCACTTAGTGCTGGCAACATGGCGGCCCTGGCGTCACCCGGCGGGGGCTCCCCTCGGCCACAGACTTAGTGCTGGCAACATGGCGGCCCCGGCGTCACCCGGCGGGGGGCCACAGACTTAGTGCTGGCAACATGGCGGCCCCGGCGTCACCCGGCGGGGGCTCCCCTTGGCCACAGACTCAGTGCTGGCAGCATGGCGGCGGCGCCGTCAGTCAGCCGGAGCCGAATGTCAGTGTGGGCCCGGCGGGAGCGGCGGACCCGGCGGGCTGGGGTCCCCCTGCCCGGATCGAGGGCTCCACTAGAGCCCCTCCATGGCTGTGGAGTTGGGAGCGAGGGAATGGCGCAGGAATCCCTCCGTGCTCTGGGATCCCGCCGTGCTGGGGGTTCCGAGGGACCGGCCAGGCATCCGGGCGGGTCTTGTGGGGCCGCGGCTCCCCCAGTGGTGTCTTCAAGCTAAATCTTGTCTTCTTTTGTTTTGTAAACAAAACTATGCCGTCACATAACTTCTGTAATAGAAGTTGCTCAATAAAATAAAGACTTGGTATTTCAAGCATTGTGTTATGTTACGCGACCAAAAAAAATCATTAGGTGGGCGGTGTATTAGACGGGTTTATGTAAATTTTACTGTATAAAGATTTAACTTCGTGTTACCCTTGGTGCGCTTGATTTGTGGGAAAACTCCACCTCGCGCTCTGGCAGAATAAACAAGAACGGACTCGTCTGTCTCCTTTCTAAACTTTGTGTGTGTTCGGAGCACTTGTAACTCACACACTCAGAGCGGCCGGACACGGATCCGGGGGTTCCGTGCGAACACGGGGCACAGCGCCGGGGCTCCCGCCGCTCCCGCCGGCCCTGCCCGCGCAGGAGCCCCGAGGGGCCGCGGCCCGCGCTGGCCGGGCCCGCCCTCCGCCCGCCCCACCTGAGCCGGTTCGGCAGGTTTGAGGCGGAGAGGCGGCCGGGAGAGCGCCGGAATCCCGCAGGGTCCCGCAGAGCTGCCCCGTGGCCCCCATGGTCCCCCGGCGGTGCCCGAGTGAGTGCTGCAGCGAGGGGAGGCGGTGCGGCGGGGGAAGCGGGGCTGGGGGCTGGCAGCGGGGCTGGGGTCCGCGGTCCGGGCGCTGCAGGAGCGGGAGGCCCAGGAAGCTGTTTCAGCCCTATTTCCGTGTCTGGATCTCAGAGGAAGCCCCAAGGGGCTCCGTGCCTCAGTTTCCCCACACCTGTGGCCAGGGCAAGGTTCCTTCTGAGAGTGCAGGGATGAATGTGCTGAGAGGAGTGAAGGAGTGATGTTCCTTGCAGGAGCCAGGCGGAACACCCAGCACGGGCCAAGAGACAGGGTTCCTCTAAAGGAACGTGAGAACTCTGCCTGTGCTTCCTGCACCCCATGGAAGGGCACCCAGCAGCCCCTTTGCCCACCCACAGTCTCAGCTTTGAGGCAGCAAATCTGGCCTGTGCTGGCTGTAGCCAGGGCTCCCAGAAGCAGCTCGGTCACCTCTCCCCAGGGCTTGGCTGGTCCTGGCCCAGGAGAGAGCCACAGAGCTGGCTGTATCATCCAGGCTGTGCCCAGCCAGAAACCCCAGGGTGTTTGTTCAGTGGGGGGAAGCAATTGCCAGGCTGCCCCATTTTGCAGCCAGACCTGCACCTCTAGGGTTCACTCTTCCCAGGACAGTACCTGACCCTACTGCCAGGGGACATTGCAGGGGACAGAGCACAGGGACACCAGGCACTGCTTTCCCCTTCTAGTGTAAGGACAGGTGGGTGGTGTGGGCTCCAGGGTGCCAGTTTGCTCCCACTTTGTCACTGAGGTTGTGCATGTGACACCAGACCTCTCATTTCTGATGTAATTTTATCTGTCTCCTTTCTCCTGGTCCAGGGTGAAAGCAGAAAGGACAGGAACTTTGTCCCCTCTGAACACCACAAGTGCAGCCAGCCCCTAGCTGTGTCCCCAGCAGTGTGGAACTGATTGCTCTCATGGCTGCTGCAGACCCTGCCCTGCCCCCCGAGGAGGTGGCTCTGCTGGAGCTGCAGAAGGTTGCCCTGGACAAGGTGCCACCAGCCCCAGATGAACACCTGGGGGACCCTGATGCCACCCTGCCATGGGACCAGTGTCAGCACAACTCCCGGGGCCAGCCAGAGCTCGTGGAGACAAAGAGGCGCTCGAGTCCTGAGGGGGGCCATGAAGACCCCAAGGAAGCTGTTCCCACCTGCCCCACAGTGGAGGCCGAAGATGAGGAAGTCCCCCCGCTGCCTGTGATGGCAGCCCACGTCTTTGTGCCCATCGACCCGCAGTGCATCGAGCAGAGCCCCTTCAAGCAGAAGCAGCACCCCACCCCGTGGCCCCAGGAGGAGGGCAGGGGGGACCATGTTCCCCACAGTGACAAACCCAGTAGCCACCATCACAAGCAGGTCTTCCTCCCCCTTGGCCCCTCGCGCTACCGGGACCCACGGGGCTTTGAGGGGCGCGTGGTCAAACCCCCAGCTGAGGAGTCACGGTGCCCGTGCGCCAGGGACTGTGGCACTGATAATCTCAAGGTCGTGGCCTCGGTGGTAGGAGCCCTGCTCTTCTGCCCTTGCCTCATCTATGGGGCCTACATCTTCCTGCCCTTCGACGCCCCGCTGCTGCCCACCACCAGCGCCCGCCTGGTGTACACACTGCGCTGCACCGCCTTCGCCACCTTCCCCATCGTGCTGGGTGAGCCACGGGCTTGGGGTGTGAGCGCTTTGCTCCTGCTCTGAGCTGCATTAGCCATGGGGCTGCAGGAGCAGAGCTGGGGCTGAGCTCTTTGTGGCTCTGTTGCTCCCACCAGGAGCAGCAGATTGGGGATTTTCTCCCCTCCTGGTGCTCCCCAAACCCCACCATGGCTCCTCTGGGCACCCACTCAGCCTGTCTCTCTGTCCCTCAGGAATGATCGTCAGTGGCATCTCCCGCCTCTGCTCCTCTGCCCTGGAGCCCTTTGGAGAGCTCCACAGGGAGGTGGAGATCCACCGCACTTACGTCTCCCAGTCTGTCAACCTCTTCATCCTCTACTTCTTCAATATGGCTGTGCTGGCCACCTACCTCCCACAGGAGCTCCTCAAGCTCATCCCACTGCTCACAGCGCTCTTCGCCATCTCCCGGTAAGTGGTTCCTTCACCCCGGTGTGCTGTTGGGCTCTATCAGTGCCAGCAAACACCATCCCTTGCAGCAAACTCCCACTCTGTCTGCATCTCACCCAGCTCACCAGAGCCAGGAAGGGTTCCTCTTCCTACAGCAGCCAAGCCTGGGAAATCCTCACTGGTCAGAACCAGAGTGTCAGCCCCATGGCATCACCCTTGGCTGAGCCTGCACCCTCTGCCTTCTCCAGGTTGATTTTCTGGGTGTCCTACGCCATCGGCCGCTCCTTCCGTGCCTTCGGCTTCAGCATGACCTTCCTGCCGCTGCTGGCCATGCTGCTCTGGAACCTGTATGGCATGTTCATCCTGGAGCCCGAGAACCTCCTCTCTGTGGCAGCGCCAACGCCCGAGGGCCACTCCAAGGAGAGCCGAGCCAAGCTCCGGCACTGGGGGTGAGCGAGGCCAGGAGATGGGGCTCCTGAACCCTGAAAGCTTCAGCCCTCCTTAATGCCCTGCCTCAAGACAGCAGAGGACTGGCAGATCCAGCTGTGTCCCTGCTCCCTGCCTGGACACAGTGAGGTTTTGCTGGGCCCACAGAATCAGGCTGCAAACCCTCTGCACCAGGAGAGTCCTGCTGGAAGGTGAACAAGGCCCAAAGCAAGCGAGCTCTGTTCCCTGGGAATGGGGTGGGATTTGCTTCCCCTCCTGCTGTAGCCAACTTTGCCCAATAAAGCCCTTACCAAGCAGCTCTGTGGCTGGTTTGCAGAGGGTGAGTTAAATTCCCCACAGAATGACTCAGAGCTTTGTCTACAGGATGCAATCATCCAGCCTCAAAATTATGTTTCCAAGAGGGAAAAATTTTTCCCCAGACTGTCCTTCTCCTAACTCTGCATCCCACTCCTGGGTCCCTGCATATCCAGTCTCACCCTGTTTGTCCTTCCTCCTGGTGGTGGTTCAGCACCCAGTTCACAAACCAGTTGGTCAGACAGGAGGGAGGAAGCCCTCCCCAGGTAGGGATGCAGGGAGAAGCTGGGTTGGGTGACATGGCACCAGGTTTGCCACTGCCCAGAGCTAGGGATGGCCAAACCTCCCCAGGATGGGTGCTGAGCCCCTCATTCTGCAGATGTGAACGGACCCTTGGGAGTTGCATGTCTGATGGCCTCAGTTCTCAATCATAACCCAAAGCAGTTAAAAATCCACCCAATCCAGGAAAAGCCACTCCAGCTGAAGATCTGCCAGGTATCTGTCTTGACCCACCTCCCATCCTGCAATGCTGTATCACAGGAAGAGCCCACCCAAACCAGAGAATGGGACTGGAATGAAGCTGTGTCAGGGAAGGTGCCTTGGTTTGAAAGGAGATGTCCGCCAAGGAAGACAGGAACCTCCCTTGGAATGGAAAATAAGACCCCCACCTTCCCTCCAAATTATTTTAACTCTAAAATCAAAGGGCTTTCAGACAAAGATGTGGGAAAAGTGATATGCATACACTTCTTTACTAGTATGTACATGTATAATATAACTAGGCAAACAAACAACACCGGCAGCAATAACAAACAAAACCAGAAATCCCAGTGAAGTCTCTTGAAGCCCTTTCCTTGGGTGCAGTTCCGGGCTCGGCCGCAGGGGCGCTGGCGGCTCCCGGCGGGCAGGGCGGGTGCGCCGCTCCCCGCGCGGCTGCAGGGGGCGCTGTGGGGCGGCTCGGGCAGCGCGCGGGAATGGCGGCGGGGCCCGGCGGGAGGGGTGGAGGACAGGCCTTGATTCACAAACCCTGGCACAGCTGATCCCAGCGAACAGACAGAAGGGATGGAGGAGAGGCCTTGCCTCACAAACCCTGGCACAGCCGGTCCCGGTGAACAGACGGGCAGAGATGGAGGAGAGGCCTTGCCTCACAAACCCTGGCACAGCTGGTCCCGGTGAACAGACAGGCAGAGATGGAGGAGAGGCCTTGCCTCACAAACCCTGGCACAGCCGGTCCCACTGCCCAGTGTGAAAAACACAGTTCACTGTTTTGGGAGAATTAAAAGGTTTTAAAAAACCACAATAAGAGACATACATAAAGCAAAGGGTTAAAACACCCGGGTGCTTGGCATGCTGCCAAGAGCACACCAGTGCCTTGGGAACACCTCTTTAAATACGTTTTACAATCCATCCATTTGTTACAAATTCATAGACCTTCATGCATAGTCAACTGTTTTTGGGAACTGTTTAGCATGGCTACTCTTTTGGTTCGCCTTTTTAGAGCATGTGTGTTTCTTGGCTTGTGGTTTTATTCTTCTCTTTATCGTTTTAATTTGGGTGGTGGTCCAGGCCTTTTGCAGCCGGTTGAGTGTTGATAATTGTTGTGTCAGCTGCGGGGTCCCCATCATATGTTCACGGGCTGTTATTTTGATTTAAAAGGTGGTTTAAGCATACTATTTCTAAAAAAACTTATATCTAACTTTTACTATTAACAAAGACTATATCCATATAAAATTATTTTACATATAGCATTTATTCCAATACTTGCAAAGAGCCAACAGTATGTCATACATTTATAACACCAGACAGAAGGGATTGAGGAGAGGTTTTCCTTCACGAACTCCTGGCACAGCCAGTCCTGGTGCACAGGTGGGAGAGGATTGAGGAGAGGCCTTGCCTCACAAACCCTGGCACAGCCAGTCCTGGTGCACAGGTGGGAGAGGATGGAGGAGAGGCCTTGCCTCACAAACTCCTGGCACAGCCGGTCCCAGCCGTCAGGCCTGACAGGAAATTCATCCACAAACACTAGAGGTTTATGTCTAAAAAGGAGACAGAGGAATTCTGTAACTTTATTTGAATAAAGGGAGAGGTCATGAGCATTTTCCATTTTCTCAATTTTTTGGAGGACACAGCCTCCTTTTCATCCTAATTTCCTGGCCGAATCTCCCTCTCTCCTTCCCCATTGCCTGAGGTGTTTGAGAGGTACAGACTTCCCTGAACGCCTGATACCTAAGACCCCCTTCTAATATATATCTCCTCCTTTGTCTTTTCTTGGTCTCATTCAGTGGAATTCCTTATGGAATTTATGGTTCTTCCATTGTTTGTTTGATCTCTCAGTATCCAATTTTATTTATCAGCAGACCTACAGTTTGTTTGTAAAGACAAATCTCTCTCATTCCATTCATCAATCATTGGAATCCTTCGCATTGTTTTTTTTATCTCTCAGTACTACTTTTATCTACTAGCAGACCCACAGTTTGTTTGTAAAGACAAATCCTTCATTCCTTTCAGGCCTCAGGGAAACAGGCAAATTGCTCCTTATGAACCCGGAAACTCAGCTCCGCAAAAACTCAGCCAAACCTCCGGGGTAGCCTCTTCACGTTTTGTACTGGAGGTATCACCCCCAACCCGCTCGCAGCCAGGGCCATTTCAATGGAATGTTGCGACCTAGCTACATCTTTTGTTTCCTAATTGCTCCATTTGTCTCTGAGGCAACGCTGTTGCCTCGCATTGTTCTTTTTTCCAGGTAGCAGATGGGAAAAAATCACTGGAAAAAGCCAAACCCCGAACAGGAGGTTTAGGCTGAGTATCAGGAAAAGGCTCTTCCCCTCGAAGGTGGTCAGGCACTGAACAGGCTCCCCAGGGAATGGTCACGGCTCCAAAGCTGCCAGGACAATGTTTGGACAATGCTCCCAGGCACATGGTGAGGTTCTTGGGGTGTCCTGGCAGGGCCAGGATTTGGCCTCTGTGCTCCTTGTGGGTCCCTTCCACCTCCGGAGATTCTGTGATTCTTTAAGTCTTCTAAATGTACCTGCCACGACCCAGGGCACTGACCCAAGAGCTCCCAGGCAAAGCTCCCCTGAGCACCACACGCTGCCACAGGGCACAAGTCAGTCCAGGGGCACCGCTGGCTCCTGCTGGGCTCCAGCACCATCCCATTCCTCCCAGGGCTGAGAGCTCCTTCGATTTCTGGCTCATCCAGTTCTTCAGTGCTAATTACAGAGACCGAGGGCAGAAAACCAGCCCCGTTTGCTCTTTTACCATATCAGTGCCCAGAAATGCTTCCACATCTACACATTTTTCTTCCTCAAATCACTCTGCCCTACAACAAGGCTTTGTCTTCCCCTCTCACAGTTACCTGTTCCCCTCCAGCTCCCAGGGTGGCAGGGTAGGAATGAAAAAAGGGAAGGTGTAGAGTGCATTTACCTCTGGCAGCCAGCATGAGGAAGGTGCTTTGCAGAGAAGGACGAGTCTCTTCTTTATGAAAAGCTCTGAGTTTCTCAGGCCCAGGACAGGTGATTGTGTCACTGCTTGGAGACTGAGAACAGCCTGCCCTGGCTGCAGCAAATCTTGTGGAATGGTGGGGTGGCAGAGACAAGCCCAGCCTATGGTTCCATGGCCTCAACAGTCAACAGGTAACGAACCTCTGGGTTGCTTTCCTTAGTCAGCAGCTTGGAGAAGCTTTGTCTGGGAAAGAAGCAGGGAAAATATGAAAGTAAGGGAGAGAGTGGGAAAAAGTATTAAGGGGGTTTGGGGCTTATTTGGGGTTTTTATTTTATATTTTTTAGAGGCAGACACAGTCATGCTGAGTGCAGCATTGCTAAAAGAAGTATTGATGATGATGTTGATGTCAATGTCATATTGGACTCTTATGACACTAATGAGATACCGTAGTTTTATATATTGGGTTTGGTTATGTGGAGGAGCAGCTGATTGTACCCTATTTCAGTCTACTCATTCCTATCTCCTCACTTTTTTTCCTGTGCTGAAATACAAGCATTTTCCTTAACATCCAGCTCCCAGAGTGAGCAACGTGTCCCACACCGTGGTTCTACGGCCTCTCAAAGCTGGGTACTTCAACTTCACCTCTGCCACCATCACAGGAGGGTGCACAGGTTGTGGTAAGTGGCTGATTCCTGGGAGCCCTGCAGAGAGACCTGAGCGTGCTCCTGGAGCTGCGGGGTCGGGGATGATGCGTGTCCGTGTGCTCTCCCCCTGCCCGGCTCTGGAGCCAGGAGGAAAGGTGGCAAAGCCTGTCTGTTCCCTGCCTTTTCCAGGTTGGCTTCACCAGTGCTCCCGGGCAGGGAGGGATCCTGGCTCAGCGCGACTTCGACAGGAGGTTCTCCCCTCACTTTGTAAGTACCTGTGCATTGATCATGGGAAAGTGCAGCACGGCAGCTGCAGCCGAGGGCGGTGGCTTCCTGCTCACCCAGGCCTGGCAGGCACAGAGGGTGAGTGGCCCCAGGCACAGGTGACCCCTGCCACCATCCCTGTCCCCAGCCCAGCAGAAGGGCAGAGCCCTGGATGTGAGGGGTCTGCAGGAGGGGGATGTCCTGGAGTGGTGCTGGCAGAGCCAAAACCATGGCCGAGGGCTTCCATAGTGTGAGGAAAATTAATCCACAAACACCAGACAGAGGCTTATGTCCAAAAAGGAGACAGAGGAGTCCTTTTTGCTTTATTCGAATAAAGGGAGAGGCCATGGGGCATTCCTATGGGATCTCTCCAATTTTTGAAGGAGCAGCCTCGCTTTTTATCCTATTTTCCTGGCTGCATTTCCCTCTCTCTTTCCCCATTGGCTGAGGTACTTGAGAGGCACAGACTTCCCAGAACGTGAAGATTCCCCTGACACCTGAGATTCCCCTCTAATATATAACCCTTCCTTTTAATTTTTAATTCTTATAGAATTCATAGTTTTTCCCCGCTGCTTCTTTCATCTTCCAATATCCAATTTCATTTATCAGCAAACCTACAGTTTGTTTGTAAAGACAAATATCTTTTTCCATTCATCAATCAGTGGAATCCATCCCATTGTTTCTTTTATCTCTGAGTGCTAGCCTTATCTACCAGCAGACCTACAGCTTGTTTGTAAAGACAATTCCAACATTCCTCTCAATAGCTGCCCCAGAGGAAAGCCCAGCACTGTCCCCTCTTTGAGCAGGATGCTCTGAGGGCCAAGAGGAACCAGGAGGTTGCAGACTGGGAATGGAGGAGGCAGGAGCTGGAGAAGGCACAGAGGAAGGCTGAGATGGAGCAGCAGCTGAGGCAGGACCGGCTGCAGCAGGTGGCCCTGAAGGAACAGAACTTGGCCATGCAGATGGAGCAGGACCGCCAGGAATTCCAGAGGGTGCTCAGGTGAGGTACATGGGACTGAGGGATGGCTCAGGCTGTGGCCAGGGTGGGAGGGGATGGAGGAGAGGCCTTGCCTCACAAACCCTGGCACAGCCGGTCCCGGTGCCCCAGCAGGACTCTCAGGAGCATCAAGCTGGGATGGCAGGAATGAGCAAAAATCGCGAGGTGGTAGATGTGAAAAACGAGGTTTGTTTTTTTTGATAGATTTTTAAAAGTTTAATAAAAGACAATAAATGAAAAGGTTACAACGGCTGGGTGTTTGGCATTCTGCCAGAAGCACACCTTAACTTAGAAAACACTTAGGTAAATGCATCAACCTGTTACATAGTCATAGACCTTTCATGCATTATTCAAAATCACCCCCCCCACCTGTAAATCAATTTTTTTTTTCCTTGTGGCTCCTTTTTGTTGGTGCACTTCTTGATAATGGAGATCAATAAATCCTTTATTGAGAGTTTTGGTGTTCGTCACTCCTGTCTTCATTTAGATAGGATAATCCAAGAATGTGAAGAATTTCTTTATTATCTTTTTAGTATTCTCTGAGTTAGTTACATGAACAAAAGCTTTTTACATCATCATGTTATAGTTGAAGAAAAAATATATTTATCACACTACTATTTCTAAATTTTGTTAATAGCAGAACTAAAAGAAACTATATTCACTCAGGAAAGTTTTCCAACATTATACATATAATTGTGTATGGATATATATATATATACACATTCATTTGAATATTTGCGAAAATCCAATAATATAATATGTGCTTATAACAGTAGCTGAGATGTTTCAGAAACTCTGCAGCAAGGGAGAGTAGGAGTTGCACCCCACTCCTTTTCTCCAGCCCAATTCTCGTGGTATCTCTCCCTTTCCCAAAGAAACCCCCGGGTAAAGAGAGCACCCAGCTGTTCCCCTCTCCTGAGCTGTGCAACCTTTTGTCTCTCTTAAGTACTCGGTCGTTATTGTCTCCTAGCAACACATAAGGGACAAAATTCCACGAGACAAAGAAACAAAAGGAAGAATCCTAAACCCCAACAATTTTCCAAATGCGATTTTTGATAGACCCCCGAACATCTGCTTCTCCTGCCCATCCTCATGCAGCCGATTTTTGACTTGGGGAAGAGAAAAAGGAAAAGAAAAGGTATCGAAAAACTTCTGAAGGACAAGGCAGGACTCGGTCACAGCCAGCACAGCTTCAGGAGGGGAAAGCTCTGTCAAATCTGATTTCCTTTTACGACACAGTAACCCACCTTGCTAATCAAGGGAAGCCAGTTGATGTAATCTTTTTGGATTTCAGCAAAGCTTTGGATACCATCTCTCATAGTATCCTTCTGGACAAACTATCCAGGACACAGCTGGATAAACACATCTTGTGGTGGGTCAGAAACTGGCTCATGTGCCAGGCTCAAAGGGTAGCAGTGAATGGTGTGACATCAAACTGGCAACCAGGCACTAAAGGGGTTCCAGGGCTCTATCTTGGGCCCCATACTCTTGAATATCTTCATTAACAACTTGGATGTAGGACTGGAAGGGACACTCAGCCAGGAGGGCCAACTGTGTCCTGAGGGGCATCAGGCCCAGCATCACCAGTTGGGCAAGGGAGGGGACTGTCCTGCTCTGCTCTGCCCTGCCCTGATCTGCTCAGCACTAGGGCAGCTTCACCTTGTCAAGAAAATTAATCCACGAACACCAGGGGTTTATGTCCAAAAATAGGAGTCCCAAAAGGGAGAGGCCATGGGGCATTCCCCTGGGATCTTTCAAATTTTTGGAGGATGCAACCTCCTTTTATCCTATTTTCTTGGCCGCATTTCCCTCTCTCTTTCCCCATTGGTTGAGAGTTACAGACTTCCTGAATAGCCTAACAGAGACCTCCTTTTTCTTTGTATCTCTGTTCTTTTTCTCTAAGTCCAGGAATTTAGCATGGCCTTGGGTGAGCAATGGTCTATGTCACTGGAATTTATGGTTCCACCCAGTATTTCTTTCATCTATCAGTGTCTGGCTTTATTTACTAGGAGGCCCACAGTTTGTTTGCAAAGGCACAACCTGCTCATTCCTTTCACCTGGAAGCACAGATCTGCCCAGTCTTGGACAAACCAGGCTGGGATCTATGGTGTCCTGGGGATGAGACAGGGATCTCTGCTGCCCTGAGAAAGAGATGTGAAGGTCTCCCTTGTGCTGGCAGATGGAGGTAAGGGTCTCTACAGTCTTGGACAATTGAGGTAACACTCTTTGTTGTCCTGTAAGATGAAGGTTCTTGGTGGATCAAGGCTGAGATGAATGTAGGATTTGTCTTTACAAAGCTGTGGATCTGCTAGTAGATAAGGCTAGCACTCAGAGATAAAAGAAACAATAGGGTGGATTCCACTGATGGATGAATGGGAAAAGAGATTTGCCTTTATAAACAAACTGTAGGTTTGCTGATAAATGAAATTGGATATTGGAAGATTAAAGGAGCAATGGGGAAAAACTATGAATACTATAAGAATTAAAAATTAAAAGGGAGGGTTATACATTAGAGGGGAATCTCAGGTATCAGGTGTTTGGGAAGTCTGTGCCTCTCAAGTACCTCAGCCAATGGGGAAAGAGAGAGGGAAAAGCGGCCAGGAAAACAGGATAAAAGGAGGCTGAGTCTTCAAAAATTTGAGAGATCCCAGGGGAATGCCCCATGTCTCTCCCTTTATTTGAATAAAGCAAAAGCTCCTTTTTGGACATAAGCCTCTGGTGTTTGTGGATTAATTTTCCTGACAAGGCAAAGATCACAGCTTTTCTGAGGAATGAGGGTGAGGCCTCCTGCAACCTGGCAGATGAAGGCAGCAGTCCTTCACTATGCCATTTTCAGGACTGGGAGCAGAAACAGCAATGGGAAAGGCAAATCCAAACAGAGATTAAACACAGCAACGATGAGCACTAGGGGCTCAAGGAGCTGGGGGCAGCAGCAGGGCCCAGCGGGTCACAGCGGGATGGCGGGCCCTGGCCGGGCTGGGCCGTGAGGGAGTGAGCGCCAGGCCATGAAGGGAACCCGCCACCGTGACAGGGACTCTGCCCCCTCTGCCCAGGGACTCATGGAGGCTGGGCTGGCAGCACTCACTGAGGTCTAGGATGGGGCAGGAGCCAGTGGTGTCTCCACTGTGACGAAACAGCCTGAAAATCTGGCGTGAACCCTGGCCTGAAACCTGGCCTGAAACTCGGCCTGAAAATCCATCCTGAAAACCCGGCCTGAAACCAGCCTAAAAACCCAGCCAGAAACCTGGCCTGAAAACCTGGCCTGAAACATGGCCTGAAACACGGCCTGAAACCCGGCCTGAAACCCGGCCTGAGACTCGGTCTGAAAACCCATCCTGAAAACCCATTCTGAAGACCCGGCCTGAAAACCCGGCCTGAAACCTGGCCTGAAACTTGGCCTGAAAATCCATCCTGAAAACCCGGCCTGAAACCTGGCCTGAAAACCTGGCCTGAAAATCCGACCTGAAACCTGGCCTGAAACCTGGCCTGAAGCTTGGCCTGAAACTCAGTCTGAAAACCCATCCTGAATACCTGGCCTGAAATCTGGCCTGAAAACCCAGCCTGAAAATCCGACCTGAAACCTGGCCTGAAACCTGGCCTGAAGCTTGGCCTGAAACTCGGTCTGAAAACCCATCCTGAATACCCGGCCTGAAATCTGGCCTGAAAACCCAGCCTGAAAACCCAGCCTGAAAACCTGGCCTGAAACCTGGCCTGAAACTGGGCCTGAAATCTGGCCTGAAACCCGGCCTGAAAAAGCCTGGCCTGAAAACCCGGCCTGAAAACCCGGCCTGAAAACCTGGCCTGAAAACCTGGCCTAAAACCTGGGCTGAAAACCTGGCCTGAAACCCAGCCTGAATCTCAGCCTAAAATCCAGCCTGAAATCCAGCCTGAAAACCCTCATGGCACCAGCCTGTGCCCACCCACTCCAGTTAATTGCCTGCCTGCCCCGATTAAGCACCCACACATGCTGGTTAAACTTGGCTGTGGAGACCCCCGTCTTCATCTCCCAGGACATCAAAGACCCCCTTCTTCATCCCCCAGGACAGCATAGACCCTTGACCTTCATCCCTCAGAGCAGCAAGGACTCCCACCTTCATCTCCCAGGAGAGCAGAAAATCAAACACCCAGGGTAGAGGAGACCCCATATCTTTATCCACCAGTACAGCAGATGCCCTCATCTGCATCATCCCTTCACCCTCAGTTCAGTGGAGGCTCCCACCTCCATCCTCCAGGGTAGCAAAGACCCCCACCTTCCTCTGTTAGGACAAGGGAGACCCAGTCTTCATCCCTCAAGAGAGCAGTTCCCCATCTCCTGCATTTTCCACCCAGGGCAGCAGGGAACTCCCTCCTCCACTCCCCAGAGGAGTGAAGAATATTCACCATCCTGTCCTCCAGAAACCCCCACCTTCATCACTCTGTATCTTGGAGACACTGCAAGAACAGCAGAATCCCCCTGCTCCATTCTCCAGTGCAGCTGCTGCAGCAGAGACCCCTGCAGCAGCTGCTAGCAGTGATGCTTCCCTGGGGCCCCTGATGTCCCCAGGTCCTTCCTGGCATCCCAGCCTAGGCCACCTGGCAGGTCCCTCTGCAGCCTCGTCAAGCCCTAACCCTAACTTGCTGCCAGAGCCGTATGGATTCTTTCCTCTGCGATTCCTGAGAATTCCTGTACCCACATGCAGTGAAGGGCCTGGAGCCAAGCCAGCACAGAGCCCAGCTGGGCTGATCCCCAAGGAGCCAAGCTGCAATTCCCCACATTTTGGGTTTCCATTTCCATATGATTTTTGACAGAGACATTGGTGGAGCAGACAGTGTTTTCCATCCTTCCCTCGCCTCAGGGCTGTAAGACATGAGCTGCCCCAGGGCTGGAGGAGCCCTGAGGATCCTTGTCCCATCTGCCCCACTCTGGGGACAGAGGTTGTCTCTTGCCATATCCTCAGATCTACTGGGACAGAGCTGCTGGGGGGAGCTGTGTCCCCAGGGGATCCTCATGGGCCAGGCAGGCTCTCCCCACCCACAGCCCCTGCAGTGCCACTCTGACCCTGTGGCTGGACCTTTCTCAGGGACAAAGCAAAGGGATTCAGAGCATAACACATAGATATCAAATCCATGGGAATGGGGAGCAATGGCTTCATAGGGCCTGAAGTTGCAGAATCCTGCAGGAGTGGCTCTGATTAATCCCAGCTGCTCTATTAATGCAGCTGAAAAGCAAAGAGAACTGGGAAAGGTGAGGCTGGCCACGGCAGGGGACAGTGCAGGGACAGTGCTGGGAACTCGAGCTGCTCCAGGCTGGGGGAGAGGGAGGACAACATGCTGTGGTCCTCTTACCCCCCTCTCTTCCCTTCTTAATGCCTCCTACTCCCTCTCCTGTGTGACTCCATGGTGTGAGAGAGCCAGGCACTGCAGGGCTGGATCTGCCACCTCAGAGCCAGGAACTGGAGCAGCTTATGGCCCTTGGTGGGGTTTGGCTCAGGGGAGAGCAGCAGAGCCATCTGGGGCAGTCCTGGAACCTTCTGGAGATGCTGCTCCTGGAGGTGCTCTGGGGCAGAGCTGAGGCATGGACCTGGCCATGGCCATCACACCAGAGCAGGATCACAGCATGGAGAGGAGGGTGACAGCTTGGTGAGAGGGCTTAGCCCCTCAAGGGACACAGGCATGGACAATGTTCCTGGGTGAAGCTTCCCACAGGGCTGAGCCCCCCCCAACCCTGGCTGCTACATGTCGCTGTTCCAACTACTCCACCCACTGCCATGTCCTTGTCCCAGCTGCTCCAAATGCTGTCATGTCTCTGTCCCAGCTCCATCCCCTGCCAGTGTCCCCATACCAACTCTGTCATCTACTGACAAGTGTCCCTATCCCAACTCCTCCATTCATTCCTGTGTCCCTGCTCCAGCTCCTCCAGCCTGCTGTGTCCCTGTCCCATCTGAGCATGGCCCTGCTGCTGTCCCTGTTGCTGTCACATCACCACGGCCCTGTGCAGTGACATGTGGGCTCAGTGGTGCCATGCTCACGTCACAACCTCTGTGTCCCCGTGCCTGCTGGCTGGAGGGGGCAGCTCCAGAGGACAGATCTGCTTCATTTAAGCCCATAGCCCAAGCACACCTTTAAGCAATTGCCCCAGTGCTGCTCCAAGCTCTGAAGCTTTTCAGGATCTGTATGACCAAGCTGACACCTCCAGGCAGCCACAGTGCCCAGGCTGCTCTGGCTCTGCTGGTCCCAGGTGGCTTTTACCCACCTGCCACACCCAGATGCTCACACTGGGTTAGCCACCAGCGGGTGCAAGGCTGACATCATCCCTGCTCAGGATGTCCTGGAAGGTGTGGTGCTCCCCTGTCCCCCTGCCCACGGGGGCCCAGATGTATGGGTGTCCAAAGCACAGTGACTGGGGGCAGGAGTGGAGCAGGTGAGCAGGCAGAACATCCATGTACAGCCAAGGCACATCCCACTAGATCTTCTGAACCTCCCTGGGGGCCCCATGGTTCTGCCTGCCAGGGATCCCCTAAACTGCCTTATTTCACCCCATGGACCAACCAGTTCCCTCCCCTGCCAGTATTTCCAGGACCAAAGCCTGGTTTTATCATTTTAATTCGACTGGGTGAGGGTGGTACCAGTGCACCTCCTGCCCAGGGCCTTTGGGGGCCGTGGGGTCCCCCCAGCTCAATGGCCATAATGAGGGGCACCCTTTATGCCCCAATAAATTGTGCCTCTTCTTCCCAGGCCACGATCCAGGCAGGGCTGGGGGCTCCTGCCAGTGTGTGAGGGAGTCTCCTGGAAAGGGAGGAAAGGCTGGACCCCAGACTGGGTTTGGAGACCCAATTGCCTCACACCAAAGCAGGGCAGCAGCAGCCAGAGGAAGGAGTGGGCTGGAATGGAGGGGTGGAGGGGGGTCACTGGTGACTCCCTGCTGGCCCTGGGGGAGGCTGGGCAAGGGGGACACAGTGGGACATGTGTGTGTCACGTGTGCACAGCAGTGTCCAGGGAAGCAGCTGTGTGTCTGTGGGTGCTGTGGGCACAGTGCTTTCCAGGGAGCCAGAGTGGGCTGTGTGGCTGTGGTGCAGTGTGGGTATGGCTGCTCCACCTGGTGTGTGTTCATCCCTGCCCCTGAGGACAGCAAAGACAACCCCAAGCAACTCCAGCAGCAGCACTTCAACTCTCACAGCTGAACATCTCAAATTACTTTTCAAAATTGTGTAATGCCTTGCAATGGACCATCAGAAGTCAAATGAACTACATTCAGCCTTGTCTCACAGCCTAAGGAAAGCCAAATAAACTCAATTTTCCCAGCCCAGACACAGGAAGACCATTTACCCCAGACACAGGAAAACCATTTACCCCAGGTGATCAAAGACCAAAGTCTGAGAAAGAACAGGGGGAAAATGCCTCCCTCTTGGCTGCTCTTACACACTGCTGTCAACAGATCAAAAATCCAGTGAACTTGACTGCTGCACAGTCAAGTGAACAGCAAACAATCTGGGAATACAGGGCTAGGACCCAGAGAACAGTGCAATCAAAGGACATGAGAGAGGTAGAGGGGTAAAAGCACAGGGTGGGGGAAGAACACTTGAGGACAGGAGCATGACATCTCTGGAAAAAGGAAAAGAATATGTGACTTTATTCCCACAAAAATGGGGTTTGTTTTAGGGAGGAGTGTGGAAGGACAGTAATTGCAAGACTACAGAAGGAAAATGAGAATAGTTTGACCCAATCAGTGCTCAGGTTCCTCGTTTATGCCTCAACTGGCTCAAGGTTTTTAACTAACTTCACTTCTGGAAGAGGTTCTCCCACCACAAAGCCCTCCATAGTCTACTGCACCTGAAGTTTATATCAATACAAGACTTCCAAGGGATGGTGTGAAAATGCAATGACAACAAGTGACAGAATGATGGGAAGGTAAATCTTCATGTCCTGTTCACTGATGCCTGGTACAGGGAGGTGAACTGCAGAGCCATCCTAAAGCTAGGGGGAAAGGGAGCAATCTTCCCACAAAGCTGTTTACCACCAAAGGGAGAAAGCTTTGAACTGTTACCAATGACAGGTAACAGAACAAGGCAAAACTAACTCTACCCTCGCTGAAACATGGACACCCTCACCAGAATCAGGCACTGGATATGAGCCTGGACAGGCCTGAAATACAGCAGAGAAGATTTCTATCCATTGCTTAAGACTTAAAAAAACCCCTAAGCTTAAAAAACCAATCAAACCACTGATTCTTTTTTTGGTAATCAAACTGTCACTCTGTCATGCTGCATTGCCTCCATAATGTCTTGCTTTATATAAAATTAGAGACAGGAGTATGTGACTACATTCATAGTTCCTGAACACATTTAATTTACATTGCCAGGTGCTGAGGCCAGCTGCCACAGAACAACTTGCTCAACAGCTTCATCAGCTTCAAAAACTACATCTAATTCACTGTTGGGGAGTGGTCTCAGGGCACCTTCACTTGAAAACTTTGTCTGGAAATCCTTTGCAAGAACAGTACTTGACACAGAGTGAGCACAGCAGGGACCTGCACCTGGTCAGGTAAGGAGAGGCCATGCTGCACATGGCTTGTGTGAGAGCTGCCACTGCTCCAGTGTCAGAGCAAAGTCCAAGAGTTGCTGCTGTAATTCCATTTTTCTTGGCCTTTCTATCCAAGTGTCTGGTGTCTCATATTTCTGAGACCTCTTGGAGTCAGCTCACAGCTGCAGGAGCTGCAGCAGGAATTGTCTGTGGAAACCTTATAGAGAACGTGCACAGAAAGCCAACACTGTCCTGGGCTGATCCCCCTGCATGGGCAGCAGGTATAGGAGGGGATGCTGCCCCTCTTCTGTGCTCAGGTGAGACCCCCACCTGCAGAGCTGCCTCCAGCTCTGGGTCCCCAGCACAGGAAGAATGAGGAGCTGCTGGAGTGAGTCCAGAGGCCACAGAGCTGCCCCAGGGGCTGGAGCTCCTCTGCTCTGGAGCCAGGCTGAGAGCTGGGGGTGTTCACCTAGAGAAGAGAAGAGCACTGGGGAGACCTTAGAGCCCCTTCCAGGGCTTAAAGGGGCTCCAACAAAGCTGGAGAGGGACTTTGGACAAGTGCCTAGAGTGCCAGGGCGAGGGGGAATGGCTTCCAAATACCAGAGGGCAGGGTTAGATGGGATATTGGGAAGAATTTTTCCCTGTAAGGGTGGTGAGGTCCTGGTACAGGCTGCCCAGAGAAGCTGTGACTACCCCATGCCTGGAAATGTCCAGGGACTTGAAACAGCCTGATCTATTGGAAGGTGTCCCTGCCCATGGCAAAGGGGTGGAATGGGTTGATCTTTAAGGTCCCTCCCAGCCCACAGCAGTCTGTGAGTCTTTGAACTCTATGAAATATGGCATAACCTGAAGCACAGAGCAGTTTCTTTCACACAGATGTGAGCAATAGTGTTATTATATGGTCTGAGGCACTAGAGAAAAAAAAGCTGAAGAAAATTACTACCACCTTTGCCTCTTACCTGCAGAACAGAAAACAGTTCTGTTTTACAATGGTGAGTTATTCTCAGGTTCTGTGAACTGGCAGAAATCAGTGGACGGTGTGTTCCCTTCCAAGCAAAACCCAGTGCACTTTCCAAAAATAGTCCCAGAATTTTGCATTTCTGTAGTGATTTGTCACACAGAAGATTTTTGTGAATATATGGGAATAGAATTGTGTGTGAGGAAGAGACTGAGATAACATCACAGCGAGGGTTAAGTCCCTTCCCACTCTCTCATTTCCTTATTAGTGCTAAAATCTGTAGCACAATTACCCATAGCACTCCATTTGGCAGCTGCTCGTTGTTAAGTAAACACACATTCCCATCAGATAAATACACTTTGGTGTCATAAACTTACATAGCCACCACACACAGCTTCAGTTCCAGCCTCCTCCTGTCTCCTGTGCAGAGGGTGAAACCTGAAATAAAACACAAGATTTGCTCCCCAGAGCCATCAACAATAACTTGGTATCAGGGTTTTCATTAAGAAATACAACTCAATTTTTAAAAATTATTAATTTGGGGATTAATAGCAGAAGCACTCCTACATTGGCTTGGAAACCTGAAAGTTGCTTTGTCCCAGAGCAATGAGAGTGGCAGCAATGCTGATTTCTGTAACAGGCACATCTCCTGTTGCCAGAGGCCAGATTTCAGTGAGGGACAGAGGACAGGCACAGGGCAGTGGCAGCAGTGGTCACTGTAAAACTCTTCTGGGCAGGAATCAGGGACTGAAGCAGAAGTGTTCTCATTCTTCATCCTCTAAGTATCCGAATCACTTGACAACTAATTCCTGAATCCAAACACTCCACGATGAAAAAAGCCAGCAAGCAGCAGAGAAGTCCCATGTAGGCAATCCTGACACAGGCTTTCCCAGCTCCAGGCCCACTTCTGTTAGTCTGCAGTTGAGTTAAACAGTGTGATTTAGAGAGAAGCCCATCAAGTGGAGAAATGCCAGCTTCAGTTTTCAAATCACTGCATTTGAAAATGTGCAAGCTGCTTCTGCCTTAAGACTGAGCTGTCCACAGCCAATGGGATGGATGCAATTACAAAGAAAGAGTATATTCCTGAAGAAAAAGGAAACATAAGGGATTTATAACTGAGCTTATAATTTGCTTACTTTGCCTAAAAATCCAGCTTCTACAACACAGTGCAATTAGGAAGAGCAAATGGGCTGACATCCTTGTTGTTGTGCAGGAATATCCTTCTTCTTGTGCAGGAATTCTCTTGTTATTTTCATGTTATAAAAAGAGAATACTGATGTCCTCAGAGCACTCAGGTAACTACTCAAGGAAGTTGAAGCATTTGGAGAAACGTGGAATCAGGCTCCAAAATGTCCTGTTTGGCTTTACAGCCTCTTTTACTATAAATCAGATTGGCCATACCTGGGAAAGAGGATGGAGACACGTTGGGAGATGAGATCCAGCTGGAGCTGTGTGTTGGAGGGGACTGTGATGAACAAGGAGAGGAGTGTGCTGGGCACACAGCCTGCACAGTGCCCATCCTCAGCCCTGAACTGCTGCAGCAACACAGGACCCTCGAGGTGCTGTAACACTGAGACAGCAATGTTCAAAGTCAGAATGTTTAAGGGCAAGTTCTAACTCTGTGAAAGCAGCTGACTGTCCTTCACGTGATGGCCCCTCTTGAGAGGAACATAGCATTTGTCTTTACAAACAAGCTGTAGATTGCTGGTAGGTATAGTTAGCACCTAGAGATAAAAGAAACAGTGGGAGGGATTCCACTGACTGATGAATGGGAAAAGAGATTTGCCTTTATAAACAAACTGTAAGTTTGCTGGTAAATGAAATTGGGTAATAGAAGATGAAAGAAGCACGGGGTGGGGTGGGGGAACTATGAATTCTATAAGAATTAAAAATTAAAAGAGAGGGTTATATGTTAGAAGGGAATTTCAGGTGTCAGGTGTTTAGGGAAGTCTGTGCCTCTCAAGTACCTCAGCTAATGGAGAAAGAGAGAGGGAAAATCGGCCGGGAAAATAGGATAAAAGGAGGTTTCATCCTCCAAAAATTTGAGAGATCCCAGGGGAATGCCCCGTGGCCACTCCCTTTATTCGAATAAAGCAAAAAGGACTCCTCTGTCTCCTTTTTGGACATAAACCTCTGGTGTTTGTGGATTAATTTTCCTTACACTCTCCTCCAGGTTTTGGTGTTGTCCCCAGTCAGCAGTAGGAGCTCAGAAATCAGCCCTTGTGTTCTGAGTGCTCAGCCCAGGCAGGAGCACAGCCCCAGCCCCAGTCCCTGGGAGATCTTGGACTGACAGACCACTAACCCAGGCCAGAGCTTCTGCCTCACAGCCATGTCCATGGAAGACCCTGAGCTCAGGATATGGGTTTTTTTCAAGATGGTCCTTTCTGCTCTCCAGATCTTTCCTAGCTCAGGAAAATGCAGCTCTCCAGTGCCTGAAGGGGTTCCAACACAGCTGGAGAGGGGCTTTGTACAGGTCATTCCCCTTTGTCCTGGAGTGCCAGGAAGAGGGGGAATGGTTTCACACTGCCAGAGGGCAGGGTTAGGTGGGATGGTCTTGTTTGACACTGCCCCAATGCCAGGCACCAGGGGAGTCACTCTTTCACTTTCCCCTGCCACAGCTGGATAGAGGAGAGAAAAAAAATTAGCAAAGGGTTTCATGAATTGAGATAAGGACCAGGAGAAAACACTTCCAAGGGCAAAACAGGCTCTGCTTAAGGTTGCAAAGTGAATTTATTACTAACAGAATTAGAGGAGGATAAGGAGACCCACGGGATCACAGCCTCCATCAGAAACCCACCTGCTCTGGCCTGGGCACCTTCCCCAGGGGCTGTGGGTGGATCTCTGCATCCCCCATGGATCCCCAGGGCTGTGGGTGGATCTCTGCATCCCCATGGATCCCCAGGGCTGTGGGTGGATCTCTGCATCCCCCTGGATCCCCAGGGCTGTGGGTGGATCTCTGCATCCCCCTGGATCCCCAGGGCTGTGGGTGGATCTCTGCATCCCCCATGGATCCCCAGGGGCTGTGGGTGGATCTCTGCATCCCCCATGGATCCCCAGGGCTTTAGGTGGATCTCTGCATCCCCATGGATCCCCAGGGGCTGTGGGTGGATCTCTGCATCCCCATGGATCCCCATGGGCTGTGGGTGGATCTCTGCATCCCCATGGATCCCCAGGGGCTGTGGGTGGATCTCTGCATCCCCATGGATCCCCAGGGCTGTGGGTGGATCTCTGCATCCCCCATGGATCCCCAGGGGCTGTGGGTGGATCTCTGCATCCCCCATGGATCCCCAGGGCTGTGGGTGGATCTCTGCATCCCCATGGATCCCCATGGGCTGTGGGTGGATCTCTGCATCCCCCATGGATCCCCAGGGCTGTGGGTGGATGTCTGCATCCCCCATGGATCCCCAGGGCTGTGGGTGGATCTCTGCATCCCCATGGATCCCCAGGGCTGTGGGTGGATCTCTGCATCCCCCATGGATCCCCAGGGCTGTGGGTGGATCTCTGCATCCCCCATGGATCCCCAGGGGCTGTGGGTGGATCTCTGCATCCCCATGGATCCCCAGGGCTGTGGGTGGATCTCTGCATCCCTGTGGATCCCCATGGGCTGTGGGTGGATCTCTGCATCCCCCATGGATCCCCAGGGGCTGTGGGTGGATCTCTGCATCCCCCATGGATCCCCAGGGCTGTGGGTGGATCTCTGCATCCCCATGGATCCCCAGGGGCTGTGGGTGGATCCCTGCATCCCAGTGGATCCCCAGGGCTGTGGGTGGATCTCTGCATCCCCCATGGATCCCCAGGGGCTGTGGGTGGATCCCTGCATCCCCAATAGATCCCCAGGGCTGCAGGGGCACAGCTGCTTCCCCATGCCCTCAGCAGGCAGAGGAATCTCAGCTCTGGCACCTGCAGCACCTCCTCCCTCTCCCTCTCCACTGACCTGGCTGTGTCCATGTTTTCCCTCACATATTCTCACCTTCTCTTTTCTGACTAGAAGAGCACTGTGTGGCTTTGTTTTGATTTAATTCTTAAATCTGTCATCACAGAGGTGTTACCAACCTCTGTCATTGGCCCAGCCTTGGCCAGTAGCATGTCCATCTTCAGAGCCATCACTGCTGGACAAGGTGGAAGCTTCCAGCAGCTCCTCACAGGAGCCATCTGTGTGCCCCCCCACAAAAAAAAAAAAAAAAAAACAGACTGTGCAAAACCAATACAGGGATATTGGGAAGAAATTTTTCCTTGTGAGAGTGGTGAGGCCCTGGCCCAGATTGCCCAGAGCAGCTGTGACTACCCCATCCCTGGAAATGTTCATGGGCAGGCTGGATGGGGCAGCCTGTGACAGGGCTGGACCCCTTCCTGTGACATTTTCTCTAATATCCAACACAAACCTCTCCTGGCACAACCTGAGGCTGTTTCCTCTTGTCCTGCCTCTGTTCCCTGGGAGCAGAGCCTGCTCCCCCCTGGCTGTCCCCTCCTGTCAGGGAGTTGTGCAGAGCCAGAAGGGCCCCCCTGAGCCTCCTTTTCTCCAGGCTGAGCCCCTTTCCCTGCTCCTGCAGCTGCTCCAGCCTCTTCCCCAGCTCCATTCCCTTCCCTGTACATGCTCCAGCCCTGCAAGGTCTTTCTTGTCATGAGGGGCCCAAAACTGACCCCAGGGTTTGTGGTTCCTCAGCAGTGCCAGCACAGGGGACAGACACTGCCAGGTGCCCTTGGCCTCCTGGGCACCCACCAGCTTCTGTGCAGCTGCTGGCAGCCATCACTCCCAGGTTGTTTTCCAGCTCTTCAGCCACTTTTCCCTGAGCCTGGAGCACTGCACCAGGTTCTGGTGACCCAAAAACTGTCCCTGGCACTTGGCCTTGTTGAGCCTCCACCACTGCCTCCCCCACAAACCCAGCCTGTGCAGATCCCTCTGCAGAGCCTTCCTGCCCTCCAGCAGATTAACACTTCCACCCAACTCGGTGTGGTCTCCAAACTGACTGAGAACTCATCACCACAGTCCTGCTTTTGCACTCCTGCTAAGTGCTCCTGGGAAGTGCTACTCACCCTATGCCTGGTCTCACCACTCTTCATCCACCCTCACCTCCCACAAGCCCACACAGTAAAGCTCTGCAGCCAGCAGCCGTGTGGAGGGATCAGTTTTTATTTCAAAAGACAGCAACACAATTTTTCAATTTAGTATCAAAACACTGGACAGGGTTTTTGTCTCCAGATTGGCCCCAAAAACTGCTACAACCAAGCAGCATGCTCAAACCACAAGCTGCACGCTGCGAGCGTGACACTGCCACACTCACCTCACAACCACGACACATCAGCAATGCACAGCAAGATGGCTTGGACTCAATTAAGACAGTAAGAGCAGTCCTGGGCAGGAGGGAAGGCCTGGCTCCCTCCCTCCAGGTAGGCAAAAACACTTTTCTCCAAGAACACAAGGCTGTTGTACTTAAGCTGTTAAGAGTAACCCAGTGATGAGCAGTGAAGCTTGGTGCATCAGCACTTAGTGAAGGCAAAGTCAGCCCCAGGGTAGCAATGGCTTACAGGGACAGTGGCTTCTCTAAGCCCTTCAGGTGTAGAGGGGAAGGGACACAATCCCTGTGAAGGTTCAATTGGTTCAATTGTTCAGATAGCTTGGCTTAAAAACAAAAAAAAAAAAAAAAACCAAACCCAAAATAAAGATGCCTTTCACTCAAGTTGTTCCTTCCTAACACAGAGTTACCTTAAAGCTGAAAAACTGAACTGTGCTTTTGGCAAACAGCTCCTGGAAAGGAAGTTTTCCCAACAGACTTCCATCCCTAGCCTGGCTACTCTGACTCACAGCCAGAACCATCATATCCATTTCCTGCCCTGCCAAAGCAGGGTGGCCCAGAGCCGATTATCAGAAGGTTAATACCAAATTTTAAAGCCAAGAGCTTTGAAGTGTAGCTCACCAGCCTCACAAGTTATTTGGAATGTTTACAATGGTTGCTACAAAAAAGGTAGTTACAAAATGTGTACATCTCAAACATGCTCTCCAAACATTATTGCATTGTTTTCTTCCCTTAATGATGCTGTTTGAAGCTCTGCCCAACCTGGTGGCCTTTAACCCTGGAACAAAGGAGATTTGTGTTTGGTCAAGTTGGCAACAAAGTAAACTCTGGTCCCAGGGTTAGAGGGCAGCAGCAGCTGGGCTGGCAGCACATGGAGGCAGTGGCAGGGATCCATTACATCTCGTTCAGGTCTAGCAGGGTCTGGTCCAGCATTCTTTGCGTGCAGAGATGCTCCTCTTTGGTGGATTTCAGTTTATCTGGCAGGAAGCAAGAGTCAAGAATTACAAATCAGCATCAAGCAAGCCAGAGTCCTTTGGCAGAGAAAGCTTGTGCCAGCCCCTTCCCCACACGCTGCCGCAGCCATCCTTGGACTGGAGTGCCTGGCTGGGTGCAGCTGGAAGCTCTGAGGTTCCCTGGCTCGTGTGTAGCCCTTGCCTCTCACACTGCTGGTGCTCCCACTCAATATGGCCATGGTGCACCTTTAGCCAAAGCTCTAGGCAGTGTTTCACATGCAGGCATCTCTGACTGCAGCCAGCTCTTCCCAGGGCTTCCACACCTCCACAGCTGGCACACGTGGCCCAGCAAGGCACCCAAGAGCAACACACACTTGAAAACCACCCCCTGGAACTACAGCTGGTTGTGCCCCTCCTCCCCTCAGCACAGGGCAGGGATGCCAAGCCCAGCAGCAGGGAGCAGACCGCCAGCCTGGAGGGCAGCGGGCAGGAGTGGGGCAGTGACAGGAGAGAGGAGAGTGAGGGAGCTGCACTGCCCAACACTACAGGCAGCTGTGCACTCAATTCTCACATGTTCCTTAAGCCAGGAGGAGAGCAGATCAGCAGCTAGTGCTCTAAGTGGGCTTTACTCCAAAGGTGAGCCCACCCATATCACTGCAGACATCCACACGCTGGGGCGCTGGACACACAGGCTGTAGAAAAATGTCTTTTAGGTACAAGCAGAACCCCAAAGCCACTCCCAACCTCCCCAGGGCCAGAAACTGCAGAGAGAGAGAACAGCTCTCCTGGAGCAGCATTTAAATACCCCCTGCAGGCACCCAGGACACAGCTTCAGGCTGTGCATTCTGGCACTTGCTGTCAAGAGGTCTGTGAGCTTTCCCAACCCATTTCAGGGCTCTGTAGCTGAACTGGGGTCAGGCCTGGGAAGTCACTGCTGCCCCCAAACGTTCTCACTTAGGACTCCCCTAGATAGGAATGTACTACAGGTGTGCAGTGTCTCAAAGACCACAAGGTCAGTCATTTATTGGTAGAAGCCATTGTTCCATGCACCAGAAAATCCCACAGTCATTCAGCTAATAGTAAATTAAGTTGTAGCACTTGACAGGCAGCTTCAAGCAGACCTAAGTCTAACTTCACCCCACCCCTCATTTGGGGGGTGCAGCTATTCTGGTTCCATGGAGGAGCCAGGCAGGACCCCCTGGACAAGCAAACAAGACTGCTCAAAAACCAGCCAAGTCTGGGGATGACTTTGCTAAGAATAGAGGTTACCTTTATATATTAAAAAAATGCTTAAATAAATTACAGGATAAATCCAAGTGCCTCATTAAAAAAGCAGCAATTGCATAAAACTTGCAAGTCTGCCAGTCTTAATGATCAGATTTCACTGTGGTCCACAGCAGTGGTGGTCGAAATAAGCTTGTTTAATGGGATTAGTGGGCCCCTTCTCAGTCACACAGATCATGCAGCGTTAACTTCAGCTCATTAGAGAGCAGGCGGTTTTTCTCAAGCTGGCTGTACAGGCGCTCTGCAGCAGCGACAGGATAAGGGAAACAAGAGGAAGAGAGAAAAAGAGAGAAAGGGAAGGTTAGTAGAGCACCAAGATGAGCACATCAAAAAAGCTGTCTCCACAACTGAGGACAGCCTGGGCTATTCCCAAAGGTTTGTCTTTCTCTGATTTGTGCTTCAGCTCAGAAAGACCACAGAGGAAACCAAGTGTGGGCAGAAGTGAAAGTGTTGCCAAAGATGTGCAAAGGCAAAGAAAAGAAGAGACACCAGAAGAGGAGCCTGTAGGCAGGGCTGGGCTGGAGCCCAGCAAGGCCAGAGATCTGGGATGTGCTTTAAGCCTGTGGAGCACATTGCAGAAATGAGTCCTGCCACAGCTGTACCAGAAACAGCTTCCAGAGGGAGCCACACTGCAATGGGATTGACAGGGCTTGAACAGCAGGACATGCACACCAGAAGAACTGAGAATGATAACATCTCACCCCTGGCCTGGAGGACCCTCCCTCCTGTGAGAACACACCTGGTGCCCCACTAACGACCCAGATAGGACCAGAGGCAGCAGCTGCTCCAGGTACAGGACAGAAGGACTTTTGGAGCACAGGGTCCTCTTTTACATCTGCCCAGAACAACTCCACGAGCAGGGCACAAGCTGCCACTGCCTGTGCAGCCATGGCCTCTCCAGTCCCTGTCCTTACAGCCCCACAGAGGTCTAGTAGCCACACAAACCCTCGAGGCTCATGCCAAGCACTCATGCCCATCAGCATCTTTGGGCCCTTTCCAGGATCTGTCACTTCTCAGGGCTGGGTGGCCAATGTCTGGTCACACAGCCTGTCAGCCACAACCAGCCACTACAGAGAACACATTCACCATCTCTCCCTGCTCATTTGCATGGGCAGAGTTCTCCCAGCCTGGCAGCTCCAATTTCTGCACTTAGGGAAATTCCAGGCAGTGAAAAAACCTTACACACATCTTACAGCCTGGCAGAACTGACCAGCACCACCTGCAGTGACACAGTGTGATGCCTTTGCTGGAGGAGTGAGCCCAGAGCACAGCCTTGGCTTTGGGCTTCCCCTCTAATCCTTGTACTAGGAGGTCCTAGGACACTCAGGCACCCTCTGAAGGGGAGCTACACCATCCCTCATTGCTTTCAGTCTCAGAATATTTTGCTCTTGAACAAGACCTAGCTGGGTAAAATTCCAGAAAGTCGAGTGGTTTACATGGAGCAGCCAAAGCCCTCCCAGAGTCTGAGCTCAGTCCCTCCAGTGTAACACCTGCACAGAGAGGGGGAAGCTCAACTCAGCCTCACCCTCAGCTTCTCTCAGTCCTCAGGACCTGCTCTAACTGCACCTCACTCTGCAGGACAGGGCAGTAATGCTGAGTGATTGTCCCTTCTATAAAACCACCAAGGGGCCAAGCCACAGGCAGAGAAGCCAATGATTTCTGTCCTACCACAATCTGGAAGTTGAGGGAAGTTGTGGGTATGAGACATCCTGGCCCACCCTTGGCCTTGCACAACAGCTACCATTGCTTGAGAGGGACTCTGGCTTCATGCTGGCTCTGAGCAGCCCCAATGCCAGTCCCCAGAACCAGGTGACCCAGGCTGGTCCTGGCACTCCTGAGTGGCAGAGGATGAGAGTGAACTGTGCTCAGGAGGACTTGGTGCAACACCTCACAGCTTCCAAGTAAACATTCCTGCTTGTGTACAGGGTCCTGATGATTCACCCACACAAGGCAGCAGACTGGAGTGTTCAGCATAACTAAACTTCCCAGACTTCAGGAACAGCTTCTCCACAGAACACCTGCCCAGGTCTGCAGCAGCTTGGCCATGTTTGGCCTGCTCCCCTCTCTGCCCAACCCCAGGGCAGCCTCACCAGCTATCCCTGCCACTCAGGGAGCCCCAGGACGTGGGGAGCCCCAGGACCTGGCCCTCCTGGACAGTTAACCTGTGTTTGCAGCACTCCCACATCACAGCACAGCTCACAGTAACCAGCCTGCACAAGCCCAGCAATCCAGTCAGACCAGATGTCTCCAAAACCTCCCAGGGTAACCATTGCATCACCCACCCACATACCCATCCACCACCCAGTGGATTCCTTCCAGATGAGTGGGGAAAGGGCCTGCCACAGCCCAGCCTTAGATAACATTCCTGGGAACACTACTGTGCAGAGCAGAGCCACCAGCTCCCCACAGCAAGAGTCAGGATGCAACCAGACCTCCCCATGAGGAGAGAGGCACTTCCCCGAGGGCAGGCTGCCACCTCCCACCCATTAAAAATTACTCCTGTGAGATGGAAAGGGACCACTGTGGGTTATCTGGTCAAACCTCCCTGCTCAAGCAGAGCTATCCCAGAGCACATCACCCAGTATTGTGTCCCAATCATTCTGGAATATCTCGAGTGAGGGAGACTTCACACCATCTCTGGGCAATCTGCTCAGTGCTCAGTTACCAACACAGGAAAGAAATTCTTCCTTATGCTCAGCTGGAACTTCCTGGGCATCAGTTTCTATGTGTTGCCTGTCCTACTGCTAGGAACCATTGAGAAGAACCTGGTCCATCCTCTGACACCCTCCCTTCAGATTCTGACAGACAATGATGGCCTTCCTGTTGTCCTAAGAGCTGACAATGAACACTGGACTGGAAGCCTTCACATTTTCAAAAGCCCTGCCCCTCCCACAGGATCCAGATCCCCAACTCCAGCTGCAGTTGGGTTACTGAAGAGTTCTGGGTTCTTGCTTTGTGCTTACAAGGCACAGCTACTGCCCCACATCCCAGGAGAGTCAGACCACACTCTGAAATTCCCTGAATGCTCCCTCCCTTCCCCACCTAGACCTGCCAGCAAAGACAGAGTGGGACAGGTGAGTATGCCCAGATGATCCTGACTGCCAGTGCTGTCATGTGGAGACCAGAAGGACACAAACCTGAGAAAGCCACGGGAAGTGTCCCATGTCACCAGAACTCTGCTCACGAAGGGCTCTTCGGGCTCTGTGGCAGATGAACCAATCCAGAAAGGAAAAAGTATTTGACCAACCACCATGAGGCAGCACATACTGTTTGGAGAGGCTGACCAGTGTTTATCATACCAGATCAACTAGCAACAGCACCAGTGGTGACACACGCCAGGCACTCACAGCCCAGGGGCAGTGCTCAGTGGGAAGCTCCATGCCACACTCCCAGAAGGATCCTGCAGCCCTCAGCCCCTGCATGAGGAGGGGAGGGCTTTGCAAAAGATTCCCTGGCTCAGATGCTCACAGCCCTGCTGCAGTGCCTTCTCATTCCTGAAGCAAGAGGCCATACAACCCTCCCCCTGGCACAGGCATCACTGCACACTCAACCAGTTCTGTCCCAGTGGAGACCAGCCAGAGCTCACACAGTATTTATTGGCTTCCAAACCCTGGCTAATGACTATCAGGTGTGTGACCTCCCACTGCAAGCCAGCATTTGGCAACCAGTGCTGGTGAACAGTCCAAAGCAGGCAGGAATGAGGAGTGTCTTCAGTCAGGCAGAGCTCCAGGGCCTCCTGCTGCAACCCCCAGCCTCCTGTTTGACCCCACAAGCCCTGTCTGCAGGAGCCAGAAACACACCTCAAAGAAAAATCCAGCATGCTAGTGAGGTCTGTGCTCCACCCAGGTGACATAGGTTTGAAGGTAATGCTGAAAAGGTTACTCTAAAGCAGCAAGTGGTCACTAAAAACCCATTTCTCAAAAGCAACAGCCATTTATACAGGAACTGTTTTCCTTAAAAAAGGTGACATCATGCTCGAGCAAGAGGCAAGAGAAATACAAAAAGAGCTTTATGGCTCCACGCAAGATATGCAGATGAGAACAACATCCTCCCAGCTCCCCCGACACAGAAAGGGCAGCCCCTCAGAGCAGGCTGTGTCTGGCACATCAGGTCACACAGAGGGAGCTTTGTTTGGGAGCAAGTGCAGCAGAACTGGGGGGCTGCTGCTGCTGCTTCTGTATCTTTACAGCAGCCATTCCCAGGGATGCCCTGGGCACAGTAACTGGAAAAAGGTACTGAAATTCAGAGTGAGATGAAGAGAGCGTGAATGCCGGGCGCAGATGCAGAACAAGCCACCAAGCAGAGAGATAAATCCAAAGTGGAGTTTGGAATCACAAGACTTATCTGTGTGAGACAGAAGGAGACACTAATTTTAAGAGAAGCTTCAGTGTTTGTGCACAGCAAACTCTGCTTAGGGAACTTGGGGACACTCACGTTAAGGCTCTTCTCTACAGGGTGAGGACTTGGCCTCTCCTGGGTTAGTGCAAGGACCACACAGAGCAGTTGTTAGCAGCACCCACTGCAGATCTGAACACAAAGCTGAGGAG
Organism: Muscicapa striata striata; assembly: GCA_030060385.1. NCBI lineage: Eukaryota > Metazoa > Chordata > Aves > Passeriformes > Muscicapidae > Muscicapa > Muscicapa striata. Next base: position 203,979 of record JAREIS010000359.1, on the reverse strand, counting down.
CAAAGTTGCAGAAACACACGAGTTCAGCTACTTCCACAGATCAGTTCATGATCCGGCCCATCTCAAGCCTATTGTGGCAATTCCAAAGGAATCCACCTGAGCACTATCCACAGCCTCTTCCAGAAGGAATCCTGAGACCATGGCCCACTGGCTCCAGCAGATGACAAAGCCACATTTCCTGAGAAAGCCTTTCCCAGTGGGAATGGGAATTGCACTCGAATTTAAGTCAGAACCCTTTCAGGCCAGCACAGCACTTGGTTACACATGCAGATCACAAGGACCTAGAGTTAGAGGACAGCATGCTGGGGCACCTTGGGCAGATCTGTAGAAGTAACCTGGACAGCACAGTGCTGTCGATTCTCCAACTATGGAAACCACAGCAAACCAAGCAAGCACTGGCAGTCCAGCCTGCTGAAGCGAGAGGCGAACGCCAGCCAGCTCATATTTACATGGAAGTCATGTCATTCAGGGCGTGGTCCAGTTCCTCACTAATTGCTTTGTACTTCAGTTTCTGGGCATAGAGCTCATCTAGAAGAGTTCAGGAGGAGAACAAAAGGAAAACAATGAGGGAAGGCAAAGGAGTTCTTCCAACACTCTGGGGCAGGAAAAGCAGGATGGGATTCACAAACAGAAGAAAATGAAGTTAGATGTGGAGCCATCATGACTCTGTGTTCATCCCCAACCATGAGCAGGAGGGTTCCAGCAGCCTGAGGACCGAATGACCCACAAGTGCCTTCCAGGATTCCAATCCAGCTCCAAGGGCAGCAGAGCCAAGCACTCAAACAACATCACCTTGTAAAAACAAGCTGTCCAGCTAGGTCAGCAGGAACCAGTGTCAGGAGGAGCAGCAGGAAAGGCAACTCCATCCACTTAGGGAGAAGCTTGTTATACCTAAGGAGAGCACTGATAATTGAGGTGCTTTGTTCTCACCTGTGTCTCAGTGCAAAGACTGGCTTGGGAGAAGTCAGTCATGTAATAGAGCTGGGCATCAGAGGAAATTCCAATCCTGCAGGTAGCAGTGAGGTGGGGGAGCAGACTGGCCACACCAGAGCTCTCCATCAGATAATGGAGCAGACAGGCAGCTCTCCACCCCCAGGGAGGGGCAGGCCTGGGCTGTGCTGAGCACCCTGAGCCCTGCAGAGCTGGCACAGCCTCCTCCAGCTCTGGCTGCCTGGGCTGTAGCACAGCTGGGCATGCTGTTAACAGCCTTGCAGAGCCTGGGGAACTTTGTCAGTTGTCCTAAACTAGTTCACTTCAGCAGCAAGGCTGTAGACCAGAGCCAACTCTCAATCAACAGGTTTCAAGGGCAGCATGCAGGGATTTGGAGGACTTTCTGCAGTTCCAAATAAAAGCTTGTCCTGGATCATGAGGTGGCTCAGATTGCTGCTTGGCTGCAGTTCTGGAACAGCTCAGCTGACACCATTGCTATTTCTAGATAAGCCTCCAGAGTGACTCCAGACAGTAGGATGGTGCTTTGTATCTCTAAGAACTGGAACTAAGAGACCACAAAGGCACACCTGTGGCCAAGGTAGGAGACCTGTAAGGGTCTTGGTTTACCAGCACCACCACTCCAGCCACAGCAATCTATAGAAGAATCTGGCCACAGTCCCAGATTTAAGGAAGGCAGCTGAAAGGGAGGCTTCTGTGGCTTGGGGCAAGGTTCTGCAATGGGTGGCCTCAGGAGTGTTCCTGAAGAACTGTGTGAAGGAATGGGAGGAGGAAAGGAACCCACCCTTGGCTCAGGCTGACTGTCCCATGGACTGAACTGCTGGAATTTAACCTTGATTCAGGACTCACACTGGGGAGTCTGAGTCTTCATGGGGGCTGTTTCAACACTCACTGACTCCTGTGATTGACTTGCAAGATGCTGTTTGCAGTAGCCAGCACAGGCATGACCTTCTGCACAGGGAGATGTTACTGTGACCAATTCTTACAAGTTCAGGTGTTTCTTTCCTATACCACTCCTAAATAATTTGGATTAAGCTGGAGCACAGGGATTTAGTTACATTCCTGAGGACATCACTACCAAAGTACACCAGCTATCTAGGTAAGGTCAGATGTCTGGATCAAGAGCTTGAGACCTGCTGCAGCTCAGCCAAAGAACTGTTTTCAGAGCAGAGGCACAGAGCAGGACTCTTGCCAAGCCTCACTTTGGAGGACAACTCGGGTTATGCTCCAAGTAATGAGGAGCACAGCAGTCTCTCCACTCTCCAGCTACCTTAGAGACAGATAGCCCTCTTTAGCTTCTCACTCAACACACATTCTTTGGTTTCCTATCCCCAGAATGTACCTTCCAGATCATCAATGGTCTTCTCCAGCTTGGCTACAGAGCGTTCAGCAAATTCAGCACGGGTCTCTGCCTGCCAGACAGAAATAAGCCATTAGTGCAACAGCTCTACAGCAAAGGGCATCAGCCCAAGGACATGGAGTCTCCCACCCTTCACATCTCTTCCCAGCCAAGCTGAGGCCAGCTCACCCAGCTGGGCCATCCTGACACAGTCACTCACCTCTTTGAGTTTATCAGTCAGAATCTTGATCTCTTCTTCATATTTATCCTCTTTTTGAGAGTACTGTGGAAAAGGAGTCAGCAGTCAGCAGCCCTAGATACCTCCCTCTCCACAGAGCCCACACTACAGAGGGCAACATAAACTCCTCACTGCAGCACACATGCCAACAGAACCTTCCAACTGGGAGTTGTTCACATCCTCACCCAAGTCCAGCAGGACTGGGTCAGGCGGAAAGTCTCACATCATGCATGGAACACAAACTTGGATGCAGAGAAATTCTCATCTTAACATTTTAGCAGCTTACACATCCTGGCTGATTGAGCCTGCCCCAAGGCAGGGAAGGGCAGCCAGGCTTCCTGCACCCCAGTTCCCACAGCCCTCCAATGAAGTATGTCAGCCCTCCCAGCAGAGCAAGCACAGCGCTCTTGGCTTGCTTAAGACTGCAGCTGAATCATTTCCACCCCAGTGGGTGCTCTGCTGTTTACACACCCTCCTAGCAAAACAGCAATGTTTCTGGCCCTGGGACAGGCAGCCCTACCTTCTCAGCCTGAGCCTCAAGAGACTTGAGATTGTTGGTGACATTCTTCAGCTCCTCCTCCAGCTCGGAACATTTACTGTGGGGTTTTGTAAGGAAAGGGGGGAAAAAAAGGAAAAGAAGAAGTGGGAGGGAAAGACAGGAGACAAGAAGTGAATCCACGTGCAGGGAAGACCAGGAAGTTCTTTAGGAGACTGTCTGAGATCAGACTGGATAGGACCCTGCTTTGAGGCACCTGTGCAGAAAGCAAGTTCCCTTTTTGCCTCCGAGCTCAAGTTTGAAGTATTCTGCCAGCACATGCACGGGGCACAGAGCTGAGCAGTGAGATGTGGACACAGGATTCTGCCAGACTTTGAGTCTCCAAGGAGAAGCTTCACGTTTAGTGTGCTGTATGGAGGGAAGCTGTTCTGATGGACAGGAGGACAGCCACCACCACTCAGAAAGGGATATTTATGGGCAGAGAGGACAGAATGTTCCAGGAGAGAGAGAGAGAGAGACGCAGTTAAGCTGAGGGGAAGAGCATACTGAGGAGACCACATGAGTTCTGGTTTAATGGTTCAAGAAGGGAAAGGTTAGTACCTTTTTTTCGGCAACAGACAGACACTTCAAGTTCTGGTCCATCACTCTGATCTGCTCCTGCAGCTCCCGGCAATGACTGTTAGTGACGGTCACACAAGGGCACAAGCCAGGTAGGGGCAAGGTCAAAAGGAGCACCAAAACCACACCACCACAGAGCAAAAAAGGGGTGGGAGGAAACACAAAAAAGTCATGGTCACAACATGCACATCTGGGCGGGAAGCACAGTGCTGCTGCTGCTGCTGCGTGCACACCAACTGTGTTAGACAAGGCCCAGAGCACAGAAAGGCCCTGACCAGCTCCTCGAGGATCAGCTCAAGCATCCAGACACATGAAAGGGGTCCAAACACCAAGATTTGTGTCTCTGCTCTGAGCAGAGGAAGCCCAGATTTCTGTTCAGCAGTGCAGAAGCCTGTAGTGGTTACTGCAAATACTTGGAGAGGCCCAGAGACCACAGAGCCACAGCTCTGCCCTTGGCCACCCCATATGGCACTTCAGCCCCTGGCCCAGGAGGCCTCTGCCACTTCAGGACAAGCACTGTGCTCTGTAGCAACGTGAATGATCTCGTGACTGCACACACAAAGCAGTGCTGGTGAGTGCTGGGAGAGGGAGGCTCTCCAGCCCCCATGACTCGGGAGTGCCTCCATGCAAAGGGCAGAGCATCTCCACCCAAGGCAAATGGCATCACAAACTGCATGTCCTAGGTGGAGCTAATCCTGTTTCAAGGAGGGAAGTGCTTTCATCCCTTTCCTTTGCAGACCTACACCCACCCTGTGCTTCAGGCCTTGTGTAACAAGGTTAGCAATGCAGTGTTAGTTCCCATGCAGAGGCAGACCTGCCAGGTGCATGCAAGCACACTACTCACGACTCTGCCAGCTCAGCTCTCTCTTCAGTACGCTCCAGATCCCCTTCAATGATCACCAGCTTCCGAGCCACCTGGAAAGGAGGATCAGAGTTAAGAGGAAGGAGGATAGTATTGCACCTGCAGATGCAGTGAATGGAAGGAGTGCCTCCAGGAGCCACTGGAAGCTTTTGGCCAAGCAGAGCACTGATGTAGCTCTGCTGAGAGCCAGGCTCTGCTGTTAGGTTTGCTGCCAGCAGGCAGGAGATTCAACTCTCCTGGCCCAGGTCAGTCATACTAGAACACCCAAAGGTCTCACCTCCTCATACTTCCTGTCTGCCTCCTCTGCAATGTGCTTGGCTTCCTTGAGCTGGATCTCCTGCAGTTCCATCTTCTCCTCATCCTTCAGAGCTCTGTTTTCAATAACTTTCATGCCTCTGCCCAAAAGCAAGCACAGGGAGGGAAGATGTGTAAAAAAATCTTGGGACCAGCCAGCAGTGCAATGAGTTTCAGAGCATTAACAGCACTGCCCTGGTAGCACAGTACTTCCCAACAAGCCATGATTCCTCTGAGTGCAGAAGTGGCACAGGAAGGCAGAGGCTGCTGGGCTGATGTGAATACAGCAACCTCAATTGCTTGGAATTAAGTGTTCCTTGGAACATTCCTCCAGCAGATCACTGGGTTCCCAGGCCAAGGGAAGTGCAGTGCTGCTGAGAACAAGCCCAGCTGTCTTAGGGACTCGGCACAGCCAAGCCAAGCACTTCCCCATCTGGAATGCCACAAGAGCCAAGTCTGTCTCTATGGCAGGCCACCAGCTGGGTCAGGCTGCTCACGGTGTGTGCATGAGGAAGCACATCAGACAGCTGGAAGTGGACCACTCCCCTCTGAATAACATGCCAGGTCAGGGAGCATGCTGGCAGAGGCAGATGGAAGAGAGGCTGCTCCACCAGCAGCCACCTTTCCAAGGCAATGGTGTCCCTGAACCCAGGTATTTCTCCTCCTTTGGAAGTGGGGATGCATGGTGGCACATGGCACTTCCTAGCCACAGGTTCCAGGACACTCAAAGCCATCAGCAGCCTCAGGTTCATCTGCATTGTTTAAACTGCTCTGCATAAACAGGCACCAACTCCCACATCCAGCCTTGATGTGGGATCTCCTCCCCCAGTCTGGGAAGCCCAAAATGTTGATGGCACTGGACCCTCAGTGTTTGATAGAGTGCAAGCAGGAGTCCTTGCTCACCTTTCACTCTCATCTGCTGCCTTCTCTGCCTCTTCCAGCTTTTGCAGAGCTGTGGCAAGGCGCTCCTGAGCTCGGTCCAATTCCTCCTCTACCAGCTGGATCCGGCGATTCAAAGAGGCCACTTCTGCCTCAGCCTGGAGGGAGCAGAGGAGCTTCTCAGCCTGTGCAGGTTTAGCAGCTCAGGTAGGGCAGCTGAGATCTGCCATCTGGTCAGGAGCAGCACACAGGAGCCCAAAGGAAACCCAGGATGCTTCAGCCACTCTCCCAGAGGCAAGCAGCACACTCAGCTCTGCAACATTTCTCCCACAGCAGCCTTCCTGCAGGCTTCTCACTGCCAGCCTGCACTGCTCTGACAGTCTAAGCCATAAACACCAAGGAGATGGCTTACACCAAGGGCTGCCTCTGCAGCTGCCAGGATCCTGCCAGGCCATTCATCACAGCCCTGTTTATCCACCACGCCAGAGCATGGTGACAGCTGCCACTTAGCAGAGTCAGTTTACTGGCATGATCTGGACATGAGCTTGAGGCAAACCTTTCACCAGCAAGGTGAGAAGGATTAACACGTTCAGGGATGTGCCAAGCTGTACTGGGTGCTGGCAGGCTGGGCTGCTCACAGGTGCTGCCCAGCCCCAGGGCTTGTAGCTGCACTGCCCACAGCCCCAGCAGAAAGCCTGCAGTGCTTGAGGCTTCCTTCCTCCCAGTGACTCACTAACAATCCAGAGAAGGAGCAAAAGCCCTCTCCAGTCCTGAGACAGGTTGAGGAGGCTGTTCCTCAGCAATAGCTGCCTTGGTTTACTCATACACATCAGGAGCTGGTGAAGCTGCTGGGGAAGCTGACAGACTGCAGACACTTGCCAGAAATGCGACTGAGGCTTTAAAGAACTGGCATAGATCAGAGGCCATCTCACCCCCCAGCCACTGCAATCCATGTCCTAGTCAGCCCTCAAAGAGACCACAAGCCAGCCCCCATGGTGCTGTGCTGGCAATAGAGATGGTGGGAAACACAGACCATGCAGCTTTGTGCTCAGTTCATCACTCTGTGGCAGAGCTGCTTGCCTGTGCTCAGTAAGGCAACACAGCACTGCCATCACCCTGTGGCTTGCTCCAGTGTTGAGTCAGAATGCAGCCAGGGCAGATACAGAGGACAGGAACTGCCCTTCAGTGTTGCTGAAAACAAAGCACCTCAAGGCCAAAGATGAAAATCCCTCAGTGGCACTCCTCTTCTGGATCAGACCCAGACTAAACAGTCAACTAGACTTGCTGCAATCTTTTTGGGACCCTGGGGGCATGACCTGATAGGCCCCTGCTTACAGCCACATCCACCTTAACTCCAGCCAGAGCCCCCAGGAGTCCAGACATTTTAGGGACTCTGACACCCCACCAGAGCCCCCTTGGCGAGTCCAGAACCCTGCTCCCCAACAGGATTACAAAGGCAGGCAGGAGTGCAGCCATTCCAGGGCAGCACTGTGATCTTCTGCATAGAGCCAGCCACAGGCACATGCCAGACAAACACGAAATACCCCAGCTGCACAAAACAAAGCATCCTTCCCCGACACACTGCTCCTCACCGTGCTGGAGGAGGGAGGAGCAGAGTGATGAAAGGCGCCAGTGTTACAGTGGGGCCCAACGCTGGTTGTTTCCAGTTCCCACAGGGGCTGTCCAAGCTCCCCCCCGCTGGCACTGAGGCACCCCCGGCAGGTTCCAAGAGCAGGCTGGGAGGGCACAGAGCAGCTCCCCGGCAGGCACACCCGGCTCTGGAGAAGCCCACACCCCTTTGGTGCCCAGAGCCAACACCCACCCTACTGAAAGGGGAAGTGGTCTGCCTGAAGAGGAATGCAACAATACCTTAAACAGAACCAGGAAGGAGACTGCCTGACACCCACCTTTTCCCTGTTAAAGGGGCTACCAGCTGCTGAGGTGGAGGACCTCCTCCTTCCTTGTTCCCAGGCAATGGAGACACACCAGCACAGTGAGCCTCCACTACTTGACCCTCTGAACTGCATCACTTAGCCCTGACTTCCTGCAGGCAGTGTTTAAAAACCACCCAAAAACCACCCTTAATTTTGAGGAAGTGCCTCTCCCCTGCTGCAGAAGAGCCCTCATACCTCCTGTTGTGCTGCTTCTCTCTAGATACAGATGAAACTGTCAGGCTTTCCCAGAGCACGGGGTGACACTTTCAGGTGACTCTTACAGGCACCCCTGCTAAAAGTGGCATGTTCCTGTTATTCCATGCTTCCTTCACAAAGACAGCCCTGAAACAGGGAGCACCTGGAGCCCAACAAATCAAGTGAGAAGCTCATCCAGGCCTTCGGGACTCACCATTGCTCCCCCAAGATATTTAAGAGGACTCCCCAGAACCAGGCAAGCCCGGGGTGCTATACTGGGAGCACTGGTTCTCTCCCCAGGAGGTTCAGGCAGCTGGGAGAAACACGCCTGTACCCATGACAGTGCTGCTATTGCAAGGAGAATTCCTTATGTGGCTGCAAAGAAAGAGCCAGCTGAGGCCTGGGAGTGGCAGGAGCTTCTGCCACGGGCCTGGGCAGCAGAGCCACAGCGCTGTCACCGACAAAGGCTCGAGCACTCGGGGGCAGGGCTCAGCTTCACGCTTCGAATACAGCAAAGTCACTGCAAATCCAACGAGAGTCACGCTTAGATTCGGGCAAGGACCTGCCCGTGTCACCCCAATCCCTGTCCCCAAAACGCCACCAGCCTCGCCTGTGTCCCAGGCCCCCGAGGCCACCTGGAGGTGCGGCCCGTGTCACCTCATCCCTGTCCCCAGCCTTTCCGGTGTCCCCAGCCCGGCGGTGACCGCCAGCGCTGCCAGCTCAGATCCTGCTCCCTCCCTTTCAGGCCATCCCACCCCAGCCCCCGTCTTGCCCCGCCGGTCTCGGGGGGATCCAGGCAGGATGCGGAGCTCGGGAGAGCTTCAGAGGCTCCTGCGCTGCCACATCCCGGGGGAGCCCGCTCATTCCTTCCATCTTACCCGCGCAGCTCCGGGCTCGGGGCCGCACAAGATGGCCGGGGCCTCCCCCTCCCCCCGGCCGGTCCCCCGCTGCTGCCGCCCGTCCCGGGACACTGGGAACAGCGAAACAACGACAAGGCCGATCCCCGCCGCCCTCGGTGTCTGCTCAGCACCACGGGCGGGTCCCAGGGACGCAGAGAGAGCCACGGACCCAGAGCAAGTGCCCCGGTCCTAGCGGACACTTCGGCCCGGCTCGGCATCCCGCCGGCGCTCCCGCGGCTCAGAACGACCCCCGGCCCCGGGCGCGCCGCCCGTCCGGCTCTGCCCCCGCGCGGCGGCCCCGCCGCTACCTGCTCGCGGTTGCGGCGCTCGGCTTCCACCTCCCGCTGCAGCCGCTCCGCCCGCTCCTCCGCATCGTCCGCCTGCTGCTGCAGCACCTGGATCTTGCGCTTCACCGCCTCGATCGTGGTGGCCCCGGCCATGCTCGGTGCCTCCGCTCCAGCCCCGCCACCCCCAGACACCGGGACCGCGCCCGGAACGGCCGGACGGAAGTGACGTCACTTCCGCCTCGCCCCGCGGGCGCGTTACCGGGGAGATGAGGAGCGGCCGGGGCGGGGCGGGGGCACCGGGACCAGCGGGAATGGGGGCCCCGGCACCGGGACCAGCAGGAGTGGGGGCACCGGCACCGGGCAGGGGGACAGACACACACCGGGATCGGCCCCAGTGGGACGGGAACACGCGAGAACCGGGCACCGGCGCCGGGCCGGGAGGAGCGCCGGGCCGGGAGGAACACCGAGCTCTGCCCCACGGGGGCCTGGGTCTATCATATGGGCGTGGGGGCACCGGGACTGGGCTCGTGTCACAGGGTCCAGGCCCGGAGGGTCTACATGGGTTTTCCTGCCCTGCCCCACGCAACCACCCTCACACCCTCCCCGCTCCGGGGCCGTTCGCCCCCCAGCCCCGGGGGCTGCGTTTGGGCACGGCTCCGCCCCGGGGCCGCCGCTGGAGAATTCCTGGACTCTGCCGGGGCCAGGAGCCCACAGCTCTGCAGCAGATGCTTCTTCCACCCAGGAACAGGGCTGTGGCGGCCAGGACCTGGCCGCCAGGTCCGCCAGGCTGTGGCCGCTCCGTTTCCATGTGCCAGATCCCAATGGTGCAACGGCCTGAGCCGAGGCAAAACCCGGCGATAACACTCCGGAGATCAGCATTCGTCAGAGCTGGGAGCTGTGTTCCTCGGTGTCATGAGGGTCATGGAGCCCCCCAAGAGCTCAGTGAGCACATCATGGAGCCCTGTAATTCTCATTCCCCACAAAGCCTTTTCAGGGCTTTAAGCGTGTGGATGGAAGGGAAAGGCTCCGGGCTGCTGGCCTGAAACCCCTGGCAGCCAGGCAGGTAGATGCTGCAGGAGCCTTTTTGCCTGGGATGGCAGGTGTGGCATAGCATGTTTCCAGGGGTGAGGTGGGAATCAAAAGGGCTCTGTTGGGCTGGAAGCACCTGGGAGGGAGCCCTGCCCTTCAACACTCCAGAGTGCAAAACTCCTCCATTTCCCAGACCCGGGGCAAGCTGGGGGACCCCAGTGGGAAAAGGGGCTCCAGGTGCACAGAGAGGGATCCACGAGGAAGCAGAGAAAATGCCACGAGGAGCAGAGGGAGGCAAGAAGGGTGTGAGGGAGGGAAAGGGCTCCCAAGAGCTTTACAATGCTGCGCTTGACGCAAGCCGATTCCAGTGCAGGGCTGGTGACAGGGACCTACAAGCAAAGCTGCAGGGTGACAGATGTCCCAGGGCTCTGGAGCTCCCAGTTGAGAGCAGCCCAAGCGCTGTGCTGGGGCATAGGCACTTCCCCCCGGGCACGGTGGGAGAGGGCGGCTCCTGCCTTCTCTGCGTCAGAGATGGGCATCGCTTTGACACTGGACCCCGAGACATCCCCACAAGGACTGCCAGGTCCTGACAGGTGATGAGCGGGGCCTCATGCCTCGTGATGGCAGGAGAGCGGCCGCTGGCTGAAACCCTGCACCGCTCGCACCATTGTTTTCCTGGAAACTGCGGACAACAATAGCCGGGCTGTGCAGCGCTCACGCTGCCCATGAGCCTCCGCCCGCAGGGGGATGAGGGCTCCCTCCTCCTCCTTCTCCTTCTCGGAGCTCGGCTTCTCCACCCCCAGCCGTGACTCAGAGTTTCCTGGGGACACGTGGACCCCATATCCCGCACTTGATGGGCTGCTGGCTGCCCGGCTCTGCCCTCCGGATGCATCCTTCACGGGGCCATTCTCTGCTCCTAGACACCTACAGAGCTTTACCGGGAGTACACTGAGCCGGACAGGGACTTTCCTGTGTCCCCAAGGCATAGGGAAGGGCTGCAGTCCCACCAGCAAGGGGGGCAAGGCAGCGCTCAGCTTGCAGCCTGCACTCCATACATACGTCCGCCGCCTTCTTCTCTGCCAGCTCCAGCTTCTCCTGGGCATCTTTCAGGGCCTCAGAGTATTTGTCCAGTTCGTCCTCTGTCCCCTTCAGCTTCTTCTGCATGGCAGCTAGCTCATCCTCCAGCTGGAAGGACAGTGGTGTCACCACAGGTAGACACCACTCTGAACCCCGGCACCCCAAGAGAGTGTTACCTGCCCCATCCCAGGCTTAGCTCTGCCCCATGGCATCCCTCCTGCCCCATCCCTGGGACCAGCTCTGCCCCACAGTGTCTGTCTCTTTGCCACATCCCACCAGCTGCCAGGGACCGAGCCCTGGACAGTCCTTGGGGTGCCCTTGAGCTATGGGACAGTGGCAACTGTGGCACTCTCATATCCCAGGCAGAGTCTCTGTTGGGTCTGGGCTCAGCGTGACCCAGCACAGGCAGAAGCCACCCCCCAACACCCCTGGGCTGGGGGCTGTGGCTGTCTGCCCTACCTGCTTGCTCCGCTCCTCCGCCTGCTTCTGCTCTGCCTCTGCCTGTTCTGCCCGGTCCAGGGCATTCTCCTTGTCCAGCTTCAGCATCTGCATCTTCTTCTTGATGGCCTCCATCCTTGATGGGACACAGCAGTGGCGGGCAGCAGGACGCAGGACAGACAATGGGTGGGTAGGGCAGCTGTGTTGCCTGTGCCCCACTGTCTGTTTATCAGCTCTGCCAGGCACAGGGGCTTTGCCTTTCTTGGGCTGACCCGCCTCCCCACCTTCCCAAAAAGTCTGTGCTCGGGACCCATTGTGCATCCCGGGGGCTACCAGTGGTCACAGCCTTATTTGGGCTCCCGAGGACAGCTGGGGTGTTATAAAAAGCAGCAGCAGGTCTGCGAGAGGGGGTCCTGCATTGTCCCAGGTGCCCCCTCCCCCGATGCAACGGGACACCCTGGCTGGTGACCCGAGTGCTTGCTCAGGATGTCGAACTGGGTCCTTGCAGCACTGGCACGAAATCCTCGCCCCCCATTTGCCTTCCTGGGGGGGCTTAGGATGTTTTGGTGGCCCTGGGCTGACATTTACCCCTGCCCGGGGGCGGCATGGAAAAGGGCAAGATCATCCTGGCGCTATTTTGGGAGCAGGGGCTTGGCCGAGAATGTTTGGCTCTGCAGGGAGCAGCAGGGGAACTGCACCCAGCACCAGGGGCAGAGCCCCCCAGGAGCCCACTGAGCCCTGAGCCCAGCTCTGGCCATGCTGATGCTTGGTGCTGAGGTGGAGAATGCTCTTGGCAGCTGGAGGAGCAGATTCCCCAGGGCCAGGGAGGAATTCTCAGGGCAAGTGGTGACACTTCATCCTCAGCCGAGGAATTTGCATCCTCCTGGTGCCAGCCCAGAGGTCCCACTGGCCCCATAAATTGGTTAGGATCTCCCATGGAAGAGACCCACTGCTCCCACCCAGGGAAGATGTTGAGGACTAAAGGGGTCAGCATCCAGAGACCTGGGGGACAGAGACCTGGTGGAAGCTCCAGGCACCCTGGGCAGGGCACTGGAGGGGACAGTGCCCACCAAGAGCCCTGAGCAGTGGCTGCACCTCCATAAATAACCCCCCACGCCAGGGCAGTGGAAGCAGCGCTGGGCACAGGGCCACGGGCCTTTGTATTGTCATCATCCCTGGCGTGAGCGGGGGGACAGGTGGCAAGCGTTGACACCGCTGCCATCCCAAACCTCCGCCAACCCCCAGGACAGCTCTGGGCTCCCCCTCTCAAGTCCCATGGAGATGGGGAGACAGGTTTTATTGTGGCAGTGAGGACTAGCAGAAGGTGCAGGACAGGTGCAGAGGGCCCCCCTGCCTGACACAGGGCACAGCATCTGGCCAAGTCGGTGCTGGGCGTCCCTGGCGCTGTAAGAATATGTTTGATATTTAGTTGGTTTTCCAATAAAACAACCTAATATCAAACATATCAGACAGAGACAGGGGCAGATGGAGGTGGGAAGACCTGGAGCTCTGCTGCCTGTAAGAGAAAGCAAATAATACTCTGAGAGCTGGGGCAGGAGTGGTATCCAGGTATAACCCCCGAGGCACTGCAGAGGCAGTGCCCAGCCTCACCTCAGTGCCTGGAGCCTGCTGGGAGCCTGTGCTGGTACTGGGCTGCTCGGGATGCAGTGCTGGAGCAGGAGGCGTCCTGTGGCTGGGATGAAGCTGGAGCAGGGCAGTGCAGGCTTGGTCTCCTGGATGGCATGTCGGGGCACACCATGACATGCACTGGCGTGGAGTAGCATGTCATGGCAGGCAGCGCTGGCACCAAAGGGACCCCACATCCATCATCACCTTACCTGGGCTGGCTTGGGGGACTCTGCTGCGCTCTGGCTTGGGGGTCGCTGGCTGCTGTTTATAACTGCGCTCGGCTGCCCTGAGCAGGGGGACGTGGCCAGCGGCAGCCCTGGCCCTGCACACGTGGCCTCGTTCCCATTAATTAGCACCCATTGACGTCCCCTGCCCCCTCCTGGACCCCTGCGCCCTTGGCGCCCAGCGCTGCCGCTCGATGCGGTCGATGGCCCCGCGCCGCCTGCTCCTGCCCCTGCTCACACTCGCTGTCATTAGCAGGGCTGTCAATACTGGGGGACCAGCCCTGGCCTGCAGGGCCTGTGCCACCAAGGGGCTGCACATGACCCTGCCCAAGGACGAGTCCCATTGACACAGGACAGTCCCATTGCTTTGGGGGAGCTGCTGGAACTCATGGGAGTACCTCTTCCAAGGAGCAGTTGGAGGGGCTGTGTGTCACTCTGCTGCAGGATGTCCCTCGTGCTGGGTGACAGAGGCAGGACCTCAACCCACACTGAGGTAGCTGTTGGGACCAGGGTGGTGGTGTCTAGCGACAAGGGCACACGGGATATCATGGAGTGCTGGAAGCACAGCCTCCCCACACCAGAGCACTGCTTTGCTGCAGTGGGAAACATCAGCCTTGGGAATGGCACTGGGGGCTTTGTGGGGGTGCAAGCTTTGAGGGACCAATGGGACAGAACATGGGGCAGCCAGAATCCTGAGTGCCATGGGAAGCACAGGGACACAGCCTGGCCTTGTGGGTCAGGGGCTTCAGCCCCCTGAGGTGGCCACACAATGAGGTGGCAGTGGGGACAGCGGGGACACACGTGGCAGCAGCAGTGCCAGAGCCGGGGGCATGTGTGTGGCAGGGGGTGATGTGATGCAGCCTGACAGCCGAGCTAATGAAGGGCCATGGGGGGGGGCGCCGGCCCAGCAGCCCCCAGCCCTGTCAATAAGCAGAGCCAGAGCAGGCTCTGATGGGCCCTGGGGCTGGGAGACACCAAGGTCGGGCACAGGCAGAAGGGATGGGAGGTGGGGTACAGGGCCCTCCCAGCTGGGGAGCAGACAGGGATGCTGGGGTGCCTGGATGGCAAGTGGGGACAGGGAGCATTGCAGCCAGCCCAGCCAGGCCTCTCTCCCTGCTGCTGCAGGGCTATGCCTCATGGTCAGCAGCACTATGGCACACGGCACGGCGCAGCAGGGCCTGAGCTGGGACAGGGACCCAGTGTAGAGCACCAAGCCATGCTGGCTGTGCTGCCACCTCCTGGCGCAGCCATGGGCCAGATGAAGTGTGCAGGATCCAGGGCACCCAGCATTGCAGGCGACATGTCTGGATCCCAGCCACAGGAATTGTGCCGGGCTGTGTCTTCCCTCCACTGCTGCCCTGGGCTGTCCCATGCCACACATGCAGCAGACACAGCCTGTCTTGCTCAACATGTTTTATTCTCAGTCAGGAGCTGGGCAATGCCAGGCCAGTGCCACACACTGGGCTGGGCACTCAGAGCCGCTCCACGTAGAAAGCTTTCCCCTGCTGGCGCAGCTCTTGCTGGTGCTGCAGGTGCTCATCCAGGACAAGCTGGCACAGGGCATCTCGGCGGATCTGCCAGGTACAGGGGCTGTGCTCAGCTCCACATCCCCCAGCTCATCAGCCCTGGGAGATGTTGTTCCCCAGGATGTAGTGGAGCAGGACAAGGGGGGCACCCACCCCCAGCAGCAGAGGGCTTGGACCCCCAGCTGTCCCAACCACTGTCCAGCCTCACCAGTGCCTGCTCCCTGCCTGCAAGGTGCAGCTCCAAGTCCACACGCCTCTTTAGCCGCGGATCCATGAGGCAGCGCAGCACTCCAAGGGACGATGCCCAGCACTTTGGGTGCTCCCTGGCCTCCTGCCTAGAGCTATCGAGACAGAGTGGGCAGGTCAGGGATGCAGAGATGCTCTCTCCAGCCTGCCCTGTGCTAGGGCTCCTCATTGCCCACAGATCCCCAGCACGGGGGATTCAGCCCCCAGGGTGCTTTGCTGGCTCTGCTTCTCCAGGAGCCTTGTGCCAGCATTCCCATTCGCAGGGCCTGGGGTTTAACCTGGGCACACTCAGCCCACTGTCCCCACCCACCTGCTCCCAGGACAGCTTCCACCTTCACAACTCCTGCCCTGTCTGACCTCCGGCTGCAGTGAGGAGCTCTGGCTGTTTGGTACTGCCATGGCCAGTGCCACGGGGACCCTGCAACGGGCACGGTGCTAATGGAATACCTCGGTGTTCATGGAATATCTGGGCAGTTAACGGTACCCTGGTTACGGTAACAGCCTCCCGGTTACTGTAATGGTGGCACCATGGTTACCGTAACTGCGTGCCAGTTCCTGTCATGGTATCTCAGCTACCATAGCAGTAAGGGAGCATCCTGGCTACCATTAATGGCTTCCTGGTTACTTTGTAGCAGCTTCTCCAGGGATGTAGTCTGGCGATGGGGTAGGGATGGGGCCCTGCAGTCAGAGGCTGGTGGCACACACCCTGCTTGAGCTAAACTGTCATTTTATTAAACAGTAATTAAAAAGTGCCGAGGTCTGTACCCTCCACTCTGTGTCGCCCACGCCACAGTGACGGGTGAGTTGCCGGCGCTGTCCTCAGCCTGACAGAATGCAGACTCAAGGTGGGGGCCATGAGCTTCCAGCCCCAGGAGCTCGGCAGACGCTGGCATGCGAGGCGCTGGTGAGAGTGGGAGCAAACACCCCCTTGGCAGAACAGATGGGACATTTAACACTGCTTTGTCCACTCAAGATGTCCCCAAATGCCCGGTTGCAGAAGAATGAGTAGAAACCTCAGCCCAAAGGGGTACCTTAGCCACGGTGCTAAGAACAGGCACCAAACTATTTCTACCCCATCCAGGCGCACAGGCAGGCTGGGCACAAAGGGCTGACAGCAGGAACAATGACATCATGGGGAGAAGTGTTCACCCTTCGGAAAAAAACAGACAAGTGGCTCCACTGCCCAAGACCCACACGGACAGGACGGACAAACAGCTCCCGCCAGCTGCCGCAGGGAAGGACGGGTAGAGGGGAGCGCTGGCTGGGATCCAGGTCTTTATAAATAAGCTCAAGCTCATGAGTTTATTCACAGGGTCCAAGACAGTGCAAGACTCAAAGCCTGGAGTGTTATAAGCCTGTGGCAGAGAAGACCGTGGGGCTGATCCCCGTGGGCTCAGCAGCTCCAGAACAGGCTCTTGGTGAGGGCCAAACTCCAGCAGTTGGAATGGAGCCCCTGCTGAGAGATGATCTCCAACGTGGTGTGAGGGGGAGATCTGAAAGAGCAGCTGGTTCCTCTCAGTGCTGAAGCCCAGACCTGCCCAGCATACCCACTGCACCAGGCCCCTGCACGCTCACAGGGTGCTCTCCAGCGTGTTGTAGTTGTCCTTGAAACTCTTCAGCTCCAGGAAGTGTTTGGCACGTTTGCTCTTCTGGCTGGAAGGAAGGTAGGTGACCTGGATGGTGGTGGGGCTGGAGACTTCAGGGGACAGAGTGAGGTCTTTCACTGCTGACTGGTGCTGCCGCTGGCTGCTGCCGCCCCGGGCCTTGGTTCTGCGGGCAGAGAAGAGGCACCATCACTGCTGCTGCCACCCCAGAGGAGCTGCTCAGCTGTGTATCTGTCTGTCCAACATGAAGCAAATCTGCTTTCGTGATGAACAGCACTCACTGAGGTCTTGACATCTACGGCCACTGGCTCTGTACAAGTCCCTGACTCAAAGTGGTCAGGGACAAGCAGTAATGTCTACTGTGAGCATGGAACAAACCCAAAACTGCAGTAACAGATGGGCTGCAAGGAAGGAGTGACCAGAGAGACAGATGGGCACAGACAGCCCCTCTCTCAGATGATGGCTGTGCCCCAAAACCCATCTCTGTTTCCATCTTCCCACAAGCTGCTGGGGCCCAGGAACCCACCACTGCACCTGGGCAGCAGCACTTACATGTTTGCCAGTTCATTCAGAGCCTCCTCGTACTTCAGATATTCCGTTTTCCCAAAGACCTGGATACAAAGAGAAGAGACCATGGAACATCCAGCCAAAGTTTTGGCGTGACCTCAGGTCCCAGCAGCAGGGCAGAATACCCTGTGAGGCCAGCAGTGCCCCCCCAGCACTCACCCCAGTGCCATAGCGGGCACTCTCGTAGCCATCCAGCAAGGTGTCAATCAAGGCTTTGCGGATGCCTTTGAAGGAGGTGCTGGAATTCCGCAGTTCCAGCAAGTAGGCACAGAAGTTCTTCCCTATTAAAGACTTTGGGTACCGGCCCTCTGCTTGAAACGGGATTTCTGGAAAAAGGCACAACAGCTGAAGTGCAGGTAAAAATGCTTGTGCTCATCCCTATGGTCAGGAATCACTGGATGGATAAACTTCCGTCCATGCCCACTGCCTCCATTTGCCAACTGCCCTAGCATATGGGGCGAGCCAACGTGAAGGCCACCAGCAGAAGTGACTGCTACTCCCCAGTGAGCATCTGGAGCCTCCCCATGGGGCTGCTGACACCCTCATTCAGGGTCTCTCTGCCCCCTTCTGCTTCCACTCTTGTCCTGGGCTCCCTTACCTGATGTCCTGATTGCATCCAGTGCCTTCATCCGGTACAGGTAGTTATAACAGCCTGGTAAAGGGAAAGCACAAACTGAGATCTCTGCAAACCTTGGAGAGAAGTGGGGAAAGGCAAAACAGGAGAAGAGACACCATCTCATGTGACAGGACACCAACATGAGCAGTCAAAGGTGTGACAAGAGTGGGATGGTACCTCTGGCACAGTACCTGGTGTCTCCAGCTGCAGGAGCCGGCCGTCATCCTCTGCCAGCAGCCGTGGCTCATACTTGATGTCCTGCACCCTTGACAGTCGAATGTCAATCTCTTCCTTTAAATCCTGTACAACAGGAAAAAAAATTTTACAGACTGCTCACTTTGTGGGAGCCAAAGGATAAGAACAGGCCCTAGATAAACCACACCCTCCCCACTGTCTATCACCACTCTGAGGCAGCAGCTCTGACACTGGAGCAGCTCCTGTCTGTCCCTTCAGGCATAGATGGGCCTGTGGCTGTAGGGAATGGAGAATACCCACCTTGGGTGCGTGCTGTCCCACAGGCACGTGGGGGCCACGGCGGGACTTCATGGCAAAGCGCATGATCTGGCGTTTCACGAAGATGAACAGCAGCACAAAGACCTGTGGAGCCAGCAGGGTGAAGGGCAGGCATGCGCCGGGGGGAGGTCTCACAGCCAGCCTGTGCCCAGCCCTCTGGCCCCCATTTCCCAGCCCCTCCGACCCTGGTGAGCACAGAGGGATGTTCAGCCCACTAAGAGCCCCACGGACACTAAGCGCAGCCCCCCATCCTCCCAATTTCTGCAGAGATTGCCACTCACGTCCTCTCCCTGCCCCACCGACCCCAGGAGCCGTCCAGCCTCATGAGGGCCCCGAGCCCGACTCCGAGGAGTTCCCAAGAGACAGTCCCGGGACATGTCTCACGGGAGCCTTATCGGCTCGTCGGGCCCGGGCCCACACGAGCTCCACGGACGCGCCGGGATCAGCCTCCCGGGGGCTCCACGGACTGGCGTGGTCCAGCTCCGCAGACACGCCAGCCCGTGTCGCCCTGTCCCACCGGCCCTCACCAGGCTGCCGTAAGCCATGACCAGCACCACGTTGACTCCCGAGAGCCAGTTGCTGCCGGCCCCCGCCATGCCCGGCCCAGCTCGGGGCCGCACAACATGGCGGCCACAAAGCCGCCCTGCGCCCACACCACGTGACCAGATGAGACCAATCACGTGATCCGTACGGGGCCGCCGCAGCGCCCCCGCGTACGTCACGTGTTCGGCGCGGGCAGCCCCGCCCCGCCCGGTCACGTGCTGGGGCGGGGTCGGGGAGTTGTCAGTGCGGGCGGACCCAGGTAAAGTTGCGGCGGCGGCGGCGGAGGCTCCGGTACCGCGCGGCCCCCGAACCCCGCCCCCACCGGCTCCCGCTGCCGTCCCCTACCTGCCCGGCCTCGCCGCCTGCCGCCTACCCGGCCCCGCTGCGTCCGGTGCCCCGGGGGCGGCTCTGAGTCCGCCGCCGCCGCCGCTGGGCCCCGCGCGGCCTAGTGGGCCGGGCCGTAGCCGGGGGCTGGCGTAGCGCGCGGCCGCCGCAGGTGAGGCGGGCGGGCCGGTTGCGGGCGGGGAGGGGGTGAAATGGCGGCCGCGGCCATGAGGGCGGAAGCGCTCGAACTCGCCCGCCTCTCCTTTGCGGGCCCGGCCTGGCGCCACCGTGGGGGCTCCCGCCGGCGCCCTCCAGTTCGGTCCGGTCCGTCGTCTCATTGTGTGCCGGGGATTGGGCCGCGGGGTCGGGCGGCTCCGGCCCTGCCGCGCTCTCGGGGCCCGCCCGTCCCCGCCGCTGCCGGCGGTAACAATGGGAGCCGTGCTCCCGCCCTGCCGGGCTCCTTGCGGGCCGCCAGGCCCACTGCTGCCGCCGCTCCTCGGTGGCGCCCCGGGGGCCGTGGCAGGGGTGGTTCCGCTGCCCACGTGAAATTCCCGGGCAGCAGCGGTTCGGGGGTCCTGGAGGAGCCCCGCCCCGCGAGTGCAGCCCTGCTCCACGTCCCTCCATCCCGCTCTGGAGGCTCTGCTTGCGTCCTCCGGCCCGGGAGCGTCCCCAGCAAAGCACTGCCCGTCGATACCAAGTCGGGGGCTCTGACGGCATATCCGGGAGCATCTCCCTAAAAGCTCATGCTTTGCGTACACGGAATGACTCGGTTTGCGGCCACCATGCCTTTGCTCTGGGGAAAAACTTCTCGCGTTGATAATCCTTTTTTTGGGTCCTCATTCTGCCCCATGTTGCAGGAAAAGCTTCGCCTTCTCTGGCCGTTTCCTTCGGGGCTTTGGAGCTTTTTGCACACGTTAATTAAGCTTTGTTTGAATGGGATAAAAATACTATTTTTCTGTATTTAACATATCAGGGAAACTGAAACTGGGATGTGCCAGTGCAAATGGCAGCCAGCAGGTCTGGCGCTGCCATGGGACCTACAGATTCTGGTTCTGAAACTGTAACTTACTTGACGTTTCTAATAAAATGAACAGTTTGTTACATTTTTGTATCCCCTCATTTTCTGGAGTCTCTGCACTTCACTTGTGTAGTTGAGACTCTCCTCTTTAGGCCTGGTGGGAAGACAGTGGTGTGGTCTGAGAAGGAAAGGGGGTAACAGCAAATGTCTCATTTGATGCAGTGTTTTTGACCAGAGGGTATTGTAACCTGTGACTGTGAAACTTCTTGTTTTCCCCAAGTTTTCCTTGTTTCCCGCCCAAGTCAGCACTGTTGGCCTGAGGTGTGAGCGCTGCTCCATTTGTTGCTGGTGCTCCAGTGTGGGCTGGTCACCACTCGCTTTGGCTGGAGCTGGTCTTTCACCTCTGGGTGCATGTGTGCAGGTTTGCTCTTTTGAGAGAAGAGGTGAAATGCTTTTGGGAATGGCTTTGACCTGGGAAGCTCAGTGAGCTGATCTCAAGTTCCCCCACCGAGGAATAAGTTACCAGTTGCCAAGTCCTCTTTCGTAAAGGCTGCTGTGGGGTCTGCATGGGGACACCCCCTCAGTGGCCTCAGCAGAGTTGAGGCCTGGCTGAGGTTTTTATCATAGATATTTTTCTTAGGGCTTTTTTGCACATTGAAGGATGAATGCTTGTGTTAGTGGTGGCAGTGATGCAGCTGCTGAGCAGTGCCTGGGCACTGCACAAGGTTTGGGCTCAGCCTGCTGGACCTGCAGCCCAGGGAAGTTGCAGGTTGGGTTCCTGTGGACATGTGGAATCACTTCCCTCTGGGCCTGTGGTTCTGCTGCCAGGTTGGTTTAATACAACAAATTGTGCGTGAAACTTGGAACTGGAAGAAAGCAAAAATAAATATATACCATGGGAACAGAGCCTGCACAGAGGGGATGGCTGGGGATAGAAGGCTTTTTCTGCTCTGCCTTGGCTTGGTGCTCTTCACTCGTACCTCAGGGGCTCCTGGTAGCTGCACAGGTAGTTTGGATTGTTTCCTGATAAGGGACCTTGGCACTGTATAGCTGTAAAAGTGTAGTGTTAAGTTGCCATGAGGCATGGGTGGCTGTGAAGGGGGGAATTTGGAGGTTTTGTGGGGTGCTGCAGGTGCAATTGCACAGAAACTTGCCTACAGAGAAAGGCACTGGTGGGAGCAGGCATGGGGAGTGTATGTCTAGTGTAGAGGCAATGTTAGAGCCTCCCTGTTCTCAGGAGGGGTTTCTCACCCAGTCCAGTACTTGGGAACTTCAACAGGAGGTTCCCCAGCTCTTCCTGCACTATTTGCTAACACTGCTTCTGAGCTTCCCTGCTTGGCACACCATGTTTCTGTGCTGCCCTGCTCATGTACAGCAGTGTTTCAGATCAGATCCTGCAGGTCTGATTGTCTTGCTAAGCTTTTCTCCCTGCTTCTGCACTTTGTGGCTCCTTCCCATGTCCCTCGTGTCTGCCTGGGCTGCAGCAGCAGGTCTCCCCAGCAGCTGCTTTGGGGGGAAGGCTTTGCAGTCTTAGTAATGAAACACAAAAATGTGATTTCTCTGATTATTGAAATTTCAGGGGCTCAGAAGGTGGGAATCCTGATAAGTGTTGTGGAAATGTCTTATATCTCACATCCTTTCTGCCTCGAGAGGGCAAAACCTCAGTGCTAATCCCTTTCTATCACCCCCTGCCCTGAGGCCCGGTGAGGTTAGAAAACTGCTTGCTTTGGACACTCCAACTCTTTTTGGGATTTTTTTGCCCCAAGCAGTGTTATCTAACAGTGTTACTGGCTGTTATTCCATGTAGAGATCTTGTTCATTTTTTTGGTATGTATTTAATCAAGAATACTAAGAAAAACTTTGTTTTTCCACTTTGAGGGAATAATTTAAATAGGCACTTCTGCAAAGGCAGGTTTTCCTTAAAACAAAAATTCCACAGATCTGTAGCATCACTTATTGCTGGAGCTTTTTTCTTCCCCTGCCCTTCTTTAAAGGCAAGACAGGAGAAGGGGAAGTAGCTGATGTGTCTGAGGCTCTGAGATGCTCTGTCCTCCAAGTGAAGTTGCTTTGAAGCTTTTTTCAAGCCTTCCTGCTCCATTTGATGGCCGCAGCCTCAGCTTGGGCTTATGGCAGGTCTGTGACCACTCACACGTTTCAGCAAGAAGTTGTTAAACTCTTTGCCTCAAGTCCATGGAATGGCTTCAAACTGAAGGAAGGTCAATCTAGATTACCTGAGAAAGAGGTTTTTTTACTGTGAGAGTGGTGAGGCCCTGGCACAGCTTGCTCAGAGAAGCTGTGGCTGCCCCACCTCTGGATGTGTCCAAGGCCAGGTTGGACAGGGCTTGGAGCTACTTGGGCTGGTGGAAGGTGTCCTTGCCATAGCAGGGTGTGGAACTGGATGAGCTTCAAGGTTCCTTCCATCCCAAACCAGTCTGTGAGTCTGTGATTTTCCTTTGGCTCCTGGTGCCTGATTGCTCCCACCTGGATGCAGGTGATATTCCATTTGGAGCCCTCTGCCGTGGTATTGAGAGAGAAACCCCAAGAAGTGCAAGTGGCTGATTTGTGTGGGGGGTGATGGCAGCCTGGCCTGCTGTGGTTTTAGGGGTGGGTGGGGACCTACAGCAGCCATTCTGGCTTTGTTGCCTTTTGTTTTTGGTGTCTAACAATCCCTTCTCTCTTCTCCCCTGACCCACCACAGAGTTCTACCTTGTAAATACTGTTATTTGTATATACTGTAAATGATGACATCGGTGGGCACTAACCGAGCCCGGGGGAGCTGGGAGCAGACACAGACACAGAGCCAGACGCAGCACAAGCAGCGGCCGCAGGTAAGGCCAGTGTCCATAGAAACCAGGTGCTGGGAGGTGGAGACCTGGCACTCCTGTCTGGTCCCTGCTAACGGCTGGGCTTGCCTAACAAACTCCCTTTGTGTCACAAGGTGCTGCTGCCACAGCCAGGTTAATTGGGCAGCTGCTGGGGTTTCTATGTCTATCTCCAAAAATTTGGTTTTACTTCCATTTGTGCATTCCTCACACACTTTAATGAATGCAAGTGGCTGAGAAGCCACCTGCAGTTTGTTGTGGTGGTCTGGTGGTGGTAAGGTCTGCCCCAACACCTGTGTGGTTTGGGTGGCTGCTGCTCATCTGGTGCCATGAGGCCATTCAACAGTATATCCCTTTCTTCCAGACTCCTCTTCTTGCTCCTTTTCATCTCACTTTCTCCCTGGACTTTTCCTTCTCTGACTCTTGTTTGTGCCTTCTCTTTGCTATACCAATTCCTTTCCAGAGATTCCAGAGAGCTTGGCTTAGCAGAATGGCCTTTGGAGGATGGTTTGGAAATGCACCACTCTGATGATGTGCTCTGTCTCTCTCTGGTTTCCTTAGGCTACTGCAGAACAGATTCGACTTGCACAGATGATTTCGGACCACAACGATGCTGACTTTGAGGAGAAGGTGAAACAAGTGAGTGTGAAAAATGATGGTGAAATCTGACAAGAAGGCGAGATTGGTATTGGGAGTACTGTGAATACTGGGAGGCATGGGAGGGACACACCTGGCTGCTCACTGAATTTCCTTGGACTGGCTTCATAAAGTTGTATCACAGCATGGTTTGAGTCAGTAAGGATGTTGAAGGGTATCCAGTTCCACCCTTGTGCTATGATGGTATTTTCCACTATCCTGAGTTGTTCCAAGTTTGTCCAATCTGACCTGAACACTTCCAGGGATGGGGCAGCCACAGCTTCTCTTACTGAGCTGTACCAGGGTCTTGCCATCCCCACAGGAAAGAATTTCTCCTTAATAGCCTATATAACTCTGCCCTCTGACAATGGGAAGCCAGGCAAACATAGTTAAGCTGAGAAGGCTAGGGAGATTCCCTAGCCCTTCAGTTTTTTTGTTGAAGGGTTTCTGGTTTGGGATTCAACTCACTTGCCCTGAGAGACCCATAGAGATTTTGGTACCATCTTGGTTTGGAACATGCTGACCATGGTGCTGTCTTCTCTACAGCTGATTGACATCACAGGCAAGAACCAGGATGAGTGTGTGATTGCTCTGCATGACTGCAACGGAGATGTCAACAGAGCCATCAACGTGCTGCTGGAGGGCAATCCGGACACGGTAGGATTAGATCCTGTAAATCTGGTGAGGCCTAGTTCAGTGTAACTGCATATTTGGAGGTGAGGCATCCAGTACTGTCAAGATAAGGAGTGCCACTATGACTGACTAGTACCCCAGGAGCATACACAGTGTGACTGTGACCTGGCTGGTGCACACTGCTCTCTGTGGGCTTGCACGGGCTGTGAGAATGGCCCTAGGCTTGAAGGAATAGAGGAGAAAATGCCATAAGTAATTTCCTTCCTGTTACTTTTGAATCTAAGCAGTTCAGCAATAATACAGTGGCATCTACATGTGCTTTCACACCAGTGAGTGTGAAGAGCTTGCCTTTCCTCATCAGGGCTGAGTGACCTGTATTGAAAGGCAGGAGTGTGTCAGCTATGGTTCCTTTCTGTCAGAGCAACGTGGGTTTTGTGTCTCTGGCCCTAAAGATTGATTTCTCAGTGTTACACTGACTGGCTTCTGTGCTGCTGCCTATGCCATGGTTTTGAGGGCCTGTTTGTTGTTGTGGAGTTGGGCTTGGCTGCTGTTTCTCATGCAGATGCTTGTCTCAGGCAAGCTGAGGTGAGTCCCAAGAACAAGAGTGCTTGCTTAGGAGGAACCTTCCACCTGCATGCAGGATGCCACTTCTTTTGTGATAAAGACAGCAGAGATGCAAGTACTGTTGCAGCCCAAGAAAAAGCCTACAAATGTGATAACCACTGCTGATATATCCTCCTGGCACCCTGGTTTGGGTGGAGCCAACTCAACTCTGAGTTGAGAGTCTAAATATAATTTTAGAATATTATGCTTTAGCTCATTTTTTTTGCCTGTGATAAGCCCTGGGGGTATGTGGATGAGCTGGACACTTCAGACACAGTTTTGTGTATTGCAGCTACTCCCCAGTGTCTGGTTCTCTGCTTGCTCGGGTTTCAGACAAGTTCTGTACAGCACACCTATGCTTTCCTCCTTGTCTTTGGAAAGCCCTTTCCATTGACAACTGAATAAAATAGCTTCTGGAAAATCCTATTAGAAAAGGAAATAATAGGAATATGCATTGCTGAGGCACAGCTCTGCCACGACTGTATTCTCTTCCACATCTCTTGTAATCAGTGACTTCTAGTCAGAGAACAAACCCCTGCTATCACAGCAATTTAATTGCCTAGAGAAACACATTGCTCATGAGTAGCATCCAGGACAGTGTGCAGCACTTGGTGCTGTGTAGCAGCACCTCCTTTTTTTTGGATGGGCAGCATGAGGCCCTCCAGGTCAGGGCCATGGAGAAGCTGGCAGAGGAAGTGCTGGACTGCCACTGATCCAGCCTGGTGATCTTACATTCACAGCACCACTGAGCACAGGCAACCCCTGCACTCCCTGGTCAAGTGCCTTGGAGCTGCTTCTGGCCTGGATCCAGTTTTTGCAGAAAGGGGATTTTCTTACAAGAAACAGGCCTGTTAATTGCTTGGGTGCTCTGGTGCTGAATACAGCTTACCTGCTGAGCTAGTTACTGGTAATGTGCTGTATTTCAAACAGTAAAGGAGCAGGTATGATCTTAGCATTAGATTAGATTTGGTTAAAAAAAAAAAGTAAACATTTACTTTTAAAATGTTTACTTTAAATACTGTAATTTTAAAGTTTATTTCTGAGCCAGATACCTCTGGAGATAGACTTTGGAAGCCTTGGGTTTGATGGCAGTTTGTGACACTGTGTTGTTGGGTTTTTTGTCACTGTCCCTGCATACTGCCGTTCAAACCCAGTTGTCTGCCAGTTGTGTTTTCAGGTGATTGTCAGTAGCTTAAGACTATTTTTAATTGTTCTAACAGTGTGCAGCATCAGTTTGAGCATGACAACATTGCAATGGTCAGAAAATACATGGGTGCAGGCCCACAGCAGCGAGCTGGAGTCAGACACAACATTTTGCTGTTGAACTTGCCTGTTGGTTAAATTCTGTGATGCTTTTCTCCATCTGAGATGATACTCAGAGGAGAGGTTTTGTTAATAACTTTGCATCTGTAGAAAGAATTTATCCTAAATGTTGACTACAGATCACTATGGAATATTTATCTGGGCTATTCTGAGAGCTCCTGGTGACCTGTGTGAAATGGCAGGCTTTTTTTCCTCTCAGCAAGGTAAATTTATCCCCACTTTGAATTCTAGAAATACCATGACCTCTCAATTGAAGAATTTTATTAGATCTTTGCAGAAATAGAATAATTTATCTCCTGTTACCTCAAACTGCATGCCAGTCAGCTGTAAGAGAGCTTGGCTTGAAGGAAGATGATGTACAGTATGTAGACTGATAGATTCCTTAAAAATCTGATCTGGAAACCATTTTTGTGGAGACCCCTGTTACATTCTCTGTAGCATGTTTGAATTTTTGTGTATTTGCACCTTCCACTGATCTAACTGTGGTTAATTTCTTTCCCCTCTGCAAACCTTCAGCATTCCTGGGAGATGGTTGGGAAGAAGAAAGGTGTCTCAGGACAGAAGGAGAGTGGCCAGACGGAAGCCAGTGAGGAGAGCAAAGAGAACCGGGAGCGCGAGCGGGATTTCAGCAGGCGGCGTGGCGGGCTGCCGAGGCGAGGGCGAGGTGCCACCCGTGGAAGAGAGTGTATGGACCTGCCCTTTAATAACCCCCAAACTTAATAACCCTCACACTGAAGCACTCTGTGCTGCATAACAGCTGTCAGTAGAGCTTTTTCTGTGAGGAGAATCACCCACATGCCTGTGTGGATCTGTTTAATGCTCCCCTGTCTGAGATGATTCTTGGCGTGATGTCCTTGCTTACCATCAGCTTGAATCAAAAGTTCAGGGAGCATGTGGTGATGTGGTCCCCCACACAGGCACTGCATTTTTGGGGTTTGAGATGTGGTCTAGTATCCCTGCTAAAGCAGGATGAGTCTTGAAATTGTCTTTGCGTTGTTCTGTCTTTCAGTTCGGGGCCAGGAGAATGGACTAGATGGTGGTAAGAGTGGAGGATCTTCTGGAAGAGGCACGGAAAGAGGGAGGCGGGGACGTGGCCGAGGCCGAGGTACACATGGGATGTGAGGTCCCCAGGGGGTGGGAGGAGAAAAATTACACAAGTGTATCTATCTCCCATGAGGTTTCAAAGCCTCTTTTGTGGGAGGAATTGCCAAACTGAAAAGATGCGCTTGATTTTTCTGTTCTCGTGTTTACTTTTAGTCCTTACATGTTGCTTTCCCATCTTAAAGATGCCAGAAATAGCACCTAGTTTTTGCATCACATCCATAGAGTTAGAAAAACATGCTTTATTACATAGGTGGGAAGTTAAAAACCTCAAGGTTGACTATTTTAGCAGGTGGGCCAATGGCTTGTTAGCAACACCACCTGCATCCTCATCATTCTTGCACGTTTATCTGAGCACCACCACTGGCTTGGACTTTAAATACTTGAGGCAGAAATTAATTTTACCCCAAAATCTACTGCTTAGGATTTGTTGCTGAGGTCACATACTGCAGAAATCAGAACCTGGGGTCCAGTACTTATGGTTTGTGCCAGCTGGAAACCTCATCTGAGCCTGGAATGATGCATTGCTAATCATGCTGCCAGCCAGCTGAGGTCACTCCCATACATCGAAAGATGTTGCTGGCAATCCTATCAAGCCAGGAGGATCCTCTCCACTTTCGTATTCTGGACATCAGAACTCTGTATGTTGTTCAAGTGTTTCTTTTCCCAGTGATGTAGAGCCAAGGGACAGCAGTGCATGTGTGTGTGTTTTACAGGTGGCTCTGGACGGCGAGGGGGAAGATTTTCTGCCCAAGGCATGGGGTGAGTTTCACTGACACAAACCACAGCAAAAATAAAAGTCTGTGCATGAATGGTACTGTTTGTATCAGTCATGTCTGATCCCATTTTCCTTTTTAAAATTGTTTTTGTTTTGTTTTGTTAATAAGCCCCAAACTACATCACAGTAACTTAAATTTGGGATGGCTGGTGTAGCTGAAGCACCTTTCTGCTGAGGGAACTGCCTTGTGGTGTGTTATGGCCAGAATAAAATCAGTTGCTTTCCAAATGCTTTGGCAGAGTGAGCATTTCCCTCCTCATATTTCTTACAGAACTTTCAACCCAGCTGACTATGCCGAGCCGGCCAGCACGGATGAGAACTACGGGAATAGCAACAACAACACGTGGAACAACACCGGGAGCTTTGAGCCGGACGATGGCACGAGTGAGTGTCCCTGTGTGTGTGCTGGTTTGTGTTGAGTGAGAGTGGATTTTGCATCCATCCAGTTGCCATGAGGACATTCAAGGCAGGTCTTAGGCTCAGGGATGGAAGAACAGGCTGCTGGTTCACAGATGGATTTCAGTGACCCTGGTACTTTGCACGTTAGAAACAGGAGCTGGATGATTGCTCTGGGATGAGCTTGTGGCTGCTGTTGCCTGATAGAGGCACAGGAACACTCATCTCTATTTGTTTTCCTGTAGAAACCATGCTACTGCTTGAAAAGGTGTTTTTTATAAACTGTGGTGTGATAAGCAAGATCTCCCAGTGTTTGGTGCATCCTCCAGAGAATTACTTAAAGTCAGATGTATTGCTCTTTATTTTGATACTGGGAGCATTCTTTCATAGTCATGTTGCTCAAACCATGGTGGGATGGGACTTCATCACAGAAATGAGCTGAAGGCAATTCTGCTTCCTTCCATGTTTGAAGCAGATGTGTTTGCTGGGTGATTCTCTGCACATTTTCCTGCATTGGAAAACTGGTTCTCTGGGTTTTATTTCACATGTGCACAATATTGAGACACAGGTGAACTCAGATTTTGCAGTGTGAGAATGGGACAGTCATAGTCCTTGACTAAGTAGTCAGGGATAGGGGGACAGGCAGGGCCCATTGATAGTTTTGTTGTCTTCTTTATGGAGCAGCCTTGCACCACTGCAGAGTCAAACTATTTTTCCACAATTACTGAGCATTTAAGTAAATATCATATCTTGGGTATAAGAAGCATCCACACCTGTGTTAATGGTGCTTCAGACCCCTTCCATACTTCTTGGTTTTGCTGAAAAACTGATAGGTTTGGAAAGAGAGAATTAAAGTCCCATTAACTGGGATACCTTTCACTGCAGTTTTGATGTCAGGGAGAGGGTTTGTTTGTGTTGTCATGAGGTTTTTTTGGGTTTTGTTCAGTTTTTTTCCTTCAGCAAACAGCTCTTGTGGAAGGAGGGTGTTTTTGTGAAACACCAGCAGACAGGGTGATCATCTCCTTGGCAGCTGAGAAGGGGCTTTAAATACCAGAGGGAGTAGAGTGGGGGATTGTGTTTGGGGCAGTGGGTGTACTTGCCTCCTCAGTAAAAGGATGGGAGTGGACAAGCTCTGTGCTGGAAGTTTACCTGTCTAGTGGGAACAGGCTTCTGTGTGAATGGTTTTCTTTTTCTTGTGTTGGTGTTTCGTGGAATTTGTGGGTTAGAGTGTGGTTAGGGGGAATGGAAGATTTTTCTGACAAACAACTCAGATTTACTCTAGTACTACAACACAGCTGTAAAGTTTATTGTGCAACACCACTGGTCACCTGTGCTGTGTGTGGTTGGTTTGTTTCCAATTAGTAGCCACAGGCATCTCTTTAAATTAATAATATCCACAGGTACAATGTGACTGGTGTACATGGGGGCAGTGCAACTCAGCTACACTTCAAGTCAAAATTTCACTGTTTGTTTTTCTTTTCTTTTTTTTTTGTTTCAGGACTTGATTTCATTGGGGGTGAGGGCTCAAATTATCCCCGAAAATTTGACACTGCTCCTGGTACGATACATCCAGGTGCACTAACTGCCCCGGATACCTTTACTTCATAGCTTTTTTTAAAAAAATCTGAAATATCTGTGGATATGTCATTCTTCTCTCTTTTAATTTGTTAATTTTAATTATTATTTGACATTTGTTCTGACTGTGCTTTTACTAACGCTGACACCTTGAATGTAAATTGGGAGAGGCTAACACCAATTCCTGTGGACTGTGCAAATTTTAACTTCAGCCATTGCTTCTCAGTGCCCAGAGCAGCTCTGTGTCCACAGTGCTGGTGACAGAGTATCCCACCCGAGGGCAGGAAGTGTGAGGCAGCTCAGTCATATTCCCTTTGTCTCACAACCCAAAAGCTGTGACTTGCTGTTGTCCCCATGCCATTCTGCTGCCCTCCCTGCTGTTCCTGCTTAGAGTCACACCACTGCTGCAAGGGCAGCTGGTCTGGCTGAGTTCTCTTTGCTTTGTCTCTGCTTGTGGCTGCTGCTGGGTGAGCAGTGCCCAGTGGCTGCTCCAGCATGCTCAGGCTGCCTGGCTGCTCCTCTTCACTCCCCTGCAGTTGAAGATGGTGGTGGATTTTGAGATGACAGGGGTGTTTGATAGCAAAGCTGCTCTGTGCCTGGCTGCTTTATTTCCTGCTGGTATCCTTTTATCCTTATGAGCCAAGGGATGTCCCTGAGATGATGCAGTTTGCCTTACCTCTCTAGAATTCCATTGGTGTCCATAGTAGGGACATCCTGTTTTACTGCCTCCTCCATCTAACCTGAGATTTTGAAGTTGAGGCTAAGGGACCTTCCAGAAGAACTTGCCGCTTGACTCTTGAAGGTCAGGGCAGGAGGAGAAGTGTTGGGACTGAGGAGTCTCTTGGGCAAGGGCCCAAAAGCAGGCAGACAGACATGGAGTGCTTCTGCTGTGTTGGAGCATTTCCTGGTTCTCACCTCAAGGTTAATCTTTAACTTCCACAGCCAGTACCAGGCCATCTGCTCCAGTACTGCCATTGTGATTTTGCTGCCCTTTGGCTTTGTTTGGATTAACATTCCTTCGAGGTGCAGAGTGGGGGCCTTTGGGGCTGTTGCCTTCCTAGTGCAGGGTGGCAAGCCTGGATCCAGTCTTTGAGAGGCAGCAGACTGCTGGGCTGTGGGAGGAGCAAGCTGGGTAGTTATCTCCCAATTTAAAATGAAGAGAGAGTGTATTTTGGGAGGGATTTGAAAAACTTGGAGACACAATAAGATTTTTTTTTTCCTTCACCACATTCATATTTGCACATGTTGGCTTAATTTTATTTTTTGCTCTTTTTCTTGGTTTGAGGAGGTTAAAGACCAGCAGCTTTTTGAAGGGTTTTCTGAAAGCAGAGAGGAAGGCTTGCTGTTCAGAGGACCACCCTTCTGAAGTGGTGTTAAAGGCTCAGGGTATTGCTTGTGTTACAGCTCTCCCCTTCAGAAGAGCTTGATGGACAGAGATACAGCTGGTTTCTTTAAAAAACCTTCCTGTGCTGTGCTAGTTGGGAGCTTTCTGGAGTGTTCCTGGTGAATACCCAGTTATACATCACAGGTCTTTGATTCTCCATCTGCCCCTTTGTGTGTGGGGAGCTGGAGCCATGCTGAGTCAGTGTCTGGTATTTGAGGAATGGACTTGCTGGGAAAGCCCTGTCAATGGCTGTTCTTCATCTGCAGGCTTTCCTTCTGCTTTTAGTGCTGCTTTGCTTTTCTTTTCTTATTTTCCCCAAACAAACAAGACTTAAGAGCCCCATGCTATGTTCCTGCATGCACAAACTCCTCTTGGGGCATCTCTCTCTGTCTTCCTGCTCTCTGGGCCAGCTGCAGGTACATCCAGCTCCCACTTCACCTCTTGGGTGAGGCTTGGGCTAGAATGAACTTTCAGATCCACAAAAGTTTGGAAAGCAGCCTTCCTGCTACTGCTGTGAGGGCACCAAAAATCTAAGGATTGTGGGAATTTAGGTTTCTAAACTGCATATGTGTTTTGCATTGAATGTGTTGATGGTTCTAGCTGTGGAGGAAGGGGTAGTGTGCCTTAAGACTCCTGGCACTCTGGCAAGTGTTGTTGTATTAATACCCATATTTCAAACTTGAGTATATAAAAAAGTAAATCCTGGGAGACTTCTTGAATTGGCTCAACTCATCAAGCAAGACAAAAAAGCAATGAAAAAAGAATAATTCACTGATACTTACTTAATGCACTAGATCCCTCAAGTCTAGACAAGTGGTTGTTTAAATACACAAGTGAAGTCTATATGGGGAGCTCTGTGTCCTGCAGAAGAGCTCAGAATGTTCTCCTTCCCCACATGTTTTGTTTTATGCTGATACCAACTTGTTCCATCCAGGAGGTGTCTTCAGGATTAACCCTGTTGGTGCTCTCAGGTTTTCTTGATCTGGTTTGTGTGGACTGAAAACAAGCTGCACAAAATGGGACTGGCTTTATTCTCTGAGGTTTTTGGGGATGTGAAAGCTGCTCCCTTCCCAAACCAAATTTTAGTTGTTAAATGGAGTCTGAAACTGCTACATAATATTCAAAATAAAATATTCTACAACTTCTATAATATTCAAAGTACAGAGATTAAACTGATGGAAATGAGGATTGGAACAAGTTGAAAAGGCAGCCAGGCAAAACTCTTTATTTTCTGGTAAATTTTTGCTCACCTAAATTGTGCTGTGTTGGATTGCAGCTGAGGTTTCCTGCTTTTCTCCCTGGTACTTCAAGCTGCACACTTTGAGCATGTCTCTGAAACTGATCACAGAAAATGCAGGAATTGCTTAGTCCCATAAGTTTTTTCTGAATCCCATTTGCCTGAGCACAGGAGGTTCTAGAGCACTGAGGTTTCAAGACTTTTTTTTTTTTTTTTTTTTTGGGGTTGGAAGATGAATTGTGGGAATGGCTCAGTTATCCTTAAGTTTTTTAGAAACTTGAGGTTTACCTGGATGGTGAGATTCTGTGCCAGAGCTGGCAGGAAGCCCATGAGGGAGGTGCTCTGTCCAAGCTGCTGGGGTAACACTGACTGCTTGCAGGTGCACAAACCTACAGCTAATGCAGTGCAAGGGAAAGCCAGGAGAATGGCACAAGGAGGCTGGGGATGATGTTGGGGCTTCCTTGTGGAGCTCAGCTCCCTTTTTGGGTGTTGGGAGGGTGTGCATTGCCCTGTCTGCCAGCCTGGCAGTCTCTCCTTTTCACCCCAGCCTGTGCCACCAAGGCAGAGGTGATCCCATCACAGTACCTTGAGTAAAGTGTGGGTTGAGATTGACTGCTTTGACTTGTCTGATTGGCAAATAGAAATCCTCCTGGCTGCCTGCAAAGCTCCCCAGTGCTGCCCCAGCTGTTGGAGGTGGAACTTTGTTGCATGCATAACTTCTGTACCTGTTGTTGTCCTTCTAGGTGCATGGAGGGCAGCAACAGAAGAATGGGGCACGGAGGACTGGAATGAAGATGTAGGTATTTTCTGAACCCATCCCCTCTGTGCATTTGCCATCAGGCTGCTGTCCTGTCTCTACACACAGAGCTGCCAGGGGAGCTCAAAGCCCATGCTGCCCAAACTGGACAGAACCCCAGGCAGGCTCCCAGCCCCAGGAGCTATGATGAATAAGTAATTGTTGCATCTTCTACAGGATGTGTTATAGAGCTTGTCATAGGTGCCCAAGACAGGGAGGGATCTCCTGGGGCATTGGGGCTGGTCCTCTCATTTCCTGTAACAGCAAGATGGAATCCTTACAAAAACTGGCCTGACTCCACACAGGACTCTTGCTCCACTCCTCTGGTGGAGTGGCAGTTGGGGAAGGTTTGCCTTTGATCTCTCCAGCAGCAGTTTCATAGTTTCATGCACATCACGTGCCTCTGCTGGATGGAAAAGAAGTTCTTGATTTTTCCTTCTGATGTGCTCTTTGGTGTGTCTCCCCACCTTGTGTTCTCTGCCTGATGTCTCCTTTAGGACAGAATGGATATTGTTAGCACTTTGTGTTAATGCCTGTCTAGAAGTTTCTTCTGAAATGGGCTTCAGTCCCTCTCCAAATCAAGGAAGGACTTCTGTTCTTGCAGATGGGAGGAGGGTTGGGCATTTTAGTGTGATTGTTAGTTTTGTGTGCTCATTTTGACTCAGCCAGCAGAATGGGCAAGCATGGGAAGTGTTTTTCCCTAGGCACCACCTGGGGGAAGCACTACTGCTGTGTTTGGAGATATGAGCAGCTTTTCTTTGTTCATTCAGGTCTCTGCTAGAGGGAGCTTCTGAGAGCCTTTCTTACCTTTGGTGTGTGTAAGATGCTCCCAGGAGTTTTGGATGTACTTTTTAAACTCTAGCAGTTCAGTTTGTAGCAGCCCCTCAGTCTGGAATAGAAGCTGTTCGTGTTCAGATATGTTTCAGGCTGTATCACAGGTCATCACTAACCCTCCACCAGCTTTTGAGCAATGTTATTTTCCCTTCCATGTTGGTCAGATCATCCACATGAGCCCAGATCATTGGAAGCTTAGCTATGGATCCAGAGTTTCTCTTTGACTTCACTACCAGTGCTTGCACCTACCTGTGCAGTGGCTTTTGCAGGTCTGTGCTTCATGCCATTGACTGAGAGCAACAGCCCAAGGTCCTAGAGCAGGAACTATGTGGGCTATGGGAAATTTGTGGAAGAATTTGGGAGGTTTTTTGTTCCACTGGCAGGTGATTTGAGAAGAAACAAATGAATTAGAAGCTGATTCTGATGGGAGCCAAATGCTAGAGAAGTTTGTCTAAGCACTTGAATTTCTTGAGTTTTTCTGTGGCTGTTTATCTTAAACATTCATGTGCTTTGCATCATAGGGGTTGTTATAAGGAGCTGTTCTCACTTTTGGATTCCATTTTCCTTTTTTTATCTTTCAGCTGTCAGAGACAAAGATCTTCACAGCCTCCAATGTGTCTTCAGTGCCTCTGCCTGCTGAGAATGTGACAATCACAGCTGGACAAAGGTGAGGGCCCATTGTGATGCTGTTTACCTGGGAAAAGCAGCACCACATGAGTCTCAGAACAATTTGCCATCTTCAACTAAACCTTACTGGCTAAAATGCAGCAGCTCTGAATGAGGTGGGGTGGATTTAAGTGGAAGAGTTGCCTTAGAAGTTTTTGGGTTCTGATCCTGGATTAGAATTTTCCTAGGGCCTGTTGCTGGTTCTTCAGGTTTGGGTGCATTTTGCTGTGTTAAATTAATGTGAAGTGTGATGTAAAATCAAAGACAGTGTGGTGGTTTGCTTGGTCAGGCTGTCTTTCTGGGGTTGCTACTGGCAGTTGTAAGTTAACGTTCTGCAGGTTCCCTCAATTTGTAAAGGCTGTGAGGCTGGAGGGGGAATACTGTTCTAATGGAAGCAGGAGCTTCTGGTAACCTCAGTGGGTCTTTGTCTACCCAGAATTGATCTTGCAGTCCTGCTAGGAAAGACACCCTCTTCTATGGAAAATGAGTCAGCAAACCTGGAGTCATCCCAGACTCCTTCCTTGGCACAGCCACTGGTGTTCAGCAATTCTAAGCAGAGTGCTCTATCCCAACCTGCCTCTGGAAACTCCTTCTCTCACCACAGCATGGTAAGGAAATGCTGGTCTCTGCCTGTGGGTGTTTGGCTAAGGTTGCTTATCCCCTGTTGTTCTGTCTGTTTGGGTGATATAGGAAATAGAGCCCATATGCTCACTGCTTGCTAGTCTGCTTTAAAAGCAGTGACCTGAAGTTCACTGCTCAATTTGAAATAATTGTGATAATTCCTCCTCTGCTGCCCTTGTCAGATTTGCAACACATGCTTCATTCCTGCTTAAAGGAAAGGAAAAGCTCTTCTGGTCCAGGGCTTGCAATTCCAACACTTTGAGAAAGAGAGCTGGTGTGGGATGGAATACTAGCATCCACTGACAGGAGAAGGAAGGAGACATTGAGTCAGGGATGTGCATAGACCTGGGCAGATGCTGCTTTGTGTAACTTCAGCAAAAAAGAAATAAAAATTGTTTATTTAATGGTGAGATAGTTCAGGAAAGATTTTCAAAACTGCATTAACTCTAAAGCTAAGATCTCCTGCTGTTTCTCTTTTAGTGCAGCTGAATGCATGAGGATCTTTTAGTATATATTTTTAAGATCCTGTCAACTTCCTATGTAACTCTTTGTGACACTGTACCATGGTTGGGCAAGAGATGAGCATACCTGTGTTCACAGACCATGGGGCTGGGAAAGAAACATGAGCCCTTCCTGCCAGCAGTGTGTGTGTATTTGGAGCTCAAGAGTGTTGAGCTGGGGGACCCAGTGAGGAGCAGCAGGGTACAGTGCATCTGGGCTTATATTCAGAGATGTGCCTGTCCTGTGAGCCAAGTTCCAAGGCAGGGGAGGACATTGACTTTATCTCCTTGCTGAAATTGCAGGTGAGCATGTTGGGGAAAGGCTTTGGAGATGTTGGGGAGGCCAAAGGCAGCAGTACTACAGGGTCACAGTTCCTGGAGCAGTTCAAGACAGCCCAGGCACTGGCTCAGCTGGCAGCTCAGCACACCCAGCCTGCTGGGAGCACCACTGCTGCTTCCTGGGACATGGGATCCAGCACACAGACCTCGTCTCTGGTGCAGTACGGTAAGGAAACAGCGTGGCTCCCCAGATAGAGGGAATGGGTTCCCCCAGAACTGCAGAGGAGCAGTAGTGGGAGGATTCAGCAGGGGGTCTGTTCACAAATTCACAACCAATTTAGCTGAGCAGGGAAAGTTAAGAGCTGTGGATGAGACTAAAATGTAATAGTGTGTGTGAGTCTCTCCCTGTTCCTTTTATACTTGGGACAGTTGAATCTGTGATTCCAGACAGTTTCAGGGCCAGGGATCTGGCATACCTGAGCCTCTCAGAGTGTACAGAACTACTTCCCAGTGTAAAGCTGTGCCATAAAAAGGTCTGAAGGGGCACCTCTGGAGAATAGCTCCCAAATGCAATCTCTTGTCAGTCTCCGCTCCCTGCTGAACTCCTAATATTTTTAAGGGAATTTTGAGGGCATTTGCCCTTAAATGCCAAGAAGTAGCTCTGTCTCCGGGCCAGCATGAGGGAATAAACAGGGATTGAGAGGCTCTTTTCAGATGAGGAGCTGAGTTTTGCTGTGGCTGAGTGCTAGTGTAATTTTCTTCAGCTTGTGCTTGTTATAGGGAAATAGCTCTGGTTCAAATCTAAGCTGAAGAAAAATTGAGCCCTGTCCTAGTGACAGTCAGTGTTGGCAGCTTCTGATCTTCTCAGACAAGAAGCCTCAGAAGAGAGTCACAGAGAATAGGAGTTGATTTTGAATAAACTGTGGAAAGGCTTAGTTAGAGGAGGAAGATGGTGCAAAGACCTGAGGATAGGCAGCCCAAGCATGATGTTGCTTGGAGATACCTAGTCCCTGTAATGGAATGCAGGAGTGTTAACAGAGACAGGAAGGAAGTGGCCTGCAGGACTCTGACATGCAGTGTCTCCATAAGGGACTCTGGAGTCCAGCTCTTCTTGGAGAATGAAGGGTTTCTGCCACACAAGCTGGCTTTGTCCTGTAGGGATGGTGGAAGCAACTGAGGGAAGAAGGGCTTAAAAAGGCTTGGCATTGATGGTGGTGAGAGTGTGAGGCTGGGAGCAGAGATGCCTAAGTTCTCTGCTCTCTAGCAGGCTTCAGGATAAAACATAGAGGAAAAGGATTTCTTTTTCTTGATAAGTGTCAGAATGTGATTTATTTTTAAGGAAATAAACCCTGCTAACTCACCTGTTTTGTCCTATAGATCTCAAGAATCCAACAGACTCTTCCGTGCATAGTCCTTTCACCAAGCGTCAGGGCTTTACATCAACTTCAACCATGATAGAAGTGTTCATGCAGGAGAAGCAGCCTGTGGTGACTGCCTCCACCACCACGCCGGCACCCCCCTCCTCACCACTGCCCAGCAAAACCAATCCAGTTCCCCAGATGTCCCCAGGGTCCTCGGACAACCAGTCCTCAAGTCCCCAGCCAGCGCAGCAGAAGCTCAAGCAGCAGAAGAAAAAAGCATCGTTAACATCAAAGGTGCAGAGCAGTGGTGGGGAGGGAGGTGTTAAGTTGTGTCAGAGCTGCAGCAACAGCCATTTGGGCTGCTGAGGGAAGGTCTGGTCTTGGTCTTCCTTCTGTTAGCACTGGGTGTTTGTGGGGATGATGGAATTGTGTGCCTGCCTGGATTGAGCAGTGTAATTCAGGGGCTGCAAGCCTGTGACTGCCATTGTGTGCTGGGAAATGTGGGTATTGAAGTCATTCTCTGGGCTCATGAGTCACCAGGAATGACTGACCCGTTTTGTTGTTCCTCCCATGCAGATTCCTGCACTTGCAGTGGAAATGCCTGGCTCGTCGGATATCTCAGGGCTAAACCTGCAGTTCGGGGCGTTGCAGTTTGGTTCAGAGCCTGTTCTTGCTGAGTACGAATCGACGCCCACGACCAGCGCCGCTGTTAGCCAGCCTCAGAGCAGCCTCTACACCAGCTCGGCCAGGTGAGCCCCAGGAGCCTGGTAATGCAAGCAGGCAGCTTTGGAAGTTTGCTGGTCCTGTGGACTTGTCGTGCATACCAGTAGACCCTTTCTGACCGTGCTGTGGTCATAAAGGGGGGACAGTGTATGCAACAGCAAAGCACAAGTTGCCAGCAGACTCATTGGGCAGCTCTGTGGCTCTTTGGCCTGTGGTACTTGCACAGAAAGCAGTTTTCCTGCTGCCCTTAAACTGTGTTGTTGAGCACACAGGAGGGGAATCCCCTGCACAACTGCTTCATGTCTCTGGTGGACAGATTTTGAATGCTTTGTCCTTTTTGCCTGGCAAGCTGGGGCACAGTGGGGTAGATGTATGTATGGTGATGGTGAATTTATCTTCAGTTGGGCTGACCCTTAGTAACAGTCCAGTCCCTTGAGTACTGGAACCTGAGTGCTGGCAGCTCATGAAGTGTTGCCCAAGGCACAGCAGTATGTGAGGCAAGGCTGCAGCTGGATGTCCATGGTTGGGCTAGCCTTACTCTCTGGGTATGTTTCTTGGCCTGGCTGCTTCATGTGGTGCCTTTATACTGATGCTGAGGGCTTCTTATTTTGAGTATTTGAAGTGAAGAGCCCAGTCTGGGTCAGCAGCTTACAGCAGGACTGTTTTGGAGGAAAATGGAGGAACAATTTTTTTTTCCTCCTTTTGTAGTGAATCTTCATCCACAATTTCGTCCAATCAAAGCCAGGAGTCTGGTTACCAGAGTGGCACAATACAGACAGCAACATTTACCTCCCAGAACAGTGCTCAGGGACCACTGTACGAACAGAGATCCACCCAGACGAGGCGATACCCAAATTCCATCTCTTCCTCACCCCAGAAAGATCTGACCCAGGCTAAGGTAAGAGAACAGCTTTGCTCACCCATTGTGCTGAGTGAGCCTGATGTGTGAAGGGTCTCA
Organism: Muscicapa striata striata; assembly: GCA_030060385.1. NCBI lineage: Eukaryota > Metazoa > Chordata > Aves > Passeriformes > Muscicapidae > Muscicapa > Muscicapa striata. Next base: position 164,410 of record JAREIS010000359.1, on the reverse strand, counting down.
GGGAAAGCTGGTTCTGTTCAAATGGTTCTCTGATCCTCCAGCCTCACTGTGTGGCTCATGGGCTCTAATCAGAGCTCTCTTCTGGCTGCTGTGTTTTGTGCCTGGGCCTGGACCACTGAGGTTAACAGCAGCCAAGTTGATTGCAGGGCATGTGTTGGGTCATGTACAGTTACCCTGCTAGAGAGTGGTGTGCAGACAGAGAATTTTGTTTTGTGTTAAGGATTTGGTTCTTGTATTGCAGCACACCAATTCACTAACATCAGTTACTAATGAACTTGCAATGAGAATGTTGAGGCAGTTTGACTACCAGCAGCAGGGAAACCTCTTGCACTGAATTCTCTAATATACAGCTGGGGACCATGCTGGCATGGGGCTAGACCTTGGGAGTGACCCAAACACAGTCTGGTGACAAGTGCTGGTAGCAGGACCTTTTCATAACTGCACAAGGGAGTGTGGGAGAGAGGTGACACTAGCTCTGCTCTGGAAATGTGCTGCTATAATGCCCAGTACTTCTTTTTTTTTTCTTTCCTCAGAATGGTTTCAGTTCTGTACAACCCACGCCATTACAAACAACACAGGCTGTTGAAGGTAAGAGTGTTGCCAGTACAGCCACTGTCCTGCATCTGTTGTGCTCCTGTTCTCTGCCTTGAATGAGAAGCTTTATCTGTTCTCACAGCAAGTCCTTTCCTCACTCAACTAATTGCTGCCATTCAGATTATTTCCTTGTCTCAAAATATTCAACTTTCTGCTGATCCTTGAAGGATCACCTATGAAAATAATTTACTCTGTTTTGTGTGTGGAAGGCATTTCATCTGTAGGTCTTGAAGCTCTTTGAAGAGCCAATGGTAGTGTTGGGGGAAAGTGAGATGTAGAGCACAATCATAAGTGTACCATTGTTTGGCAGCACTGAGGGAAGCCCCAAATCTCCTGGCTCCTCTAGCTGAGCACTTGCTGATCCTTGCCCTTGTGTTACCCTCTGGAAGTTGCCAGTAGCTGCTCTTAACCCAAAGCTTTTGTTCTCAGGTGCTACAGGCCCTGCAGTGAAATCCGACTCCCCCTCTGCTCCCAATATTGCACCTCTCAACGATGGGGTGTCTGCATCATCCTTGCTGACAACTGCCAGCCAACACTCAACAGCTCTGAGCAGCCTGAGCCACAGTGAGGAGCTCCCCAGTACAACCACTGCCCAGCTCAGCAGGTGAGTGAGTGGAAGGGGTGGATTTCTGAAGAAGCAGAACTAGAAGCAGGAATCCATAGCAGACATCAGTGTCTGTCTCATGTGGTGAGGAAGACTAAGATGACTCATCCCATTCAAGCAGATGGGAAATGGGATGGTGCTACCGCTGTTGACTCTCTCATCTTGGTCTGACAGTGTTTTATTTCTCTTCTGTCAGTGCATTACCCACCCAGCAGAACAGTCTGTCCTCATCCACATCCTCTGGGCGAACATCGACTTCAACTCTTCTGGTGAGTCTGGGTATGCTCTCACACTGTGTACTGTGTTTCTGCTCAGCCTGGTGGGCTCTGCTGGGGTGCCTGATCTTGGGCCTGTGGTTGTGACAGGATCTGCCAGGCTGCTGGCTGTCCTGCTGGAGTTTGGGTTCTGTGTGGAGAGAGATGATGGGGGCTATGTCAGAGCACTGTCTGTGCAGTGTGGCTCAAGGCTGTTGACACCCTGCCTGTTTCTGACTGAACAGTGCCTTCTTTTGAGCCTGTAGTAGCCCTTGAAGGTGCTGCAGAGTCAGAGCTAACTGGTAGCTGATGCAGTGGAACCAAGTATCTACTGCTGGAGCTCTTGCAGTATGGTTCCTGCAGCAGAATAAATTGCCCTGCTGCAAATGTGCTGTCAAGCCCTGCTCTGCTCTTCAGACAGATATGTTGGGATGTAACCATGAGAGAGGTTTGAAGGCATTAGGGATTGTCTGCTGTCAGGACTTTGGACTGAAGCCAAGCTCACTGCAGAAACATCCAGATGCAGACAGAGGTTCATAATGTTCTGCACAGAGAGTGCCCTGTGGTACCTGTGCACTTAGCTCCATCTGCCTGATCCCCTGAGTCTCTTCCCTTCCTTCCCTAGCACACAAGTGTGGAGAGTGAAGCAAGCCTCCATTCTTCTGCTAGTACCTTCTCCACGTCCTCCAGCACGGTGTCAGCTGCGCCCCCGGTGGTCAGCGTTTCATCCAGCCTCAGCAGTGTCAGCAGCCTGGGCCTCAGCCTCAGCAGCAACTCCACAGTGACGGCCTCCACTCGCAGCTCTGTTGCAACCACATCAGGTACTTCCCTGATACTGCTGTACCAGAGAAGGGTGTGAGGGCTATGAGAGTGAGCTTCTGCTGTTTGCTTCACTGTGGAACTTTTCCTTTCTCTTCCTTATTTAGGAAAAGCCCCTCCCAATCTCCCTCCTGGAGTCCCGCCGTTGTTGCCTAATCCATACATCATGGCTCCAGGGTTGCTACATGCCTATCCGGTGAGTGCAGCTTTGCAGTGCTGTCATGCCACCAGGTCCCTCCCAGCTCCCTCTGGGGGGGAGGGATATAGCATAGTGGGGAAACTGAAAACTCTGCCATAGGCCACCAGGACTGCCTTGGACAGGCAGAGTTTGGACCTGCTGTTTTTTTCATTATTTCAGTGTGCCCATGGGGCAAATGTGTGTCATGATTACCTTGGAGCAGAGCCTACGTGCCTGTTCCCTGCAGCCTCTCCAGCCTTTGAAGAGCCCTAGGGCAGAGCACAGTGTGTGAAAGCACAGAGCTCTGTTAGAAACGTGATGTGACAAAGGGCAGTCAAGGCAAGGGTAGCAATTGCCACAAAGTCTAGCAGTGTGTGTCACACCCTCTCCTAGAAGTGAGGACAGATTTCAATTTTGGGATGATTTCCAGAGGAAAAACTGTTGAGTGGCTTTATGGTCTGGAGCACTTTCATTTGAGGAACTCACAGAATTTTCCAGCCTCTGTGTAGAGGCTCTGGCTGCCTGTACCTGGTGGCTCATGTGGCTGCTCACCATCTACTTCTGGCTTTCTCTCACATTTATCTAAATGTTTAATCTAAAATCAGGTGTCCTTATGTAGTCCATGTCCCTAATGTCATCTCTGGCTCTTTTTCTAGCCACAGGTGTATGGATATGATGACTTGCAAATGCTCCAGACAAGATTCCCGTTGGTGAGTACTGCAGAATGACAAGGACACACCACTTCCAGTGGTGCTGCTTGGGTAGAGACAGCTGCAGGCAGTCCTGAAGAGCTGCAAGATAGGGTGCTGAGTGGATGCACCTCTCCATAGCAGCAGTGATGAGTTAATCAGTTGCTCCTTGGCTCACGTGGAGTTTGCAGCATGAGTTACTCACACAGCAATATTCCTTGTAGAGCCAGGGAGCATGAGTTACAACAGCAGGGCTGTTAGAGAGATTCACCTCTGATCCATGACTGAGCCAGTGACTAAATACCTGATGAGAATGGGCTTTATTTAGTGTTAGGACATGTCCATTTTCTTGTGGAGAGGGGGGGAAGTCTAGGCAGTTTAAGAACTGCATACCAGTAGACCTTGCCTGGTTCTTCAAATAGCCAGATGAGGGGGATGGTACATGCTACAAAAACCTGGGGCTGTTGCAGGTCATGATCAGCCTGGATGTGGCTGGTTAAACTGCAATACTCAGACATATCTTGCAGTTACAGTACAGAAATTCCTCTCTCTCAAAAGATACTGCTTTGCACTTTGGACAGAGCTGATAAAATGTCTTCTCCTTTTGTTTTTATTCATCAGGATTATTACAGCATCCCATTCCCTACACCCACCACACCACTGACTGGAAGAGATGGCAGCCTGAGCAGCAATCCATACTCTGGTAGGGAAAAAAAAAAGACTGCTCTGATTCCCATCCCATCAGGGTTTGTACTGCTTATACTCATGTTCTCTGTCTTTGTCCACTGGAGCTACATCTGCACCTGCACTGTGCCTCCTGCACTGCTTTTGGTTTGGAGCATGCTTCTCACAGTTAAATTCTTTTCTTCCCTTTGAGCATTTGGTTGTGTCAAGGTCTGATACTGGGAAGAGGTGGGCAAAGTCGGAGTTAATGGGGCAGTTGGAAAGGGAGTGAGGAAGGGCTGAAATATTCTGCAAGGCTACCACTGAGGGACTGCTTTCCAGGTGGTTGTGAGGCAGGTGGTAAGCAGTGCGTCTCAAGCACTGAGAGTAAAAATAGAAAGAAGCACAAAATATGGAGAAATTACTTTTTCTTTTCCTATGGGATGGTCTCATGGAGAAAGCAAATGAAAAATCTGGGACCTGTCAAACTCAACACAAGCACCCAGTGGGTGTATGACCTCTCACTGACCTTGGTAAGTGCATTAATGCACTGCCAGTCTGCAGTGGGCAGTGACTATGCTGAGCTTTCATGTACTTTAGGAATTGTTACACTTGGAGGTTTGCTCCTTTTCTAGCACCACTTCTCCTCAGCTTTGGCAGGAGCTGGTTTTTGTGGAAGTGCTTTTGCCCACCTGAGGCTGAAATGCCAAGCTCAGAGCATGGCACTATGTGAGCTCTGAATAGGAGGGTGTGTGCATGGAAGAGCCAAGCAGGTGCTCATCAAGATCAGCACGGGGGGCTTCCCCCAGCCCTGCAGCCAAGCCCTGCATAGCCCAGGCAAGATCTGGGTTGTGTTCAGTCCTGCTGGTGGTGCATGGAGTGGCATGAGGGACAGCTGTGCTAGCAGGTTTATCCAGTGCCAGACTGTGGCCTTAGCTACTGTGGCTTCCCTTTTCCTCTGTAGTCCTGTTAGGGTGAAGGAGCAATTAACAGTTCCAAGGAGCAATTAACAGTTTCAAGGAGCAATTAACAGCTTTGCCTTATCAGTGTGCAAAGGTCTCAAGGCCACAGTCCTTGGCACTGAGAGGAGGTGGGGGGGAGGGGGCAGGTGATTGAAGTTGCTGTTTAAAAAAAGACTGGGTCACCTTTGGGCTGAGTTGGAATGGGCCAGGATCTGGCATCTGTTCTTCACTCTTACCTCCTCTATTTCAGGTGACTTAACAAAATTTGGCCGTGGTGATGCCTCTTCCCCTGCTCCTGCAACAACTCTGGCCCAGCCCCAGCAGAGCCAGACGCAGACTCACCACACCACGCAGCAGACGTTCCTGAACCCGGCGCTGCCTCCTGGCTACAGTTACACCAGTCTGCCATACTACACAGGGGTACCAGGGCTCCCCAGCACCTTCCAGTACGGGCCCGCCGTGTTCCCTGTGAGTTCCCAGAGGCAAGGTGTGGGCTTTGGGCAGAAGGCTGCCACAGCAAAGCCTCTTCTCACTCTCGTCCTTTCCCTTCTGTTCTGTAGGTTGCTCCTACCTCTTCCAAGCAGCATGGTGTGAATGTCAGCGTCAATGCATCAGCAACCCCTTTCCAGCAGCCCAGTGGCTATGGCTCTCATGGGTACAGCACTGGTAAGAGACCCACAAGAGCATCTTCCACAGCAGCAGGGCTTGCTCCCAGTCTTACTGGCTGTGATAGGGACTGCTGTCTTACAGCAGTGATAGAGAAAAATGCCGGGGGTGCTGCTCCCAAGTAGTTTCATTATCCTTAGAAAAAACCCAGGATTGTTCTGTGAGGTCTGAGGATTATAGATCATGTAATGCCCTCCTCTGTTCCCTGCAGTCAGCTGCCTGGGCCCTTGGACCATTATCAGAAGCTTAAGCTGCTGAATTGTTTGTTTTGTTGGTTTTTTTTTAACTGGCTGTATGTGATTAATAGAACAGCAGTTGTTTCCCACCAGTGTTTGGCAGACACTTTCTAGGGAAATGTCCTTGATTCAAAGATGTGGGGAGGTCATGAACCTTCTGCCTGTCTTGGTACTTAGTTGAGTCTGGCTGACTTATGCAAGGCTGCACTTGGCTCCCTCTTCCAGTCTTTTAATTCCTTTTGTCACTTTTTTCACTGCATTAGAACCCTTCAATATAGTATTTTCTCTTTGCCAAGTACTTCAGCTTGGTACCAGGTCACCTGCTGCTGAGTCCTTCGAGCTGCTTTCATTTCAGCACTTTTTCCAGGTGTTAAATGATGGCTGAGGCATCCTCTGGGCCACCCTTTTTTATGGACAGCCAACATCCCATGGGGCTTGTGCTCTCAGTCTCTGCACCAGCCATCCCAGCCCACAGCTGAGTTGCCTTTACATGCAATTGCTTGTTTTACACCCAGGGAGCTTTTGGGCTATTCTTGCTGCTGTGCCACCTGCTGTGGGTTTGTTTCCCTGTGTTCCCCAGCTCTCCTCAGACCTGCAGTTTTCCATGTGTTTCTCTGGGTGGCAGCTGGTTTATGGAGGCATTTTGAAGCAGTGTGTGTCCAGAGCAAAGTAACTTATATTCATATGGATGCTTTGCATTTGGTCATGCCAGGGCCTGGCTGCCCAGGCCAGTCTGTCTGCAGATCTTCTCTGACCACTGGGGCTCCCCACCAGGTCCTGCTGGTGTTGACAGCAGCCAGCTTCTGCTGACCCACTGGCTGCTGCCTAATACCCAGCTCTCCCTTCTCCCCAGGTGTATCCGTGACATCCAGTAATACAGGTGTGCCAGACATCTCGGGCTCTGTCTACTCCAAAACTCAGGTTAGTGTCTGTGAGTGCTTCCTGCATTGCTGGGGAGGGAGAAGCCAAGCTCTGAGACAGCCTCCCTGGGCAATGAGATCTCTTTCCCTTTGGATCAGTCAGCCAGGGAGAAGGGAAATGCTTGACCTTTCCCAGCTTACAGCAATTCCAAGCCCAGAAAGAGCCATAGGAAGAGATTTTGTCTGTTCTCTGCACCACATGCTGACTCTGGGCCTGTGATGTGTAGAGATGGGGAGGGGCACACTGCCAGCCAGGCTCCCAGCCCTTAGTGTGCATCTCCTTCCTAGCAATCCTTCGAGAAGCAGGGATTTCACACTGGAACCCCAGCAGCCTCCTTCAACCTGCCTTCGGCGCTGGGCAGCGGCGGCCCCATCAACCCTGCGACGGCAGCAGCCTACCCCCCCACCCCCTTCATGCACATCCTCACCCCGCATCAGCAGCCGCACTCGCAGATCCTCCACCACCACCTGCAGCAGGATGGGCAGGTAAGCACTGCCCCTGACACCTCAGCCCCTGGCTGGGCTATTGCCTAGGGCTCTTGCTCTCCCTTTATTTCCCTGCTCCCTCTCACCCTTCCCGCCTCCCTCCCTCATGCTCTGTGGTGGACACACGCAGTGACATGCACATGCTCGCACCTGCACATACACACAGGGCTAGCAAGAGGATAAGGTGAAAAGGAAGGCCTGGGGTGGGCCTGGGAAGGCCCTGGCCTGCTCTGCCAGGGTGGGTACTCAGCACAACCCCCCTGCTGCTGAGCTGCACCAGATGTGGCCAGGTAGTGCCTCCTCATGCAGACACATCTGGGGCACCCCAGCTTCCCCTATCCTCAGAGGGGCAGCTCTGCAGGCCAGCACCAAAGGGGGTAACTCGCCATAGCCACAACCCTGCAGGAGCTTTCAGGTTTAACCATGGATTTCTATTGTCATAGTTTGTCCCTTTATTTTACATATCCTGGTACTGCAACAGCTTCCATATTTGCAGATGATACTGTGCTGCCAACGCCAGCAGGAAGATCAGGTAATGAACTCTCTGAAAATGCATTGCACTTGCCCTGGGCTCTGCCCCTGCCCCTAAGGCTCCCCAGGATCATGTAGCCCCTTCCTTCTGCCCCATGGCCCCCAAGGTGAGGAGAGAGGCCCTCAGTCAGTATGTGCACACACACATACACACACAGAGACACAACCTGCACTGACCCTTCCCCAACTCCCTCTCCTGCTGCTCAGCAGCCAGCACTGCTGCTCTAGAGCAGGCTGTGGAGCTGAGGGAGGGTGCTGGGGCACAGACGGTGCAGCTGCAAGGTGCTGGAGGCACCAGTGCAGGGAGGATCGGCGGCTGCTGAGGAGCAGCCAGAGCATCACCCAGAGCATCTGGCCAGGGCTGTCTCCTGTGCCATACCCTGTGGAGTAGGCTGGGCATGGTTCCCCTGCACTCACCACCCGCTTCCCCTTCTGCCCTTTCCCGCAGAGCGGCTCCGGGCAGCGCAGCCAAGGCAGCTCCATCCCCCAGAAATCCCAGGCCAACAAGTCTGCCTACAACAGCTACAGCTGGGGTGCCAACTGAGGCCGGGCCCCCTCGCCACCATTGCTTCCGGAAGAGAATCTCAGTGACCCCGATGATGAGGAAGGATCCCAGGGAGGAGAGAGCCCTGCGGCGGAGAGCGCCCGGGCCCCACCCGGCAGGGCCCCGCAGGGCAGGCCGCAGGCACCTCTGCTGTCTGTCTTCAGCCACTTTCCTGTTGTATGTAATATAGAATTTGTATTTTTTCTTTTTTTTTTTCCTTTTTTTTTTTTTTTTTCTCTCTCTCTCCGCATTCAGATCTGAACCGTTTGCCGTAGGGGCCTTTTTTGGTTTTTACTCCTTTCTATCCCCTCTCCCATCCAGCTGCCCCACAATCTCTCAGATCCAAAGGAGTGGAAGCTGCGAGTCGCCTACAGCAAACCCCCTTATTATTAGGATTAAGACCAGTAATTGATATGAGCAGCATTGTAAGATTAATTAGTTGAAGTGTTTTTTTTGTACTGTGTTCTAAATTTAATGGATAAATGTGTCTTGTATATAAAAACAAAAACCCCATGCTGTCCTCTAGTTCTCTCATTTCTCCCCCACCCCACCGAGGGGTCCCCCCTGGTATTTTATGTTCTCCATCTGCGTCCCTCCATCCTCATGGGCCCAGAGTGCAGGTCCTGCCCTGCTTGCAAGCTGTAAGTATCTTCTGCTTTTGGGTTGGGGATTTTTAAATTTTCTTGTTGTTTTTTCCTTTTTTTTTTTTTTTTTTTTTTTTTTTTTTTTGTTCTATGGGGATTTTTTTGTTTGTTTGGTTTTTTTTTTGGGGTTTTTTGTTTCTTTGTTTTTTTCTATGCAGTCCAGATCTTGTATTTTTCAGTTCCACCTGATCCCTTCAGCTGCAGCCCCAAGCGGGGATTTACTGAAGAGAATAAAGATCACAAAGTGATGTGTGTATTTTTTCCACCTTCTCAGCCTCATTCCCTATTTTTGGTGCAGGGGGTGGGCGGCCCTGGGCAGTGCTTCCCCCACCACTCCTCAGCTTCTTGCTAGTGTTTTTGTCCCCCCCTTTTGTGGATTTTTCCTTTTCCCACCTGCAGCACTGGGCAGCAAGATGTCAGCACAGGGATAATGCCACTGTTCTCTGAGACCCTCACCCTTCATTTCCAGCTTATATCCCCACTGCTCTGGTGCTGCTGCTCCTCCTTTTGGGGGTTGAGGGGTGCTCTCCCCAGCCCCCTCCTCCCCATGAGCCATGGGGACAGGCAGGGGAGGGTTGGTCACAGGTGCAGGGGAGGGCAGTGAGAGCAGTGGTGCAGCAGGAACCAGTGCCTGGGCCTGCAGTGGCTGCTGAGCTGCCCTTGACCCTGATATGTGGAAAAAGACGCTATATAAACTCGTGAGAAATGAGAGTTATAAAGTAATTATGCATTTATTCAGCGCTGAGGTGGTGCATGGGGGATAGCTCTTCCCAAAGCATGTACCACGAAACTTCAAACTACTGCTCTATTTATTCCCGAAAAGCCCAGGATTACACAATGCCTAATACATATTCATGGCCTAGCCCCGCCTAGTCTCGCCTACCTTCGCTTCGTATTAAAAGAAACCGAAAATCCTTTTGTGCTTGCGCCTCCTCATTTCGGGGGTCTCTGGCGAAGGCTTCCAAAATCTTCATCCCACTTCAACTTTTCAACTTTGTCTCCGGCGCATGCATCTTAACTTTTTGGACACATTCCAGAATTTAAGATGAGTTCTTGTTGGTTTAAAGTTTTGGATTTATCACTTATCGCTGGTAGCTTTGCCCCCCTCACCCTCTTTACAAGTTCTGGCTCCGTTTATCGCAAGCCAGTGTGCCTCTCCTCCCGATTTTTGCGAGCACGTGAATGTCAGGCATTCCTCATTGTTTTGGTTAGCTAATTTTGATGACTTATTCCTCACCCTGTGCTCCTCCTCAGCCTCCCCGCTGCAAGGTAAGGGGCTGGGGGTTTAGGGGGCAAAGCTGGAGCCCTCCTGTGTAGTGTGGGCCCGCTGCAGGAGCACGGTGCCCCGGACGGATCCCGGTACCGGCAGTACCCGCCTCCGCGAGGGGAGACCCGGCACACGCTCCCCGGGCTGCAGCTCGTGGGAGCGGGCACGGGGCCCCGCGCCTGGGGCGGTCGGACGGGAAGGGCTTCGGCTCCGGCCCGTGCGGGGCTCGGGGGCCCCGCTGAGGCCCGGGCCGGACACGGGCCCGGCCCCGCTGCCGAGCGCCTCGCGACACCCGGCGGCGCTTTACGGCCGCAGCGCTTGGCGGCAGCGCGACCCGAACGCGGCGGCGGGGCCGGGGGACAGGGAGCCGGGGGCGCCATGAGCTTCTACGATGTGTTCCGTGGCTTCTTCGGATTCCCGGGACGCTGCAGGTAACCAGGACCCCGCCCGTCCCCAGGGTCCCCGCGGCCCTGCCGGCACAGGCTCTGTCCCTCTCCTAACCCCCAGCTGACCCAACGGCCGCGGCCCTTCGCGGTTGCCCCGGGCTGTGCGGGTGTCTCATTGCCGCGGTCCCGCAGACCCCGGGACCCGCTGTTCGGCGGCGCGGCGTGGGACGACGAGGAGGAGGAGGATGGCGGTCCGCCCATGTCGCAGCCCCCTCAGGACTTCGGTTTCGGGTTCAGCCCTGGCTCGTCCCGAGGCGCTTTCGAGGAGCTATTCCGGGACATGAGCGAGCTCCTAGGCGCCTTGGGGGGGTTCTGGGCCGAGCCCCAGCAGCCTTTCGGTGGGTACAGGAAGGGTTGAGCGAGACTCTTGGGGCCGCTCAGAGCCCCTCGGCCTGACCGACGCCCTTTTGCTGCCCAGAGCCCGCCCTGCCCGGCCCCGGTGAAGGCAGCGCAAGGCGGCCGCTGAGGGACTCGATGCTGAAGCACCCGGTGAGTCCCCCCGCCAGCGCTGCTCCGGGTGCGCCGGCGATCTGACCCGGCCATGGAGACCCTTCCTGTGCTGCTGCCCCAGTGTCGTGCTTTGCCTCCTGTCACTGGCGTCAGTGGTGTGTGGCTTTGCTTTGCAGCTGGAAGACGCTCATCGGGCTCCTCCTGCCCTCAAGGAAGATCAAGGTGGGTGCTGGGAGCAGGGGCTGGGGGCGCCTGCCCTCCGTGCTCCACCCACCGATGCTGCCACAGCCTCTGGGGCATGTCCCCATGCTGCAGCCACCATCTCACATCTCCCCCCAGACCTGGACTCCCAGGTCTCCTCCGTGGGGCTGGGGACCATCCTGAGACCCGACGAGCCCAAGTCCCATTCTTACTTCCAGAGCGTCTCTGTCACCAAAGTGACTCTCCCTGACGGGGTGAGTGTCCCTGCAAGTGCAGCAGGGCTGTGGCAGGCCTGGGGACAGCGTCCCCGTGGCTGGGCAGTCTCTCAGGGCTCGGCACTCTGCACAGGCAGTAGAGGAGCGCCGCACCGTGCAGGACAGCCAGGGCCGCCGGGAGACAACAGTAACACGGCGCAGGGGGGACCAGGCCTTCATCACCACCACCAAGGAGGATGGGGAGAAGAAGGACTACCGGGAGGAGGTGGTCAACATGGATGACCGTGAGTGCGGGTCTGGGGAGGATGCAAGGAGTGGACAGGGGACCCAACTGAGGGAGTTTTCCCTGCCCTCCCAGGGGAGCTGGCACAGTTTGCTGGCACGTGGCCACAGCAAGATGAGCTTCCTTCTGCCAACCTGAGCGACCCCTCGTCTGTGCTGGGCAGCTTCTTCCGGCGCTGGTTCTCGAGCCGGTAGCTGTGTCCAGTCCTGAGCAGTCCATATGAGTGACAGGTACAGCTGGGGGGACCCTGGGCTTGCTGGGCCTGTCAGAGCAGGCAGTAGGCAGCAGCCTCTTCTCACCACCTGTTTTTGTTGTAGATGGGTCAGATCTTGCTGGGAAGTGGTGCCTGGGCTGGAGGCTACCCACCTCCTGCAGCACTGCAGAGCCACAGAGACCTCTGTGGGGGTCAAGTGTATGTGTGTACAGAGCAATAAAGTCTATTTATGCTAAATGGTGACCTTTCATGCTCCTTCAGACTGGAATCTCATGTGTTTGGAGGCAGATTCCTCTGTCCACCAGGATGACTCTGGGGGCCTGCCTCAGAGGTGCAGGTGGTTGCCAGGTTCCTGTGCCTGCACTGCTCACTTCTTACCTTCCTCTCATTTCCCTGTCAGATGCTGTGCTAATGCCTCCCTGGGGCCACTCTTGAGTGCCTGGCCCAGCCCAGAGGCCTTTCCAGGGCCTCTTTATTAGTGTTGGCTGCAGCTGTGGCTTGGGCAGGGATGTGACAGGGATAAAGGGCTCTCTGGCCAGGAAATACCTGTGTCTGCTCACCTGAGTGAGATCTTGGCTCCCCACGGCCACTTGGGGATCAAAGTGTTCCCACTCGGCCTGGCCCTGCTGGAGTGCAGCATTGTTACAAGGTGTCCCTGGCCCCACACAGGACTCTGGTCCCTGTCAGGCGTCTCCCTCGTGCAGCCATGATTGGTTTAAAGTCTGCACATTATCACCCACCTGGCTCTGGGGCTCATAAAACCTGCTGTGAATGAGACATATACACCACTCTCACTGCTGCCACTGCTGTCCCTGCTGCCACTGCTGTCCCTGCTGCCCCTGCCCGCTCAGCACTATGGGCACCACTTCTTTCTTGACAAGGGCCCGGGGTCTGCTGCGCATCCGGAACCAGCTGGTGCGGGAATGCCTGGCTGAGCTGCTCTCCACCTTCGTGCTCATAGTAAGCAGGGCACGCAGGTGGGCTGGGGATAGGAGAAAGGGGGTGTAATGGGGATGGGACAGGGCTGACAGTGGGGTGGTGGTAGGCACCAGGGGTCCCAGGGCTCTGCTGCTTGCCCCTTGGGGTTGGAGGGGTTTGGGGCTGCACCATACTCGAACGTGCAACTCAGCACTGCCTGTCCTCCTGCTTGGACCCTGTTCCCACAGCATGATCTGCCTATGCCATGGCTCGTGCAATCAGGGTGTGGTGCTGGGCAGTGTGTGCCTCGATACCTCCTGCCTCAGAACAGGCAAAGGTTGGGGCTCTGGTACTATTCTTAGCATTTGGGCTTCGTCCGTGATGACAAATGGTGTCCCTGGGGCTATGTTGTGGCACCTCTTACCCAACACCTCCCCACAGAAAACAGTTTACCTAATTGCTTATAATTTGGTTCCTTTGCCATCAAAATCACAAGGGAAGGCAGTAACCACCTCCCTGCCAGGCCCTGTCTGATGTCCAAGTACTGGGGAGCAAAACCAGGGGGCAGCACCAGCACAGCCCTCGCCTCGCTGCCCTGCAGTATCGGCGGTGGGAGGGTCTCAGCACAAGGCCACCAGGGCTGAGGTGGGGCTACATCCCTCTTCTTCAGATAATCACCCTGGGCTGTTCTGCACAGAAGATTGCCTTTTTTGAGACGAAGGGGAACATAGTCACCAGTTACGTGGGAAGCGCCGTGGCTGTCATGGTGGGCATCTACACGGCAGGGGGAATCTCTGGTGAGACAGAGGAAGGGGTCCCAGTTCTTGCTGTCCCCTGGCTCTAAGTCCCCCAGGACCCTCCACTCCCAGCCCTTCTCCCTACTCCATTGCAGGGGCCCACATGAACCCGGCATTCTCCTTAGCCATGTGCCTGACTGGGCAGTTTCCCTGGTGGAAATTTCCCATCTTTGTGGTTGTGCAGACCTTTGCATCTTTCATATCTGCTGGAGCTGTTTACATCCTCTACTATGGTATGGGGTGAGCAGCGTTGGGCAAAGGAACCCCACAGTGATGTTTGGGTGGCCAGGCTTATGGACATGCTCTGCCTCTGCCCCCAGATGCCATCTGGCATTACAGCAATGGGACCCTTACTGTCTCTGGCCCCCGAGAAACCGCCTCTATCTTCGCCACCTACCCAGCTGACACTGTCTCCGTTGCCAATGGCTTTGTGGACCAGGTGGGTGCCACTGTCAGCTCCCTCAGCCCCCTCAGTCCCCATGGTGCTGAGCTGCTGCGCTGTCCTCGCAGGTGATCGGTACAGGGGTGCTGCTGGTGGGTGTCATGGGCCTCATGGACGCCCGCAACAAGCCTGTCCCCAAGGGCCTGGAACCAGTGGTTGTGGCTCTCTTGGTGCTCTCCATTGAGTGCTCCATGGGGGCCAACTGTGGCTGCCCCCTGAACCCTGCACGGGACTTTGGGCCCCGGCTCTTCACCTATGTGGCAGGTTGGGGCCCAGAGGTCTTCAGGTGGGTAAAGGGAAGGGGGTGAGGTGGGGATGGCAGGGATGATCCCCAGCCCACCCTGTCCCATCCTCAGCAGGGGCAATGCGTGGTGGTGGGTGCCACTGGTAGCACCGCTGCTGGGGGCCGCCCTGGGCACGTTCCTGTACCAGCTCTGTGTGGCTTTCCACTACCCAGAGGAGAACAGCGAAGTCCTGGCAGAGCAGGGCTCCATCGTTCTAGTCAACACCAACATCGGTGCAGATATTGGGGTATCGCCCAAGGAGAAGGACACTGGGGAGAACGCGCCTGCCGGGTATCCCCCACCACCATGCGCCAGCAGCACAGTCTCCCCCACAGTCCCTGTCACAACATTAAAAGAGTCCTGAGGGCACGGTGTGTCTCGTCTATGGGCATGGGGGTGCAGGAATATGCTGGAGGCCGTGGCCCCCAGCCCCCGGGAAGGCCAGCCCGGCCTGGCTGCAGGGGTACCCCAGCCTGGGGGACAGTGCTCCTGGTGTGGGGTTGCCCCACTGGATCTGGGTCTGTCCCCGGGACCCCCGGCACTGCCCCTGGCGGCCCGTGGGGCTGTGCCTGGCCCCCGGGACTCCCCGGGCTCGCCGGGAGCCGCCCCGCTGGCCAGGCCGCAGTCCGGGCCGCCGTCCGGGCCGCCCCCGCAGCCCGGGCCGCGCTCCGCCGCTTCCCCGCGCCCCCCACCTCACTTCCGCCGCCGACCGGCGCCGCCGCGGCCATGGGGAGCTGAGGCGGCGGCAGAGGCAGCGGCCCCGGCCCGGCCCGGCCCGGCCGCCCGCTCCCCATGGGCTGCGGGGCCGCGGGACATGGAGCGGTGCGCGGCCCACCGAGCCCCGGGTAAGGGGGCCCGGGCGAGGCGCGGTGAGGCGCGGGTGGGTCCCGGCCGGGCCCCGGTGCGGCCGTTGCCTCAGTAACGCGGCGGGGCGGGGCAGGAGGCCCGGGCCGGGCCGGCAGCGGCAGCGCAGCTCGGGCGGGGGCCGGGGCCCGGGAGATGTTGGAGAAGTGGCAGTGGGTCCGGCCCCCGGCGGGTGCGGGGCGGGCACGGCGGGGAGCAGAAATGAGGGCCGGGGGCTGCAGGGGTGCAGGGCTAAGCGGGGCTGGGAGTGCAGACTTTGCGGGGTTGGGGGTCCAGGAATGCAGCACAGCAGGGCTGAGGGAGCAGAGGTGTGATCTGGGGGTGCAGTATCTGAAGGTGCAGGGCTGGAGGGGTCTGGTGACCTCCTGGTGCTGAGCTTGGGGGGCAGATAAACCAGACGGGGGATCCGGAATCTGAGGCTCTGGGAGCACAGGTGAATACAGCTGAGGGTCTGTCAGTGCAGGCCCGGGGGGATCTGGGGATGCAGAATTTGGGGGTGGAGGTACGGTGAAGCAAGGATGGAGTTCTAGGTGTGCAGAGGTACAGGTCCTGGCATGGGGGAGCACAGGGCCACACCACACAGCCAGGGAGGCTCCCTGTTCCCTGCCCGCTGGGGTTCTAGCTTGGCTCTCAGGGTGCAGAGGAGGTTGGGATGTCCGGGTTCGGTCTGGCTGCAGATGTGGGGGTGTCGGGGTGCGTGGGGCTGACAGGGAGCTGTGTTGCAGAGGAAGAGCGTCGAGTGCGAGCCAATGCGCGGGAGTACAACGAGAAGTTCCAGTACGCAGTGAGTGAGGGGGGGCTGAGCCGCTCTCTGGGGGTCCTCGGGCAGGTTTGTGGGGCTGGTGTCTGAATCACCCACACCTCAGGGGGGAGCCGGGGGGAGGTGTTACAGCTACAAAATAGATGTTTGTCCCTGAAAAAATGGTGGTGTTGATATTAATGCCAGTATAGCTATGGGGCTGGCTGGACACAGTGCACTGTGTGGAGGATTCAGCCTCCCCATTCTTGGCCCAGACCCAAAACCCTCTGGCTCTGCCCAGATCCCAGCCTGGTCCTACATCCCCAAGGTGGATCATGAGTCAGCTTCTGAAGGTGCCAGGGAAGGGCAGTGCTCACCTTGACCTCCCCCCACGTTGGAGGTTATCCCTGGCTGTTCCAGAGCTGCCTGCAGAGAGGGGAGAAGGGGGTCTGGGTTATGGTCACCCTTTTGGGGGCCAGGTGCTGCTGCTGGAGGAGGCTGGTCCCAGGATACCAGCTGGTGACTGACTGAGAAATTGGCTTCCCAAGGAAGCTGCCAGAGGTAGCACAGGGGCAGGAGCCTGACCCCCCGAAAGAGCACACTGCCCTTGTGGTGAGCCACAGCCCCTGCCCTCCAGAGTGATCTGATCTTGGGGAGTTATGGGCCCTTGGTGGCCTTTAAACCCTCTTCTTGCCCCATCTGTCCCCAGAGCAACTGCATCAAGACCTCCAAGTACAACATTGTCACCTTCCTGCCTGTCAACCTCTTCGAGCAGTTCCAGGAAGTGGCCAACACCTATTTCCTCTTCCTCCTCATCCTGCAGGTGTGTGCAGTCCTTCCCTTACTGGGCATAGAGGAGGGTTCCGAGTAGTCCCATACTTTGGAAGTGGGGAGATTTGGCACCCTCAAGCAGGGACAGCATGGGCCTGGGGCTGGCTGGTTCCTGTGAAATTCCTGTTCCCTGTCCCCAGCTGATCCCTCAGATCTCTTCGCTCTCCTGGTTTACTACCATCGTGCCTTTGGTTCTTGTCTTAACCATCACAGCTGTCAAAGACGCCACCGATGACTATGTGAGTGTTTCCCCTGTGCCCCTCTGCCCGTGGGGCAGGGGTTGGGATGCTGTGCAGGGGTGCAGTGACCAGGGCCATGGCATTTGAGATGGTAGGGGAGCACAGGACCCCATCCCCAAGAGGCTGATACTGCTGTCTCTTCCCCCTGCTCCCAGTTCCGCCATAAAAGCGACAACCAGGTGAACAACCGGCAGTCTCAGGTCCTGATCGGTGGAGTGTGAGTGTCATGGGCACAGAGCAGTGGAGGGGGAGCCAGGAGCCCTGTGGGACGTGGCACAGGGCAGTGGGCAGGGCAGGGCTCCTTCCTGACTGCAGTTTGCTGTCCCTCTGCAGCCTTCGGCAGGAGCAGTGGATGAATGTCCGTGTAGGAGACATCATCAAGTTGGAGAACAACCAGTTTGTGGCGGTGAGTGCAGCCCTGAGACAAATATGGTTCCAGCAGGGTGGGTGACACACAGGAACCATGGGTGTGGTGCCACTCCCATTTTGCTTTTACGCTGCTCCATTACTTCCCAGGGTGGGGACATCAGGCACTTCCAACCTGGAAGTTGCATTTAGGTTGGGGAGTTGGAACCGTGGTGGAGCCATCCTTTGAACTTTGAGGATCTGGGCACTTGGTGGCTAGGCTCAGGTGCAAAGGACACATGGGGTTAGGGATGGCCTTTGCAGAATCCCCAGGGAGTTCCAAAGACATCCAAGGGCCAGAAGCTTCCGTGGAGGAGGTATTGGGGAGCCCCAGTGTTGGCACAGCCCCTCACAAGTTTCTCCCAGCAGGCTGACCTCCTCCTCCTCTGCAGCAGCGAACCCCATGGGTTGTGCTACATAGAGACTGCAGAGCTCGATGGGTAAGTGCCTCTGCTCACCTTGTGGGGCCCGGGAAGGCAGGAAGTGGGAGTGAGAGTGGGCTGCAGGCAGGGCAGGAGCTGCTGGGCCCTGCCAGGCTGTCTCTAACCCACATGTGGTGCCTTCTTGCCTGCAGAGAGACCAACATGAAGGTGCGCCAAGCCATCCCTGTCACGGCGGAGCTGGGGGACACCAGCCAGCTGGCTGGCTTTGATGGTGAGTGCTGCCACCAGCCCTCTGCCATAGGGCAGCCCCCACCTGCCTTCTTTCCTCTGTCACCCTGGGCAGACAGGTACCAGCCACGTGACATTGCCATTCTGCCACTCGAAGTGGATCTCTGGGGAGCCAGGGATGGTGCTGGGAGCACTGGGATGGAGCTGGCCATATGGAGAAGGCAAGTCCCAGCTGAGCCATACTGTGCACCCAGGTGAGGTGATCTGTGAACCCCCCAACAACAAGCTGGACAAGTTTGGTGGGACACTGTACTGGAAGGAGAGCAAGTACCCCCTGAGCAACCAGAACATGCTGCTGCGGGGCTGCGTCCTGCGCAACACCGAGTGGTGCTTTGGCCTCGTCATCTTTGCAGGTGGGCTGAGGCAGCAGCTTCTGCTGTGCTGCACTGAGGGGGAGGGACAGACACCCCCTGATGCCTTCCTGCTCCCCAGGACCCGACACAAAACTGATGCAGAACAGCGGCCGGACCAAGTTTAAGCGGACAAGCATCGACCGGCTGATGAACACACTGGTGCTCTGGGTATGCAGAAAGGGGATCCTGGGAGCCCTGGCTCTGACCCAGTCAGGGCTCTGATGTACTGTCCTGTCCCCAGATCTTCGGGTTCCTGGTGTGCATGGGAGTGATCCTGGCCATTGGCAATGCCATCTGGGAGCATGAGGTGGGCGTCTGCTTCCAGATCTACTTGCCCTGGGACGAGGGGGTGCACAGTGCCTTCTTCTCTGGCTTCCTCTCCTTCTGGTCCTACATCATCATCCTCAACACTGTGGTGCCCATCTCGCTCTATGTGAGGTAGGGCAGGGGGCAGAGGGGGGGCTGGGCAGGGGATGTATTAGAAATTAGGGGTGCCCTCTGGGGTGGGGAGACAGGGATGGAGATCCACAGGCAGAACGGTGTGTTCTGTGGGTGGGTGTGGGCTGCTCTCTTGGTGACAGGCCATGGCTGCCTTCAGGGATGTCCCAAGACCTGAGGACCCCATGGGTCCCTCAGGGCCCCCTGGCTGTGTCTGTCTGGCTGCTCATCTCTCCCTGCCCTGGCTGCACGCTGGCTATTTTGCTCTGCCCTCCTACAGCTCCCAGGCTCCTGCACTGTCCCCTTCTCTCTCTCTTTTAATTTCTCTCTCTTTTCGTTCCCCAGCATGGGTTCTGTCACCCTTAGCCCCGAGGTAAGAATGTGTCACCCCCACCCCTCCCACTAGCTCATTGCTCTCTGCCCTGGGGCCTGGGGAGGGGTTCAGGGTCCATAGGTGTATCAGATGCCTGAGGAGGCCCATGGGCTGCCCCCTGGGTGCTTTGCCTCTGTCCCCAGCCCTGGCTTAGCGGTGGCTGTCAGCAGGAATGGGTTGCAGGCCAGCCCCCGGGAAGGGTGTGGGAGCTAGCAAGCAGTGGGGGGGTGCCCGGGATGCTGGAGAGCCCAGGGCACTGAGGGTCTGGGGTGGGTGTGTGTGTGCTTGTCACTGGCTCAGCAGGGTGTGCTGCCCTGCCCCAGTGACACCCAGCCATCCTCCCTGCAGCGTTGAGGTGATCAGGCTTGGGCACAGCTACTTCATCAACTGGGACAAGAAGATGTACTGTGCCAAGCGCCGGACGCCAGCTGAGGCCCGCACCACCACCCTCAACGAGGAGCTGGGCCAGGTGGAGTACATCTTTTCTGACAAGACTGGCACCCTCACCCAGAATATCATGGTCTTCAGCAAGTGCTCTGTGAACGGGCACAGCTATGGTGAGTGCCAGCTGCCAGAGCTAGGCTGGGGCTGTCCACAGGGTGAGAGGTGGCTCCCCACCTCTGTTTGGGGCAGTCAGGGGACAAGGGGGCTGAGCTAGAGCGTTGTTGGGCAGCAGCAGCTGCCATGGCGTTGGGTCTCTGTCGTGGTTAACTCCACACCCTGTTTTGCAGGTGATGTGCAGGACATGCTGGGTCACAAGGCAGAGCTGGGAGAGGTAAGGGTGCTGTCAGTTTGATGCCTGCCCATGCCAAGTGCCACCCGGGGGTAACCCCAGCTTTGCCCCTGCCAGAGGCCAGAGCCAGTAGACTTCTCCTTCAACCCACTGGCGGACCCACGGTTCCAGTTCTGGGACCCCAGCCTACTGGAGGCTGTCAAGCTGGGAGACCTCCACGTGCACGAGTTCTTCCGCCTGCTCTCGCTCTGTCACACCGTCATGTCTGAAGAGAAGAGTGAAGGTAGGCGTGGGGCAGGATCTATCCCTTGGCTCACAGCACACTGTCACTGACTCCTGTGCTGTCCACAGGGGAGTTGCTGTACAAGGCACAGTCCCCAGATGAGGGAGCGCTGGTCACAGCTGCCAGGAACTTCGGCTTTGTGTTCCGGTCCCGCACACCCAAGACCATCACAGTGCAGGAGCTGGGTCAGGCTATCACCTACCAGCTGCTGGCCATCCTGGACTTCAACAACATCCGCAAGCGCATGTCTGTCATTGGTGAGGGGCATGGAATGGGGCTGTGGGGCTGGGGAGGCCACGTGGGGCTGCAGCATGAGGCTCATGGTGGGTGTTGGGGGACCAGTCCGATGGTGATGAGGATGTGACTGGAGGCATTGGCAGGTTGATGGCTGGGGGTCAGAGTGGGACCTGCTCCTGCCCCCCTGAGCCAGGCCTCTTGTCCACCCCTCCCTGCAGTCCGCAGCCCTGACGGCAAGATCCGGCTGTACTGCAAGGGCGCTGACACCATCCTGCTGGAGCGGCTGCATCCCATCAACCAGGACCTGAGCAGCATCACCACCGACCACCTCAATGTGCGTGGGACAGAGTGCTGCAGGCAGGGTGGGGAGGAAAGAATGGCTGCCCAGGAGCCTGAGCTGGGCTTTGTGCCCTGTCCTAGGAGCACCGCTGGGGACTGGGGACGCCTTCAGTGTCTGCCAGCACACCAAGCTCTGACCACTTGCAGGAGTACGCTGGCGAGGGGCTGCGGACACTGGTGCTGGCCTACAGAGACCTGGAGGAGAGCTACTACAGGGACTGGTCTGAGCGGCTGCACCGAGCTGGGAGTGCCCCTGAGGCTCGTGAAGATCACCTGGCTCGGCTCTACGATGAGGTGGAGCATGATATGATGGTAGGTGGGCTGGAGGCTGAGGCTGGGGGTGGCTGGGGGCAGCTCCTGCTGACCTCCCACCTGTTTGGGTCCTCAAGCTGCTTGGAGCCACAGCCATCGAGGACAAACTGCAGCAGGGGGTCCCCGAAACCATTGCCATCCTGACACTGGCCAACATCAAGATCTGGGTGCTGACAGGAGACAAGCAGGGTGAGGCTTGGCTGGGGTGCTGGCTTGAGATGAGAATTCCAGCTGCCTGGTATCCCTACCCCTACTGCTCTCTCCTGAGTGGACTCTGGCTCAGCCCCTGGTTTCCTGTCCTCAGAAACAGCTGTAAACATTGGCTACTCCTGCAAGATGCTGACAGATGACATGACAGAGGTGTTTGTGGTCACAGGCCACACTGTGCTGGAGGTGCGAGAGGAGCTCAGGTGAGAGTTGGGGGACAGAGGACACAGAACAGATCCAGTGTGGAGCACAGCTGCAAGTGGGGAAGCTAGAGATATGGAAGGGCCCTGAGATAGAACCCTGTGCCCCCTCTCTCCTCAGGAAAGCCCGGGAGAAGATGATGGATGCATCGCGTTCTGTGTGCAATGGCTTCTCCTACCAGGAGAAACTCTCCTCCAAGCTGACCTCTGTGCTCGAAGCCATTGCGGGCGAATACGCCCTGGTCATCAATGGGCACAGCCTGGTAGGGCCCTGGGAGTGCCAGGCAGGACAAGGCCCTGTGCCTGGCTGTGTGCCATGACCCCAGCTCTTCTTGCAGGCCCATGCTCTGGAGGCAGACATGGAGGTGGAATTCCTGGAGACAGCGTGTGCCTGCAAGGCCGTGATCTGCTGCCGTGTCACACCCCTGCAGAAAGCCCAGGTGGTGGAGCTGGTGAAGAAGTACAAGAAGGCCGTCACTTTGGCCATTGGGGATGGGGCCAACGATGTCAGCATGATCAAGAGTAAGGCCTGGGACCTGGGGGACCACAGGAGAGACAGGCTGCCCCCCTGCACCATCCTGGGGCCCGTGGGAGCCTCTGCGCTCACCCCTTGTGCCCTGCAGGAACAAAGTGCCTGTGCTGGGGGTGCTGCTCTCATCCCCTGTGCTCCTGGCAGCCCTTTCTTTACCCATCTCTCCTTCCCTCCACAGCTGCCCACATTGGGGTGGGCATCAGTGGGCAGGAAGGCATCCAGGCTGTGCTGGCCTCTGACTACTCCTTCTCCCAGTTCAAGTTCCTGCAGCGCCTGCTCCTGGTGCATGGGCGCTGGTCCTACCTGCGCATGTGCAAGTTTCTGTGCTACTTCTTCTACAAGAACTTTGCCTTCACCATGGTCCACTTCTGGTTTGGCTTCTTCTGCGGCTTCTCAGCACAGGTGAGTTGTGGCTTTTCACACTGGGAACTGCAGAGGGTTTTCCTGCAGGGTTCCTCAGCTCTGAAGCGTGTTCAGGTCCATGGACTCCTTATGCAGACTCATCTGAGCCAGGAGGCACAGCCTGGCAATCCAGCATGCAGTGTGTGAGGAGCCTGTGATCAGAGTGGGCAGTCCTGGGGGGATGGAGACAGCTCTCCTGTCCCTGCAGCTGTGGGCACAGGGACTTGGGGGCTGGCTGGGGCACAGGGCAGGCAGGTCTCGTGTCTTGCTGAGTACTCTATTCCATACAGACAGTGTATGACCAGTACTTCATCACTCTGTACAACATTGTCTACACGTCGCTGCCTGTGCTCGCTATGGGTGTCTTCGACCAGGTATGGCGGGGGGTAGTGAGAGGTCCCTGGGTGTGTGAGGAGTCTGTACCACTTCCCTTCATGCCCACCCTGTGGGAAGAAGGGCTGCCTGGGTGCCTGAGTCAGGCTGTCCTTGTCATTCCATGGGCTGTGGTGGAGGCTGCTCCTCCCCAGGGCTAAAGGGAGGTGCCCATGCCTCCAGGATGTGCCAGAGCAGCGGAGCATGGAGTACCCCAAACTCTATGAGCCTGGGCAGCTGAACCTGCTCTTCAACAAGCGGGAGTTCTTCATCTGCATTGCCCAGGGCATCTACACCTCCATCCTCATGTTCTTCATCCCCTACGGCGTCTTTGCTGATGCCACCCGTGATGACGGTGCCCAGCTGGCTGACTACCAGTCCTTCGCTGTCACCGTCGCCACCTCCCTGGTGATTGTCGTCAGTGTGCAGGTAGGGACGTGGTACTCGGCCCCAGACCCTCGGAGCGCCTCAGGCATCCCTGAGCCCTGTCTCCTCCTGCATCCCCCCCACTAGATTGGGTTAGACACAGGATTCTGGACAGCCATCAACCACTTCTTCATCTGGGGCAGCCTTGCTGCCTACTTTGCCATCCTCTTCACCATGCACAGTGACGGCCTGTTCCGGATGTTCCCCAATCAGTTCCGCTTTGTGGGTGAGTCCCTGTGGTGCCTGTGCTCCTCACCCCAGCATGTTGCTGCCTCGGCCCAGCCCTCACTGGGTTCACTCTGTCCCCCCAGGTAACGCGCAGAACACACTGGCCCAGCCCACGGTCTGGCTGACCATCGCCCTCACCACCGTAGTCTGCATCGTGCCCGTCGTGGCCTTCCGCTTCCTTAAGCTGGACCTGAAACCAGAGCTCTCGGACACGGTGAGGGTGCATGGCTGTAGGAGTGGTGACAGGGCCCCAGCCCTGAGGAGAGGGGTTGCACAGCTCCCTGAGCCCGGCTGTGTCCCCAGGTGCGCTACACGCAGCTGGTGCGGAAGAAGCAGAAGGCGCAGCACCGGTGCATGCGGCACGCGGGGCGCGCAGGCTCGCGCCGCTCCGGCTACGCCTTCTCCCACCAGGAGGGCTTCGGGGAGCTCATCATGTCTGGCAAGAACATGCGCCTTAGCTCCCTGGCACTGTCCAGCTTCGCCCCCCGCCCCAGCAGCAGCTGGATCGAGACCCTGCGGAAGAAGAAAGGCTGCGAGAGCAGCAGTGCTGGCAGCCCCAGTGGTGCAGCTGACAAGACTCTCAAGGTCTGAGGCTGGAGGGGGTCACATCCCCTCCAGTGCAGCTGGGGGCTCCCCTCCTCTGCCCCTGGCCCTGGGAAGGGCAAAGGTCCCTGTCAGCAGGGTCCTGTGGTAGGAGCAGGGGTGATGTGGGGGCCAGTGGTGAGGTTTGGAGGAGTCTGGACTGTTGCCTTCTAGCCAAAAATACAGTCTTTCCTTCTCTGGGGTCGGCAGATGGATGGAAGGATGGATGGATGGATGGATGGATGGATGGATGGATGGATGGATGGATGGATGGATGGATGGATGGATGTCATCACCATCAGCCCCCCTCCCATTTGCTCCTCCATCAGTATTCAATTCCACTGAGTGCAAATGCCCTATCACACATGAATGTATCATGCCAGGGGTGCAGGGCTCTGGGAGGACTGTGGCCTCTCTGTGCCCTTCACCCACGTGTCTTTTTTTTTTATATAAACAAAAAAAAAAAAAAAAAAAGATCCAAAAAATAGCAACCAAAACAAACAAACATAAAAAAAAAAAGAAGTAAGATAAAACCCTGTGAGTTTGCAGAGCGACTCATTTCTTGGCTGGGTACAGGGAGGAGGGAGGAGGAAGGTCACCCTCCTTGTCCCCCTGCCTCAGCGTTCAGCAGGACAGTGGGTGCCAGATGGGAAAGGGGAAGTGTTCTGTGCCGGGGAGGGTGGTTTTGGCGGCTGCAGTGATTCACTCCCACGCCTGGTCTTACACAACCCTCGGCCTCTGCTTCCTCCCTCCTCCTCCTCTCCAGCTCCTGCGGGACCGTGTGCTCCCGGGGTGTGGGTGGGCAGCGTGGGATCCCCGCAGAATCTCTGGGGCTGTTGGGGTCCCAGGGACGCGATACCAAAGAGGAGCTCGTTAAGACAGGTGTTGGCGAGGGCTGGAGGGGATTTGGGGCTTTTAGGGTTATTTCGGTGGAGGGGATGCGGATCGGGGTGGATAAATTATGACGCGTTTCTGTCTGATGGAATAGTATAACTTTATGGATCTCGAGGAAAAAAAAACACCACCCCCAAAAAAAAAAAAAAAAAAACCCAAAAACCAAAAAACAACAAAAAAATTAATTTAAAAAAAGAGAATACAGTTCTGGGGAGACTGTGCCATGTCCTGTGTCCGGGGGAGGGTCCGGCGGCGGGGGCGGTG
This sequence comes from Muscicapa striata striata, assembly GCA_030060385.1. Classification (NCBI taxonomy): domain Eukaryota; kingdom Metazoa; phylum Chordata; class Aves; order Passeriformes; family Muscicapidae; genus Muscicapa; species Muscicapa striata. Next base: position 139,179 of record JAREIS010000359.1, on the reverse strand, counting down.
TGCGCTGCCCGCCCCCGGGCGCACGTGCCGCCCCGCCCCGCCCCGCCGGTTTCACAACCGCGGCCCCGCCGATGTTTTCCTGCCCGGCACCGGGCGCATGGCGCGGCCGCCGCGGACGCTTCTCCTCGTCCTTCTCCGCCTCCTCCTGCGCCTCGCCGCCGCCGGGCGGCCCTGCGGCCCCGCCAGTGAGTGCGAGCGGGCACCGGGCAGGGGGGGAACGGGGGTGGCGCTGAGCCTCTCCCGGTACCGGGGCCTCGTGGTTCCGGGCACGGCGAGGGGACACATTCGGGTCCCTGCGGGGCTCGGGGAGACGGGCGGGGGGTGCGAGGCATCCCGGGGGTGCTGGGACCGCGGGCCGCGGAGCTGTGTCCCGGCTGCTGGCTGGGTGCTCTGTGCCGGGCGCTGGGTGCCGTGTTCCGGGTGCTGGGTGCGTTCCCAGCAGCAGGAGCCAAAGGGAGCAGCAGGTTCGCACTGGCCACTGACCTTTGGAGGGAGCCGGGAGCGCTGCCCGCGCCTGACCCGGGCCGCCGGCCAGTGCAGTCATTAACCGCTCTGGCACCGGATCCCCGCCCGGGGACTGCCGGGACCACCAGTGCTAATCTGCCGCCTTCCCTGAGCCGTGCTCCCCACCGCCAGACCCATCAATGCGCAGCCCACCCGGTGCTGTGGTGCCAGTACCCCGCGATGTGAGAAACCACTGCCACTCTCCAGCTCAGTGCCCTGACCCCCAGCAGTCACTGCACACGGGGAGCAGATAATGGGGTGCCTTCCATCTGCAGGGACACCCACTGCTCCTGGCTCTCATCTCCATCACCTGCTCCCCTCTTGTCCCTCCAGGACTGTCACAGGACACGGTGCGGGGCCGCCTGGGAGCCAACATCACACTGACCTGCCAGGACGAGGCGCCTGCAAACGCCACGGTGTTGTGGCAGGTGGAGGAGCAGGGGGCAGCAGGGGGCTGGGGCCGGCCGCTGGCGGAGGGGAACGCGCTGCTCCTGCAGCGCCTGCGCTACGAGGACTCCGGGCGCTACAGCTGCTCTGTGGGGAGCCACCTGCGGCGCTCCCTGCGGCTGCTGGTGGCAGGTGGGTCCACGCTGGGGTGGGAATGTCCCTGGCAGCGTTGCCTGTGATGGCCCCGTCTCCCAGCACCTCCCTGCCTTGCAGAGCCCCCTGAAACTCCCCAGGTCTCCTGCTACCGGCGGAGCCACGACAAGGATGTGCTGTGTGAGTGGCCACAGCAGGAGAAGCCGTCCCCAGGGACACGGGCGATGCTCTGGGTGAAGCGGAGGTGGGTGCTGTCACTGCATCCACTGTGGGCTGGGACCCCAATAGGACACAACATGTCCCTCTGCATGGACCCTTTCCCTGGTGCCATCTGGGACCCCATTGCTCAGGATGCTTGCCTCCCTGCAGACCCTTTTTTCCCCAGTAGCTGGGAGTCCACAGCACATAATGTGTTTCTTCCCCATGGCTCCACTCCCCACTGCTTCCTGGGACCCCATGGCACAGAATGTATCCCTCCCCACAGCCCCTTTCCCTAACACAGCCCGAGACCCCCGTGTCCCCCACAGCTGCCCTGTGCCTAGAGCATGCTGCAGCCCCCCCTGAGCTGTGACCTCACAGGTTTGTGGCTGAGAATGCCACGGAGCAGCGCTGCCGCTACTTCTCCAAGGCACGAAAGTTTGTTTGCCGAGTGAAGGTGCCACCTGGCACTGATGACACCAAACACCTTGTGGTGTCCACGTGCGTCAGCAACAGTGCTGGTGGCTCGGCTGGCAAAGACAAGATCATCACCCTCAGCAGTGTCCGTGAGTGCTGCCGCTGTTGCTGGGAGCTGGGGTGGCTGGGGGTGCAGTGCAGGCCCTGAGCCCCCTCTCCCCAGCAGTGAAGCCAGACCCCCCAGTCAATGTGACAGTGGAGGCTCTGGAGAAGGCGCCGCAGCGGCTGCAGGTGAACTGGTCCTACCCCTCCTCCTGGGACCCCCGTTTCTACTGGCTGCGCTTCCAGGTCCGCTACCGCCCCGAGCCTGCCCCGACCTTCGTGGAGGTGAGACCCTGCCTGCTGGCGTGTTGCTTGTCCCTGGCCAGACTACCCCCAGCCCTGTGTCCCCTCCAGGTGGATCAGGTGACAACAACGTGGCTGGACATCCGTGACGCGTGGCGTGGGACGAGGCACGTGGTGCAGGTGAGGGCCAAGGACGAGTTCGGCCACGGCGCGTGGAGCGAGTGGAGCCAGGAGGCTGTGGGCACCCCCTGGACAGGTAGGAGGGAATCCTGGGGTCCTGAGACTGGGGGCTCAGCATGGGGTCTCCCAGTCTCACACTCCCCACTCACTGTGCAGACCCCTGGGACCTCACCTCTGAAATGGAGCCTTTCAGCTCACAGGTAACAATGCTCTTGGCCCTGGGAAGCATCACACACACCTGAATGGATCTCTGTGTGGGACAAGGGGACACCAGGGGGTGAGGGCTGACCTGTCCCATTGTGCCCCTCCACCTTTTGCAGGTCCCCATGGAAGATGGCACCTATGGGCTGACACTGTCCCCCAGGTTCTTCGGGGAGGATGATACTAATGGTGCTGGTGGTGAGGAAGGGTTCCTGGACTGGGGGTGGAGGGCAGGGACACCCAGGTCCCTTACCCTCACAATGAGCCCATCCATTCTCTCTGTGTCAGGGTCTGTCATGGAATCCAGCACCCATCCTGTGGCCTCCCCCTATGCCTTCCTGGTCACTGGGGGGAGTCTGCTCCTTGGCATTGCTCTGTTTGTTGGCATTGTGGTGAGGTGAGTGCCGGGGGGCTGATCCGGGGGGGCTCTGCCTGCCCTCCTCCCTGACCTGGATCCTCTCTTCTGCCCTGCAGGTACAGGCAGACATGGTGGACAAGCAGGCAGGAGACGACCAAGCCAGAGGGCGAGGGGCAGCATATGCTGGTCCCCCTCAGCCTTCCCCTGCCCACACTCAGTGATACCCCTCTGCTCTCACACCTTGCCCCCTCAGCCCCTGCAATGCTCCACACGACTCACGCAGATTTTTCCTCCTCAGGGCACTAGTCAGGGGCTGAATATGCTGGTAGGTGCTTGGGGGTTGGATGGGGGGCCCCAGCGCTGCCATGTGGCTCTGGGAGCAGTTCCCCCCCTCTATCTGGTGGTTCTGTGGCTGGGACAAGCCTCTGAGGAGGAGAATCAGTGCCACCCCCCATGGAGAAGCAGCTGGGAAAGGCCCCAAAGTGAGTCCTGGGGACACTTTCAGCACCATGGCCAAGCTGGCATGGCCAGGAGTGACAGCGCTGGAAGCGTGGCTGCACCAGAGCTCGCCCAGGACTGGTTTGGGGGTCCCACAGGGAAGGGCCTGGGGGTCAGGGAGGGAGGGCCTGGCTGGATCAGGCCCCCAAACCTCTGCTCCAGCCCCCTCAGGGCTCCTTTTCAAAGCACATGTTGGAGAAACAAGACAATGTGGCTCAAATAAATGCTTTGGATTTATACTGGAGTGGGTGCTGGGAGCGGGGTAACAGAGTGGTTGCTGCACTCCTCCCATTGCCTGGGACTGGCTGCACTGGGGGTTCACCCTCACTTCATTCACCCCTGCCTTGCTGTGCCCTGTAACTCTGCCCCTCCGTGTACCCCATGTTTCACTGGTGCCTCCCAGGCTGTGCCCCCTATTCTGTGCAGACCTTCATGCCACAACCCCCCTGCCCTGCACCCCCAGCCCGTGCTGGGTTGTGCAACACCCCAGGGAGCTGCAGCTGCACCCAGGCAGGAAACCACAGGACTAGGGGAGAGGGTGCTTAAGCACCCATGGGACAGTGTTCCACTTCCCTTCTGCTGGCCTCCTGCTATAAAAAGCCTGGCAGGATGCAGATGTGCTCTTGGGCGAGCCCCAGTACCTCTGGCCCCCAAAACTGGTGACTCCTGCCAGCACAAGGCGCACCCCAGCCCCACCCCCAGGACCACCGCTGCTTCCCAGCCAACAAGTTTATTTTACTAGATCATTACAGGTCCCAGTCTCACTGCCCACCTCGGGCACGTGAGCATCCCCATCACAAATAGGTTCTGGCACAGGGTGGTCGGGATTTGTCCCAGCCGAAGGGGGACAGCCCTGCTGGAGTCCAGGAGTGGGGTCCCTTCAGGACTGGAGATGTGACAAACGCCCGTCGCTGTGGCCGCACCGTGCCTCAGCCGCAGACGCTAATGCAGCTTGCAGTGGACGGGGTGCAGCAGGGCCATGTGCTCAGCCCCCTTGAAGGGCAGCTTCTCGGTGGAGTAGTAGTGCACAACCTCAGGGATGCTGGCGAAGACGCCGCTGGCCTGGCTGAGCGTGTACTTGTTGTCCTTGGTCTGGGCCACGATGATGTGCACGCAGCCCTGGCTGGTCCTGGGGGCCGGCAGGCATCAGCGCTGCCGCCAGCCCCCCCGGCGCCCGCCTGCCCCGCGGCCGTATCCACCCCTGTTTGTTCCCGTCCCGCTCTGATTGTTTCGGCTCCAGGGGCTGCACTTCCTCAGGAAGGAAACGCCGCTGGCGCTCCCGACAATGTGCCGGGGAGGGGGACACGCCGTACCCCCCCTCCGCCCCAGCCCCGCACCAGCACGCCTGGGTCCCCCCCCCCGGATCAGGGGGTGCCGTCCCTCGGGATCTGGGCGCTTCCTCCCCACCAGGGCTTGGCTGTGAGCAGCCAGGGGGAATTCCTGCCGCGGCATCGCCCCAGGGTGGGGACTCGCCGAGCCCCCCCGGCCCGCGGGGCCCCCACACTCACTTGAGCGCGATGGAGTACTTGCCGCTGCCGCTCTCGCTGGTGCGCACCAGGTACCCGGCCTCCCGGCACGGCTGCAGCCGGCTCTCGGCCTCGGCCCGCGTGATGGCCCCGTGGAACCAGCTGCGGGGGCACAGCGGGACGGGGCGCTGAGCCGCGGAACAACATCAGGCATCCATCCCCCGCCCCGCTTCCCACGCGCGGATCGCTCCCGCAACTCACGGCTGCTTCTCCAGAGCCAGGGCAGGGTCCACCCGCTCCCCCTCGCTGTGCTCGGTGCCCGCCGGCTTCAGCATCTTGGGGGTCCAGCTCTTCTGGCGTAGATGCTGCCGCAGTGTCTCGTCCTTAGGGCGCTCCGAGCCCTCAAACTGGACTGGGAGGGACAAGATGTGAGCCCCCAAAGCCCCACCTCCACCCTTGCTCCCCATCCCTAGCTCCATCCCTGTCCCCAGCCCCAGCACCTTCCCCACTGCCAGTCCCATCCCCTTCTCCAACCACGTGCCTGTCCCCATCTGGTCCAACATCCCACCATGAAAAGGGACATCTTCAGTTACATCAAGTTGTTCAGAGCCCCATCCAACTTGACCAGGCAGGCATCACCTCTCTGGGCAACCTGTGCCAGCACCTTGCCACCCTCAGCCCAAGAAAATTCTTGTATATAAAGTGCCCCTGACAGTTAAAAACCATTGCATCTTGTCCTTTTGTGACAAGCCCTGCTACAAAATCGGTCCCCATCCCTGTCCCTGTTGCCGTCCCCATTCCCATTCCATGCCTGTCCCTTCCCCCCCCCGTCCTCATTCCCATCGTGTCCCTGTCCCCTACCTGACAGTGCTTTGACAATCTGCTCCTTCTTCCACTCCCAGGGCTGCTCATACTCCCCCGCCGGGCGCTCGTCGTTCTCAGGCAGGCGCCCATCCCCAGCCCTCACCCTGCGCTCTGGGGTCCCCCCGGCCACCCCCTCCCCAGGCTCATAAGGGGTGTCATAGAGCTGTGGCCCCTTCCCTGCCACTTCCTTGCCCCCTGGTCGCTTGGCAAGATCCAATTTGGCACCCCCATCCCCAGGCTCTCCAGGACCATCCAGCAGCAGGATGGCTTTGACCAGGGGGTCCTTGGAGCCACGACGACGAATTTCTGTGGGGAAGAGGGATGATGAGTCAGGGATGTGTCTGTGTGTCCCCTGAGACCCCCCACTCCCAGCCCTGAGTGAGGGATGTGTGCTGGGGACCCTACGGCGGCAACGCCCCATTGGGAACCAGCTTGGGAGGAGCTGGAGCAGGAGCAGGAGCAGGAAGGGGCCCATCCTCATGGCGCCTGCTCTGCTGTCCAGCCCTGGGGCTGCTGGCGCCACAGGCACAGATCCACGGCCGTGGGGCCAGCTGGGCCCATGGCAGCAGGATGCGACACCCCGAGCTGGAGCTCAGCTGCGCGGGAGGCCGCCCCAGGGGCTCACCCCTCCCAGCCCCCTGTTTCTCCCCACGGCGCCAGTCTTTGCCTAACAGCCTGGGCTGCCCCGCACGGAAAAAAAACATCAGCAGCAAATCTTTTATTTCCAGCTTCCGGCCCAGTCAGTTCCTGTTGTTGTGGCCAGCTGGACAGTGGCCACGCCAGCCAGGGTGTCGCTGGCTGGGGGGCACGGCCATTGGGAACTCTTGGGGGGTGGAACCCTGGGATGGCTGGGGGGCATTGAGGGCTTTGCACTGGCCACATGTGCCCGTTGTGTGCTGGCAGCAGGTCATGGCAAGGGCTGAGGGGCCGGCCAGCACGGGTCAGTGTCCGGCCTTGCTCCCGCTCCTTATCTGGCCCTGCGCAGCCGCAGGAAGCGGCGAGCAGCTTTCCTGTTCCCGGAGCCTCCTGCACCGGGTGGCTCCAAGGGCAGCCGCAGACTCCCGGCTGGGGAGCGGTGCCAGCTGTGGTGCTGTGGCATGGCTCAAAATGGCACATACCTGTGATCATCTGCTGGGCATCGTAGGGCTCCATGTACCCGTCGTTCTCCCCCAGGCGCTCGGCATCCCGCTGCCCCTTGGTGCGCTTGGCATCGTAAGGGTCTGCGTAATCCTCCAGGATGATGACCTGGGCAGAGAACAGCCATTGCTGGCCTCAGAGGGCTGCGGGAGTCCCAGCAGGGGTGGCAGAGATGCCACCAGCACAGAGTCAGGCAGGGAACAGGCACACAGGAATCCCCAGGGAAGGATGGTGGCTTATCTGGGGTAAATGGAGCTCTGCCACAACCCCACATGCACCCACTGGCACCTTTGGGTGGGGGCAGTCCAGACCATTCCTGTGTACCTCAGTGGTGGTGAGGAGCCTGTGGGAAGCTCTGGGACCATTTTGGGTGACAGCAATCCCCCCGGCTGGCTCCCAGTCCTCCCAAGGCTGTGCAGGGAGCTTTCCAGAAAAGCTTTGCAAAAGCCTTTGTCTAACCAGCAGCTGAGCTCTGGGGTCAGACTGGCATGGGACACGTGGGCCATGATGAGGATGCCCGATGACTCCCCCACCCCCTCATGGGTGATGAAGGGCAGTTGGGATGAAGGCAGCTTTGAAGGAATTTAAAGGCAGTGGGGCCGGGCAGGATAAAAGGATGAAGTCAGCCAGGCTAATGAGTCGGAGACCAAATTAGTTAAAGCTGCAGTGCTTCACGCTCCCCACATCTCCCCCTCTGCCCCCGGCTCCCAGTCCCTGCCTTACCGTCTCTGTCTTGGGGGGCTTCCCCTTGTCCTGCTCGGGGGCAGGCAGGCTGCCAGGCAGGGGTCCAGGGCTCCCCTTGCCGTTCTTCTCGGAAGCCTCCACCTTGATGAGGCGGTTGATGTAGGTTTTGGAGGGTCCCTCTGCTGTGCCTCCCTCCACTCTGGAATTCTTCCTCATCTTCCCGGTGGCGGCCTGCAGCAGACCCTGCAGGTTGTCCCTTGACAGCCGGCTGCCCCCTTCCTTGCCACCCCCAGCCGCCCGGTAGCCCCCCAGCTCAGCCGTTGAATTCTTGCGGCTCTTGCCGAGGCTCCCGCTTCCCGGCCGAGCCCTCTCTGAAACCGTCTTCAGGTTGGATGGGAACTCCTTGAACCACTTGGCCGCCATGGAGCCGGGCAGGAGCAGGGTCCCCCGGGGCTCCTCGGCACCCCACGGCTGCCCTCAGCCGGGGGCCCCTGGGCAGCCCGGCTGCCCCCAGCCCTGGAACCGGGACCCGCGGCGGGCCGGGGCCAGCCCGGGAGCGGGGATGCGGGCCGGGGGACCGGGGCCTTCGTGCGGGGCTCCAGGCGTCCTTGGCCCCGGCGGGGACAGCTGGGGGTCCCCAGGGGTGCCGGCTGCTGGGGCCCAGGGAGTCCCTTGCCCCGGGGAAGGGTCTTGCAGCGGGCCGGGGTATCCGCTCCAGCAATGGGCTGAGCCGGGGGGTCTCGCCGGGTGTCGGAGCAGTCCGGCCGGGGCAGTCCCGGGCGGGTTCCAGGGGTCCGCTGCCCCTGCGGACGGGGCTCGGGGGGGTCTCTCCGAGCTCCGGGGGTCCCGGCCGGGGACGGGCAGCCGGGGGTCCCGTCGCGGCTCCTCGGCGGGGCCCGTCTCCGGGGGCACAGGGGCTTCGGCGAGGGGTCAGGCTGGCCCGGGGGCCCCATGCAGCGGCGACGGGATGGGCCGGGGCCGGGCCGGGCCGGGGCCGAGGGGCCGGAGGGGGCGGCAGGGCCGGCGCTCCCCGCCCAGATCCGGAGGGGGCGGCCCCGGGGAGCGGCGCGGCACCAGCTGGACAGACAGACGGACAGACAGACAGCCGCGGCCCCGGGAGCGTGGGAAGAGATGGAAGCTCCGGTGGGGCTGAGAGAGCTCGTGGCCCTGCCTGGCCAATGGATCCTGCGCACGGATCCTGCGGATGGGGGTACGGGCGGACCCCCGGGCAGACACTCCGAGGACCGCGCAGATCTGCGTGCGGGGCTCCTCCACCGACCCTGGGCGTGGGCTCCGTGCTCTCGGTGTGTGCAGACCGTGCACAGCCCCGCCAGCCCCCTGCGCACAGCCGGACAGGGCAGCGTGTGTCCGGGAGTGCAGCCGGTGTCCCGCACTCTGCCGCTGTTCTCCGTCTGGCCGTGCTGTCACCTTGCCAGAAAAGCCCGGCAGAGCCCAGCGGTTTGTCTTCCTGTCGGGCTGCGGTGCCGGGGGGCCCCTACAACAGCAACCCCTCCCCTTTGCCACTCCACGGGAAGAGGAGAGGGTTTTGTGGCAAAATTGCTCTCACAGCCCCCGGGATGGGAGTTTGTGGCAGAATATGGGCTCCTCTTCTGCCCGGGGGGAGGTGCTGGGCGCTGGCAGCGCCATGGGAAGTGATGGCAATTGCCGTGCTGGTGCTGCTGGGCAGGATGTGCCTTGCAGTGGTGCGATGCCGCTGGCAGGCTGGTGCCCGAACTGCCACTGGAATCTCGTCTGGTTCCAGCTTCATCTTTTCGAGGCCTAGGAAAACTCTAGTCCCCCACCAGTGAACTCGGGTGCTGGTTCCTGTTCTTTCCTTTAGAAGACTTCAGTCCTCCTCAATTTTTATGGGGCCTCAGTAGGACAGACATGCAGGCAGCACTGTCTTGGTCATGTTGTGCAGTTTTGTGCTGCTGTGGTGTTCACTGCAGTGTGTCACATGTCCCCTTCAGGAATTCTTCCCCCATCCTTGCTCTCTGCCAGCTCCCACAGGGGAAGCCTTTGGGAGTGTCTTTGGCAGTGGTGACAGATGGCACTGCACACCTCCTCCCCTGAGCCAGCCTGGTGGCAATGAGGGGATGGGTGCTCACGGGGCAGGTGTGCACAGACAGGAGTGGCAGATGGCCTGCTAGACACCTGCTCCTGCTGCACTTCCAGCCTCAATGCCTGGCAGGACACAATCTCGGTGACAGAGTGTCCTGCAGGGCCCCCTTCAGCTCTGCCCATCCCAGCCTGTTAAGCTGCCATGACTTGGGGTGTGTGCCATGAGCTCTCCAACCAACCTGGCATACCCAATCCCAACCCAACCCCAGCGCTGGGCTCAGCAGAGCAGCCCCTACTTCACCAAAGAGAAATCCACACACTGTTTTAAATCTTCACTAACTGATTTAACCCACTACCTAGCAGGCTCCTGAGCTAAAGGTGGGAGCTGAGTGCAGCTACCTCTGCTCCCCCAGCCCCAGCTACCATGAACAGAGTTGGAGAGGATCTAGAACCCTGAGAGGTGCTGGTCCGGGCCAGAGGACACAGGGCAGAGTGCTCAGCTTCATAAATCCTCTGGTCCTTCAGCAAAGCACTTAAAAATAGTCCCCAAGCTGAGGCAAGAGCCACTCCTGAAGCCTTCAGTAATCCCTCTCCTAACAGCATCTTTTTATTCCAAGGCTCAGAGCAGGACAGGGAAGCAGCTGCTGAAGTAGATAATGGAGTTCTGAGGCTCTTTGATTTTCTAATGACTTTTATTCAAACACAGTGAATTAATACGCATGGTTCCATCTTTGACACTAGTGCGTCAGTTGTGTCCTCCAGACGAGGACATGGCCCAAGTTAGAGGAGCTCCAACAGCCACATCTCCCTCCAGCAGACTCAAAACAGGGCCCTGGGGATTCAAGACAACAGGCCACAACTGCAGCAACCCCATCCACAGAGGGCTGGGGTACAAAGGCGAGCAGGAACAATAGCTTAAGGAAAGTAAAATAAAACCCCATAGAACAGGGTGTTCACTGCTGGAATAGGTCCTGGTCAGGGATGGGAGCAGTGGTGGGACAGAGCAGGGCCCACGCTCCACTCCCTGCAGCAGCTTGCAGCCACAGCCCAACAGGGATGGGGACAAGGGGCTCAGCTTCCCTGTGTGGCTAGTGGGGAGAAACAGGACAAAGCTCAGGCCTCGTCAGCTCATCTTACTGCTTGGCAAGAGGACAGGGAGAAGTGTGGGGTGGGAGCTAGCAGCCTGTGATACACCCACACACCCTTCCTCCACTGCAGAGGAGAGGACAGCCTCACAGATCTCTGTGCTTCAAGTTGTAAGTCTGCAGTTTATAGAGAAAAGCTGGGCTTGCCCAGGGAAGATGGGGCAGAAACCCTGCTCCCTTAATGCCAAAAAAGAAAATGGCTTTTCTTCTTCCAAGGCAGTTATGCCAAGTCTTCCTGCAGGGCTTGGGCCCACCACAGCTCCACTGACCGCCCCACCCTGGGACCAGGGCTGCAGCAGGGTTTGCAGGGCACAACCCACCCAGCAGGAGCCTGGGAAAAATTAGTTAGACCAGCATTCTCAAATTAACAAACTGTAATTTTTCTCCAAAGATACATTTTCCATACACATCCATCATACACCGTAACAAAAAAAAGCAGTGTACATGAAATAAGAAAATAAATTAAATCCATAGCATAGGTAAGGAGGATGCTCGAGACTGGAGTAGAGTCAAAAGTTTCCAGCAATACAAGAGGCTCAAGAGTTTGTTTTAACAAGAATGCCTGCTAGCATGGGCCCAGCAAGTGTTCTGGGTCAGTCCAACTCCTTAAACAGTTATTTAGAGTTTTGAACAGCCAGTATTGTCCTGCAACAGGCAGAGCTATTACATCCTGGGAGAAAGCCAAGAGGCATCACTAAGATCCAAGTAGAGCATCCAGAAGATATTCAGATTGGTCCTGCAGCATTCACACTAGCCATCCTCCTTGGGTGGTGTATACCAGCCTGAAAAGAGGAGAGATCTGTGAGGGAGGAAACTGCATTGGCAACGAGAATCTGCACCTGCAAAACCTGCTGAAAGCAGCCAAGTCCCACTTCCAAAGGGCCACATACCCCCATTACTGGGAGGCTTTCCCTTTGGCTTACTTCCCAACACCACACAGGCAATCACAGAATCATTTAGGCTGGAAAAGACGTCTCAGATCATCAAGCCCAAGCAATCAGTGAGGTGCTGCCCCTAGTTACAGCCACTGGAGCCCAGCACTGGGCAGCAGCACTCTGCAGCCACAGTTACAGCACCTGCCACTGCTGCTGTCACCTCCACACTTGAGACAGGATCAAACTTGAGTGGCTTGTCTGGGGAGCCCAAACAAGTATGGGAAAATGCAGCCCCTCTCCCCCTCAGTCCTTACCATTTTTCTCATGGATCTGAACCAAGGATTTGTAGGACTGCTGTGCTCTTGTCAGGCTGTACTGGTTCTGCAAGGGAAGGCAAGGAGACCATCAGTCCAGGAGGAACCTTGGGGAAGCCATCCCACACACCTTCCCTGTGTGGCCAGAGCTGGCTGTGCCCCCATCTGCCACCCCCCATTCTCCTACACTGTCCAGGCCCTACCTTGTTGGCTCCAAACTGTACTCGTGCTTTCCCTTTCACCAGCGTTGCACTGATCTGCATGATCACTGACTCGATGGAGTAGGCACTACTCCAGCCCTGAGGGATGAAACACATGGTGAGACCAGACCCATCCCACAGACTGTGCTCCCAGTGCAACCAAAGGGCCTTCCTCAGCCCTGGCAGGCAGTGGTACAGCAGCAGTGTCAGGAACAGGGAGTGTGGGGGGCAGAACAGCTACCCCAGCTCCCACAGGGACCAGCACCCACCTGTTTCGTAAGCAGCTCCATGCAGATGGCACCACCACCCAAAACATACCTGGGAAGGAATCAGACAAAATTACTGCACAGATAGATGTGATTGTACCCACCCACTGCTCCACAGGTGAAACATCTTCTCTCATTAGATTTCACATGGAAAAAATATGCTAAAAACTTCACCATCACTGTCTGCTTCCCAATGGCAAATCCACGTCAGGGAAGTCACAGGATTGCACAGCACTGGAAAAACCCAGTGAAAAGTGCTGCAGAAAGCAGCACTGCAGAGCAGAGAGACACAGATAGTTACTCACCCCCCTGACAGCACCGGAGATACAACCCTTACAAATGGTGGATCAAAAGGAAAGTTATCCTGGAATGAGAGAAGTGAAGCAGAGCACTGAGAAAGGTGTTCCCTGATGCCTCGCAGAGTCAGTGTCTCTCTAGGAGGGGGAGCCTTACTTTAAAAGAAAAGTTGAGGAGGATGAAATCTGTTCCTTCTTTCTCTTTGAGGATTTGGAGATCGTTGTGCAAAGCGCTGTCCTCGTCAACCCTGTGGCAGGAGAGGCCCAAGGCTCAGTCAGGGCCGTGCACTGGGCCAGCTGTGCTCACTGCCAGCACACCCAGAGCTGCTGTACCTGCACTGCCAGCACACCCAGAGCTGCTGTACCTGCACTGCCAGCACACCCTGAGCTGCTGTACCTGCACTGCCAGCACACCCAGAGCTGCTGTACCTGCACTGCCAGCACACCCAGAGCTGCTGTACCTGCACAGCTGGCACTGCCAGCACACCCAGAGCTGCTGTACCTGCACTGCCAGCACTGCCAGCACACCCAGAGCTGCTGTACCTGCACAGCCAGCACACCCAGAGCTGCTGTACCTGCACAGCCAGCACACCCAGAGCTGCTGTACCTGCACTGCCAGCACACCCAGAGCTGCTGTACCTGCACAGCCAGCACTGCCAGCACACCCTGAGCTGCTGTACCTGCACAGCCAGCACACCCAGAGCTGCTGTACCTGCACTGCCAGCACTGCCAGCACACCCTGAGCTGCTGTACCTGCACTGCCAGCACACCCTGAGCTGCTGTACCTGCACTGCCAGCACACCCTGAGCTGCTGTACCTGCACAGCCAGCACTGCCAGCACCCCCGGCCCTCTGAGGGCAGCAACAACATGGGCTGCCAGCATTCTACTTCCACTTTGCAAAGAAGACCATCACACCCCTTTTCCATGCTGCCAGCTTAAAAATAAAGGCTGCCTGGCCCAAGGAAAATGCAGCACTGTTGTCTGGAGGATGTGAACGCTCAGGGTTTGCCTGCTGCACCTCTTTCCAGACTCTAGGAACAGCAGAGACTTGCAGAGTCCTCTGATTACCTCATCTTGTCTGGAGATATCATCTCCTTTTTGTCCTGGAGACAGCAAGCCAGCTGCCTGAGGGAGGCTAACTCAAGGTCTGCTTGGTGCTCCCCTGCCACGCTCATGTCTCCTCTGCTCACAGGGACTTTCTGGTCCCATCACCGAAACCCACCACAAATGCATGATCCCAAGCTGGGCCACCTACTTCAGGAGTTTGACGTTCCAATCATACAGGCTGTCATTCACTAGTTCAACTGCATAGTATCCTGCAAGGAGAACAGAGGGGAGTCACTGGGGGAGGAAATGAGAGGGGGCTGAACCATCACTCAGATTTCAAATCCCCTGGGCCCTCCAGCACAACTTCACTTGGGCACTGTCCCTCCAGGAAAAGCAGCACCTATCCAGGACAGTCCTGAGGGCAGCAGTTTCCTTCTCTGAGTCCCTGGGCCCAGGAAAGAAGTAGGAACACTACCCCACTCAAAGTCAGGTAACTCTCTGTGACCCACAGCATGCTCCTCACTTCCACCCAGCAGTGGAAGGGAACAGAGAGGGTAAGATGGTTTTGTTCACTCTTGGCAGAACCACAGCCACTGAACACCAGAGATCCTCCCCCTGCAGCACCAATGCCCACTGGGTACCCCACAGAAGGAGAAGGAATCCTCCTCCATGGAGCTCCTGGCAGCACTCACCGCCCTTGAAACTTGGTGATCGGTAAATATCCCTGAGCTCCTTCATTAGCCGGTCAGTGGCCTGCACAGACCCAGACACTGCACCCTGCAAGGAACAGGGAGGGGGAAAGTTGTATTGTTATGCTGCACCCAACCATGGCTATTGCTCTATGAGGTCAACACCTGAGCTGCAGCTCAGTCCAGCCTCTATACCAGACCATATCCTGTCTGTCCCTTGCCCCAAATATGTCACCTGTGGCAGCACAGCTGCAACAGAAACCCCTGTGTGTTCTTTCTACTGCCTTAGAATCTCAGCCCATGGGTACAAAAACAGAACCCACCTCCACAGCCTCAGGGGATCATGGGGGCACAGCTCCTGGGACAGAAGGGAGCCCCAGATCTTGCTGCAGGAGGACTGCCCCATGAGGCACCAACGCCCTGGGGGCACCCAATGCCCTCCCTGAGCTGCAGAGGCAGTTCACAGACTTCTCTGCTTCAGCCCCATTAGCCCTAGAGAACTGGTACTGCTGTGCCTTTGGCTGGGGACAGCCCCTCTGATTTAGGGCTGGAGGGCTGGCAAGGGCCTCCATCACTCTTGCCCTTGAGTCCCTCTGCTTCCCCAGCCCACCTGCCCACTGGGCGACACGTACATTTAAGTAATCTTGCCTCTGGTTCTTTTTTATTTTCTCTAAAATGGCCAGGTTCTCTTTCCCAATGCCTTCATCCTCTGTCTTTCTCCCATCTGCTGGCTCTTCCTCTTTCATCTCATAGTGGTCCAAGTCCTCAGTGTCCTGGGAAGGGAAGAGGAAAGCTCAAAGAGATGTGCTTTTGCTCCTCCTTGCTCTGAGTACTGAGCTGCCCTGACCCAGGAAGGATTCCTAGTGCAACACTTTCACTCCAGCTCCTGATCTGAGGTACAAATAGAGTGGAAGACACAAGGTCTGGGCATTCAATTGGGCTCATGTGAGCTCTGTTTGCTGGATTCTCCCCTGCCATGTCTCATGCTTGTTTACATAACAAGCTATTAATCTCTCACTCCTCAACAAGCCCCATGTCACTGAGTGACCCTGGATCTTGGCACACCCATGGCTTCAGCAGCTTGTGCCATGCTGCTGGATGGCTGGAACAAAGCACAGCCCCTTGGTGCAGTGCTGCCAGGCCACCTGGGCCCCTTCACTATCCAACAGGGACACACAGGTCACCACAAGAACAGACCTTTGCATCCCAACCCAGCTGCATGGGATGTTACTCCCCCAACAAGAGTGGGTATTTCACAGCATGCCTCTCTGTAGAACAGCCCAACACACCCCAAGTGTAGCACCTGACCCCAGAATAACCTTTGCCCCTCACTGTTTCCCACAATAACACATGGCAATGCAAGAACCTGATGGGAAAAAACAGCTGCAGCCATTTGGGCCCACTACAGAAATCTCTCCCCATGCACACAGGGCTCAGCTGCCTGGAAATGGCTGTGGGTATGCACAGCTCCAGTGCTGGCACTAAATCCTCTGAGCAAGCATTTCCTCTGGCCTCTCTGGGCTGGTTGTGGCTATTGAGCAGCATTTTTGGAAGGGCTTTGACATTTTTAGACTCGCACAGGAAAAGAGATCCTCCTAGAAAATCCCTCGAGTAGATTAACCTGCATAATCAATCTCTGTGCCAGGGCACAGTTCTGCTGCT
The DNA here is from genome assembly GCA_030060385.1 of Muscicapa striata striata. Lineage (NCBI taxonomy): Eukaryota > Metazoa > Chordata > Aves > Passeriformes > Muscicapidae > Muscicapa > Muscicapa striata. Next base: position 123,231 of record JAREIS010000359.1, on the reverse strand, counting down.
CCCCTCCTCGGAACAAATCCCACTGCTCAGCACAAAACCTTTGCTCTACATCAGAGAGTTCTCCTCCACAATGCATGGTGTTATAAAAAAAGCACAAGGGGGAATGCTCAGCTCCTGGGGATTTATTTTCCAGCCCACAGGAGTGGAGACCTTGCACACGTTGATTTGCCATGAAGCAGCAGATTTATAGATTCACAAGGTTACGCTGGTGCCAATTTAACCCTCCCCCTTTTCCCTGTGGACCCTGGCAAAGCCCAGCCTTAATTTAGCAAGCAATTAACTTTGCTAAACCCCCCGAACTGCTGGGGTGCTGCTGCTCAGTGACCTGCCCCCAGGCTCCACGGCACTGCTGACTCAGTGCCCGTGCTGCTCTCGTGTGTGAGGCATTGCTAAACGTCACCATGGAGATTCAAGATTATTCCACCCACTTCCACAGATCCCTAAACTGCAAACCAAACAACCAGAGCCTGTGGGCTCTGCAGCAAGGCGCCCTCAGCCTGCAGTGAAGTGTGGCTGCCTCCACCACTCCTGGCAATCAGCTCACTTGCACACTTAACCACCTGACCTCATCCTCTCTGTGGGAGTCCTGTGCAACAGTGACTTCCCCACCAGCAAGAGCAACCCAGAAATCCACCTCTCTCACAGAAATTCCAGGCTTTAGAGAACAGCACATACTGTCCAAGCAGCTCTGCTCACAGCTCATCCACATGCCTTTGGAGGCCATGACTACACTGCTCAGCCTCTGTGCCCTCCTGGGGTTTGTGAATATGTGGTGTGCCTCAGAATCCTCAGCACTGAAATGCCTTTGATCCAAACTTCCCTATCTGGAGGCCACAAGCTTCTCCCAGGCAAGACCCCTGGACCCTGACACCTTTCAGCACCTTTCTCCCTGTGCTCAGCTCTCTGGCATATATCCTCACACACTGTGGTGGCACTCACCTCTGGCATCTCTTCATCTTCCTCTTCAGAGGACACCTCTTCCTGGGTGTTCTGTAGATAGAGAAGGATAGGGATAGAGATTGTGTGGTCAGCATCCTGGGAAAATGCTCTCCTCCCTTCCCAGACACTTCCAAGGCAAGGTAAAACAGGGATATACAAGCAGAACCAAATTAAAAGCAAGAGGTAGCCAACAGCCCTTACAGAAAACAGTATCAAGGCCCAACAGAGCAGGCTGGCATCACCTGGGACAGAAATCCAACCCCTCACCCATTGTTTTCCTCCTCTGGTAACCCCTAGAAGCCTACAGAGCAAACAGCAGGGAACTTGTTTTCTGAGCTCTGGGAGCCTTTCCCTGAGCCACTCACCTGTTCTGCTGGCAGAGGCTGGTCCAGCATTTCAACGTCTGGATGTTGGGGGAGGTTGTAGAGTTTGCACAGGTCAGAGATTATTCGCTTCAGGTGCTGCAAAAGCTGTCCAGAGAACAGAGGGTCAGGGAAGTGTGGGGACCTCCAGGTCAAGCTAAGCCTCAGCACTGCAGCCAGCAAGCAAAGGCCCTAAGGGCTGCTCCTTCCTGCTCCAAGCAGCAGCAAACTGGTGCAAAACCCCACCCTAGCAACAAACAAAGCTCATCCCAAATATCTGGAACATTTATGAGACCAGAGGCAATCCCCAGTTCAGGCAGCTGTGGACATGCAAGCAGGGAGTTACCCCCACAAAGCTGCCAGCCCTCCCCTCTCCCCAGCAGCAGCAGAGCGTGTCTCACCAATGTATTTCCTTTCCTGACTTCCACCAGCCTCTCCAGGATAGCTGCCAGGTTGGGATCGTCTGACTCCACAGACCATATTGGGGGAACAGCTGGATAAGACTCCTAGAGAGAGGGAGAAGGTGGTGTTGGTGGGATGGAGGTGCACAGAGCAGTGAGCCAGACAGGGTGGGGCTGAAGCCTTGTGTCTTCTGCAAACAGATTCCTCTGGACTACAGAGATCAGGCCACAAGTGACTGATCCACCCTCCAGCATAAACCTGGGGCTGAGGGCAATACAAACTCCTACTCTGACCATGCTGGGGTGGCTCTGTGCTGTGTGTCCCCCTAGCCCAGGGTTAAACATGAAGGGAGAATACTGGCATTTTGGCCACTCCTCTGGCCATGGGGCCATTGGGGGTGGGAGGCAGTGGAGGCAGGACACTGAGGGCACTCCATGTTACCCATGGGCTGCAACCCTCACAGCTCTGCACCAGGAGTGGCAGGAGAAGAACCTGGCAGCACCCATGCAGGGCAGAGGCCAAGCAGGCACCTTTAATCCTGCAGAAAACCCTGGTCATTAGTGCCATTCAGAATCTGCACCAGGGGCCATCCCAAGCTCTGCTGGCCCTCCTTGCCTGGAGACACACTCATGATCAAAGAGTGCATCAGCACACCAGTGCCAAGCCATCCAGCACCAGGATCCCTAAAACCCCGGTGCGAATGAGGCAGAGCAGAGAGGAAATGCCAACGCTGCTGCCGCAGGTGCCTCTTCTCCAGGCAGATCAGGGCCCCCTGCAAAACCCTCCAAAACAAAACCGGGGGAAGCAGGGAAAAGGGGGGCAGCCTCGTACACAGGGTGGTCTGAGGGGCTCCGTGACTGGGAACGAGAAGCTGGACAGGACTGGAAGTTCCAAACAGCACAGGGAATGGCCAGTTCTCGTTCACTGGGATGGCGGGAGTGCTGACCCCTGGTTTCTCTTTGCTTGAACCGCTGCCCCGAGGAGCTCGCGGTGGCCTGTACGGCGCTCCCGCAGGCCCCACGGAGGAGGGGGCCGGGGGCAGGTGAGCCCCGCAGCCGCCGCCAGGGACGTTGGGGCCCAGGCCCAGCTCACTCTGAGCTCCAACGGCGGCAGCCCCGTACGCGCGAAGGAGCAGCCATTCGGTCCTGGGGCCGCCTTGCGGTGCCCCCGCGGAGCCTGGGCCCGCCGCACCCCCTGAGCCTCACCGTGATGTTGCAGTGAATACGGACGGGTCCCGGCGGCGGCCACCCCGCCCTACCGCTCTGATCCCCGCCCAGGGCTCCGCCGCCCCTCTGGCACCGAGCAGGGATCTCGGTGGAGCGGCGAGCTGGGAGAGCTCAGACCCCTCTGCCGTGTCCCCGGGCCGCGGCGGGGCGGAGGCGGGGGCGGCCCCGGGGCCGCTGACGGCGGCGGTGACGGCGACGGAGCCGGAGCACGGGGTGGCCCCGGCAGCGCCCGGCACCGCCTCCCGCCCGGGGCCGCCCCGCCTGGGCCGCCGCCGCCGCCGGCTCCAGCACCTCGGACAGCGCCCGGCCAAAACCGCGGACAGCGCCGGGGACCGGCGGCGGCACCGGGCCGCCCCCATGGCGCTGCTCCGCGTCCTCTGCCTTCTCGCTGCCCTCAGACGTAAGTGTCGGGGGCTCTGGGGGATGCACCGGCACGGCGGGGAGGGGACCGGACCGGGCCCGGGGCTGCGCCTGTTGCACGGGACAAATCCGGAGTGCCGCCGGTACCGGCCCCTCTGCGGTGCCGGTGCCGCCGGCGCTCCCGGCGCTCCGCGACCCCCCCCCGGGGCTGCGCGGCCGCCGTGGGCTCCGGCTCCCCGAGGTGGTGCCAGGAGCGGGCAGGGATCGACAGGAACAGGGAAGGGGGTGTCCTGAACGGGCAGGAATTGCGGGGAGTGGCAGAAAAGGGCAGGGAAGAACCCCCCGTCCTGTCCAGCTGCTCGTCCCCAGTCATGGAGCCCCTCAGACCGCCCGTTCTGCCCCCGGCCCCTCCTGCTCCGTGCCTGGCTATGACACCCACACCCCATCACCATGCACCCCATCGCTCCCGCTCTCAGCTGCCAGGCACAGAACCCCAGGCTGGATTTGGGCTCTATCCTGGGGGGTCCCCAGACTCTCGTGGGGGGTCCTGCCCACCACGGTGGGACTCAGGCTCTGCCATGCCCCAGGGAGCCTGGGCACAGACACGGAGGAGCGACTGGTTGAGTATCTGCTGGACCCTGCCCGCTACAACAAGCTGATCCGGCCGGCGACCAATGGCTCTGAGCTGGTGACCGTGCAGCTGATGGTGTCGCTGGCGCAGCTCATCAGCGTGGTGAGTTGGCCAGGACTCTACTCCCCAACCTGCCGGGCAAGCAAGGGGGCCTCAAACCCTCCCAGCACCCAGCCAGTGACTGGCCCCTCTCTCTCTGCAGCATGAGCGGGAGCAGATCATGACCACGAACGTCTGGCTGACCCAGGTGGGCACCCTGGACTCTGACATGGCCCTGAGACCCCTATGTCCACCTCAGGACTCCCCAGCCTCTGCCTTGAGACCCATCCCTATCATAGGAACCCCCCCATACACTCTGTGTGGGACCCTAATGTCTATTCTGTCCTGTTATAGCCCTCCATAAAGCCTGTGTGCGACCCCTGTGTCCCCCTGTCCTGACCCACCCCCTTGCCTCAGGCCCCCATCCTGTGGCTGGGCTGGCCTGATCCCACCTGTCCTCAGGAGTGGGAGGACTATCGCCTCACGTGGAAGCCTGAGGACTTTGACAACATGAAGAAGGTCCGCCTGCCCTCCAAGCACATCTGGCTCCCTGATGTGGTGCTCTACAACAAGTAGGTCATTTTTTGAGGGGGGCTGTGTGTTTCCCAACCCCACCCAGGGCAGGGGCCATGTCGTTGCGCTGCTGGGGCTGACAGCAGCAGGACTGACAGCACCTCTCTTCACCCCAGCGCCGATGGGATGTATGAGGTCTCCTTTTACTCCAACGCTGTCATCTCCTATGATGGCAGCATCTTCTGGCTGCCGCCTGCCATCTATAAGAGCGCATGCAAGATCGAGGTGAAGCACTTCCCCTTTGACCAGCAGAACTGCACCATGAAGTTCCGTTCCTGGACCTACGACCGCACCGAGATTGACCTGGTGCTGAAGAGCGAGGTGGCCAGCCTGGATGACTTCACACCCAGTGGCGAGTGGGACATTGTGGCACTGCCAGGGCGGCGCAATGAGAACCCTGATGACTCCACCTATGTGGACATCACGTACGACTTCATCATTCGGCGTAAGCCGCTCTTCTACACCATCAACCTCATCATCCCCTGCATCCTCATTACCTCCCTGGCAATCCTTGTGTTTTACCTCCCGTCTGACTGTGGCGAGAAGATGACGCTCTGCATCTCTGTCCTGCTCGCCCTCACCGTCTTTCTCCTGCTCATCTCCAAGATTGTGCCACCCACCTCACTGGACGTACCACTGGTGGGCAAGTATCTCATGTTCACCATGGTGCTGGTGACCTTCTCCATCGTCACCAGCGTCTGCGTCCTCAACGTGCACCACCGCTCGCCCACCACGCACACCATGCCGCCCTGGGTCCGCACCCTCTTCCTGCACAAGCTCCCGGCGCTGCTCTTCATGAAGCAGCCGCGGCAGAGCTGCGCGCGCCAGCGCCTGCGCCAGCGCCGGCACACCCAGGAACGCGCCGCCGCCGCCGCCCTCTTCGTCCAGGCTGGCGCTCGCACCTGCACCTGCTACACCAACCCTGGTGCTGCCAAGGCGGAGGGGCTCAACGGCTACCGGGAGCGGCAGGGGCAGGCGGCAGCCCCGGCGGCTGGCTGCAGCTGCGGGCTGGAGGAAGCGGTGGATGGCGTGCGCTTCATCGCCGACCACATGCGCAGTGAGGATGACGACCAGAGCGTAAGTCAGGGTGGGCAGTGTGCAGCTGGGAGGGGGCAGTGCTCAGGGGTGGTTGGAGCTGTGGGGTGCAGAGTGTGCCCTGGTTCATGTCTGCACCACGGGAAGTGATGTGCACAAGCACCAAGGGGGTCCCTGCCCAGCCCCATGTCCAGTGAGGTCCTGCAATTTCTGCTTGGGTAGGGGGTGCAGCACTCATCCCTGTCCGGCCGCTGCAGTCCCAGGCTGAAGCAGCTGCTCTGGAAACCTAGGAAGCTTCCAGGAGGCCTGGCCCTGCACAGCACTGTCACAGGCTGCAGATTTTGCAGAGCCCCCTCCCAGCTCTGCTCACTGGGGAAATGTTTCCTGGGCCCAGTGGTGTGGGTGACAGCAGGGGGATTGAGCCCCATGAGGCCCACAGCAGGCTGGCAGGCAGCCCCAGGAGCTACAGTGCTGAGGGAGCAGATTTAGGCTCTGAGGATATGCCAAGTTCCCAATCAGGGCAGTGTCAGGTAATACCCGAGGCCCCAGCCTGACCCAGCATTTTTCCTGGCCCCATGCAGGTGAGCGAGGACTGGAAGTACGTGGCCATGGTCATCGACCGCCTCTTCTTGTGGATCTTCGTCTTCGTCTGTGTCTTCGGCACCATTGGCATGTTCCTGCAGCCCCTCTTCCAGAACTACACCACCAACTCCCTGCTGCAGCTTGGCCAGGGCACCCCCACCTCCAAATAGCATGGGGAATGGCTGGTCCCAGGGCCAGAGAGCTGGGTACTGGGCTCAGGCAGCCCCTGCAAACCAATAAATACTCACAACAGGACCTGGCTAGTTCCATCTGGTGTCATTTCATCCTACACTGTGCTCTGCAGGCCTGAGAGAGCAGCCAGGGCTGGGGGGAGTCTGGCTCCCTATGACCAAGGTGAGAGGCTAGGAAGGCATCATCTCTGTAAAAATAAAATCCCAGCTGGTGTGGGAGAGAGCATGGGAGCATGAAACCTGATCCACAGGGATGTGCCCAGCTCTATCCTCTGCTCCTGGAGCACCAGCCACTCATTGCATCTCCTCTCAGGCCATGTGGGGCCAGAGCCCTAGCCTCAGTGGGCAGCCCCTGGCTCCAGCCTGGTGCTGCCAACCCCTGTGCCAGCTCTGGGGCTCCCAGGAGATGACAGATCTGAGCAGAGGCATGGGGAGGAGGACAGAGCTGTTCAGCTCTGGCTCCGAGGCGAACACATGGACCAAGCAGGAGGAGGCTATTTTTAGGTCCTACCTCCAGGCAGGGCCAGGGCAGCAAGTGCCTGGGGCTGCTCCAGCTCCATCGTCTTCTGTTCCACTCCAGGCTCAGTGTGCTGGAGCCAAGAGCAGGCACAAGATAAGTTGCACAAGGAAAAGGAAAACACAATTAATCAACCCAAGCTGGGAGCTGCTGGCAACCAGGCCACACCATGGGTCACTGGGCTGACAGCCACGGCCAGCAGCATTCCCCACACTCCCTTGGCCAGCAGGAATTGGCCTCATTGGGGAAAATTGAAATGGAGCGTTTGCTATAAATACCACTAATCCCCAGGGCTGGGGGGAGTGGTGTTGGCAGGGCCTGGCAACACACAGGGCCAGGGGAAGCCGCACGCTAGAAATTAATTTAAATCCCAGCACTTCACCCAGCCAGAGAAATCCCAGCTGCTGCAGCTGCTGCTCCTGGAGCTCCTGCTTTCAGGGGTGCACCCCAATACCCCAAATGTTAAGAGCTTTGCTCCTGAAGTAGCCCCAGGCCAGGGGTTTGTCCCAGCTCATCCCACCTCTGTGTCTCCTCTGCTGTTGGTCCAACCTTGAGTGCAGGATGGGGGGTGGTCAGGGGTCATGTTGCACCCCAGTGGGGAGCGATCTGTGAGTATTGGGAGGGTGTGGGAAGTACAACAGGAGCACCCACAGCCTCAGGCACAGCTCCCTGAGCAGCTGCTGACAGAGGAGCCCCCCAGCCCTGCTCTGGGTGCCAAGGCAGCTCCTACCCCTCACAGCTCTGCATGGCACTGGATGTCCATGGGCAGCTGCAGGCAGGGCGAACCTGTGACAGCCAGACTGTCAGCAAGTGGTGACACTGCTTGGCCCCAGCCTGGCTGCCCCTGTGCAGAGCCACAGCCAGAGCCAGGGTCTTGCTGCCAGCCTTAGGGCTCCTCACTTTGGGCTGTGCTTCCATGCTCACAGGTTTTTGGTCTCTGTCTCATATGAGACAGCTCTCATCCCAGGCAAAGGCAGCACTTGCCTTGCACAGGGAAAGGGGGCTGCTCCAACACCCAATAAACTTGCTGTTGGGATGTCAACAGCATTGCTAATTCTCACCTTCCACCAGCATCTCTGGCATGTGGTTCAGCTCAGACACAGACACAGGACAGGGCCTGCAGCCACCACTGGTGTCCAGAGACCAGAGACAAGACACCCCATGCTAGAGCTAGCAGTGAGGGAAGAGCTGGGAGAGCCCTGCCCCAGCATTTCAGAGCCAGTACAAGCCCTCATGGGCTCAGCTCTGCCCAATGAGCCCTGTACTTGAGGCAAGAGGCTCAATTCCTAACTCCACCTGGCTCCCTTCATCATTTAGCTAACACTAACTCATCCCTGTTCCTTTCCAAATCCCACCATGGGCCCCTCTTCACCTCAGCAGGAATTAACACACCCCATGGCCAACAATACTGAAACTTTCTTTTTTGTTATTAATGTAGAATGTTATGCTGGTCCTATGGCTGCACCTTGAAGAGGTCAGTTCCATGTCCTAGCTTGGCTTGCCAGTCATTTTCCAACAGAGACACAGAAAACCAGTCAAACAACTTAATTTTTTTTTTTTTTTAATCTCAAACGAGAAAATTTGCCTCAAAACCTGCCAGAGGGATTTGCAGTACATGGTCCAAAGGTTTCAAGCTCAGAGTCTTGAAAATTCCTCTGGTTTTTCGTGCCTTCTTTAAAAAACAAAAAAGAGAGGACAAAACTATAAAAAAGCAAACAGGGACTGAACCTGCCCTTGCTTAAAAAAAAGGAGAATCATTTACATGCACATTTTAGAAACGCAGGGTCTGAGTAACAGGGACAAGGCAGCTGGGCCTATGAGGAAACTGCTGCACAGTCCTGATTCCACTCCAAAAACGTGGTGAAAGGAGGATGAGCACAGCCTGTGCACATTCACCCCCACTCCTTGCAGAGCGCTTCCTTACGCATCAAGGACAGAGAAATTTTCTTCCTCTTGGGGTTTGCGGATCCAGCTGCCATAGCCCAGCTCTTCCAGCGTGCTAAAGAAGCACTGCTTGGCTGCCTGGTATGCTGTGGCTGCCTCCTTGGCATCCGAGTACGCAGAGAGGCTCAGCAGGTCCTTGCGGTTGTTCTTTGCACAGAGCTGCTGGAACAGTGTGAACATTTTCCTCTTGGACACGCGAGACACCTCCAGCTTCAGACTGAGAAGGAAGACAATGGCAGCAGTAAGGGACAGGACACTGAAAAGAGCCAAGAGGAGCAGGGGGCTCAGGTAAAATCCCATGATGGAGGAGCTCTGGGCTTGGCAGGGCTCTGTGGTAGAGTCCAGGCTGGGCAACATTTTGTTTCCCTTCAGGAGTGCTCGTTTATATCCATTTGAAATTCCTCCATCCAATCTTCCCCATGTGTAGGGTGCTGTAACAGTGCAGAGTGCACTCCCCACCACAGAGCTGCCCCCCTTCCCCCAGACAGTGCTAGGAAAAGGCAGTGTCAGGAAAGGCTCTTCTTACCCATCTACTTTCCCTTTGGTGCCATCCAGGACTTCAACTTCGCTTTCATCAGCAAGACACCAATTCACCGAGGACTCCTTTGTCTTGCCCGTCTGCCGTGCAGAGTCATACACGCTGACTCGCCCAACCTGCACAAGAGGGTTCCTTAACCTGCTTCTGCTGTGTCAGTCTCTTGCCCCTTTCATCCCTCATAGTTTTAACTCATCCCAAACCTTCCAGAGCTGCAAGGGTAACGTTCTTACTGAATCGAAGGCTAGAGAGGCAACTTTAGTGTCCTTTTTTCCAGATTAAGACATTGCCAGAAACATCCAAACTGTGGGGTGACACAAAGAGGTCAGGCTCTTGGGGTTGTCCTGTGCAGGGCCAAGAGTTAGACCTGATGAGACATTGTGGATCCCTTCCAACTCAGGATCTCCCTTGATTGTATGATTCTCTGTTTCTAGTCACTAAGTCTTGACCCTGGTCAGACAGCTGCTGCACAATGACCCTGCCTGCAGAGCACCTCAGGGACCCCCAAACCCACAGGCAAAGGAATGGGGGACAGAAGGATGAAGAGGTGCTATGGCTGCAGTACCTCAGGATGGTTAATGTGATATGGAGCCTGGAGCTTCTCCTTCAGTGTGCTCCCATCCCTCTCCATGCGGCAGCAGATGGCACGTGTCAAGTGACCCTGACTGTACAAGTAACCTGTGGAGACAGAAGTAAAGATGTTAGGAAACAGGACTGGCCAAACCCCAGGAACTGCAGCACTGCTCACAGACTCCCAAAAGCCCACAGCATGTGGATCAGCACAGTCACATGTATCCTATAAGACAAGGTCTTTTAAGGACTACAGACTGCAACATTTCTCACCAAAGACACAAACACACAGTTTTTGTCTCACTCCCCTAGATCACACGTGCCTCCTAAAAATCCAGAACTTTGGAGAGACACCGACTCTACCCACAGCCTAAAATCCACAGACTCCCTTTGTATTTTCAAACAGCTCTGCCAAGAAAGTAATTTCAGTCTGTTACTCCTACACCCTCCATAAACAAACTTTGCCATCTCACTGGGGAGTGAGATGAGTTGTCACTGCAGCTTAGTTTTACCCCGAGAGGACAGAGAGGTTCGCACCGAGTGTAACAGAGCGGAGATAAACTGGCTCTAGGAAGTGTGACAGCAATGCCCCTTGCAAGCCAAGTACATTCCAGCGTAACATTTTGTCACTGCAGGACATGGTTCGTAACCGCTCCCCGTGCTGGATCCCATCCCATGTGGGCACAATCTCACTCGACTCCACAGGAATGGTACCTTCCCCTGCACAAGAGGAGAAGAAGAAAGCTTTTCTGTATAGTGTCAGATATTCAGTAAATCAAAACCCCATCAGCAACTGCACAAGAAATTTTTGGATACCCAGAGTGAACTCAGGAGTCTGACATCAGGTTCAGGGAACAATCTGGCATTCAGTATTGGGTAATGATTTTCAATATGTAATTTTTTACATGGCTGAGGCAGAATAGAATTTTGCTTGAAAGGGGGAGGACACAAACCTAGATCTGAGCTTTGCATCAAACTTCAGCTGCATACTTCAGAAGTGTGGTACTGCAACAAACAAAGCTGGGAAGGGGAAGAGACTCTCTCTAAAACTTTCCAGGTACCTCTTTTGATTCCTGAATGCTTCAAATCCCACAACAGCACACAGAGAGGGGTAAGGAAGCTCTGGAGCACCAGAAAGGCTCAGAGGAGAGGACTGAAGCCACCCCACCACGCAGGAAGTGCTTGCACTCACCATTCTCCACCTTGGTCCGCAGCTTGCCTTGCTTGGGGTTCTCAAAGAGAGGCTGGTGTTGGGGCTCTCCCACCTCGTTTGCCTGATCGCTGCAGGATTTATCGAAGAGTGCTCCGTCTCCACATGGTGCTGTGCTAGAAAACAAACCCTCCCTGGTTAGCACTGACTGTAAAGGAAACAGCCAGGGCCAGGGGAGTGATGACAGTGCTGCTGATGCCAGCCATTGAACCCCCCCACAAACCTGATGTAGAGGTGAAAGGTAACACTGCTCTTTATTCTGAGTTTCTTTCCTCCTGCTTGCTCAAAAATGCTCTCTTCTGCAGAGGAAGGATTGGACGGGTCATACTTCATGAGCTCACTGTAAAGAAACCTGAAAATAACACCATCCAGTCACAAGGCTGCCCTGCTTCTCAGACAAGGAATGCTTCAATTGACAGGTAGGGTCCCACATCACCCACTCCTGCCACATGGAAGAGCAGAGACCATAAGCTGCGGCTGAGGATGCCTGGGAAGCCAACAAACAATGCCTAATGCACAAGAAGGGCAAAGAATCCAGCAGATTTCCTGCCATGCAGAGGACAAGCAGAAGAAAAGCAGCATCTTGTCCAGGAAGCAGTGGCAGGAGAAAAGAAGAGGCCTGGCTGGGTGCTGCTTGCATGCATCTGATCCCAGTGTGAAGAAGACTTCAAGGTTGTTAACCAGCACCTTTAATCAGCAGCCAGTTTGCATTAAAAGCAAACAACCCTGCAGGCAGCTGAATTCAAGTGGTGTTAGAACAAACCCATGATCTGTTTACACTGATGGGGTCTTTTATGGCTGCTTCTGGCCAGAGAAAACCCTGAGATCTCCAACATGTCAAGGACTAAAGAAAAACTGAGCCTCCCAGACAGTCCTTGAGCAGAGCCTGTGCAGGGACTGATTTTGCAAGGAGAGGCAGAGCTGTGCCAGAGCAGCCACTGCTGTCAAGATTAACAGCTAAAACAGACAGTAAGCAAGATGCAATCCTGATTCATCACTTCCCAGGGACCTGCCCTCAACACTTTCCCTTGCTGAGGAATGCAGAGCACAGTGGCAGCACACAAAGGCTTGAAGAAAGCAGCTGATTTTTTTTGTTCATGACCAAAGGACAGATGTTAACCAAGCACTTCAGCTTCATCTCACTTTAGGTTTCAAAAGCTATAAAGTGCCTCAGTGAATGTGAGAAAAGAAGAGGAAGAGGAGAGGAGCAGGGGGAGGGAGGGAAGAGGGAGATAACTGTGCAGTTTAGTTGGGAAAACCCTTTCCAGGCTCCTAAAAAGGGTTGCTGACTTACCAAAGCAAACATACACAGTATGTTTTCCTGAATCCTTCTACACCCAGACCCAGAAAGGCCAGGAGACCAAACCTGCAGTGGCTTGGCGTGGCAGGAGCTGTGCTCAGGCTGGAGAGTGCCCTGCACATCAGCCCAGCAGCAGGCTTAATATCAAGTACATCAAATGCAGCCCTTGGGATCCTGGCAAGTCTCCCATTCAGTACTTATTTGGGCATAATTTAGGCATGGCCCCTTCTTATCAGAAGTAACTTCCCTCTATTCAACAACACATGAGTAAACAGTGTCTGAGGATCACAGCAACTCTCAGCACAGTAACTAGGGGTGTGTTTCAGCTACACCCTTCCAGAATGGGAGAGCAGCTCCTGGCAGGCCCCTCTCCTTTCCTTTTGAGCTTTCCCTTTTCTCACCTCACAAAGCCTCTTCGAGAAATGATTTCTGCATGACAGTCATTTACAGTCTCCCCCTTTAAGCTTAGCTCTTCTCCTTTCACACAGCGATTACCTGAAACAAAAAAACAAATAAGGAATTAAATAATAGGGCAGGTATCAAAGTCAAGATGGCTTCAGAGACAGAGAGAGGATGCCTTATTTCTTTTGGGCTGTTGAGCAGCAGCACCAGCATGAGCACCCTGCCTATTAAATCACTATCACAAGCAGTTAAGAAAATAAAGGGACACCACTTTAGGGACAGACATACTTAAATTGCCATGAGTTTTGGGGGACTGTACCTTGCCGAGGGCTTTTCAGCCCATCATTCCTGGTAGAACGCCTGGCAGCAAAGCAGGGAGGGAGATAAGCTCTGTGTGGCTGTGAGGAACTGGGGGCTCGTGTGCTGTAGCACATAAGGAAGCCATGCTCTGATGCACAGGGTAGGATGCAGCAATGCAAGCAAAGATTAAGAGCAATATCGCTGCAGGCACATTGGCTTTGTTCTCTCTCTCTCTCTAACCAGATCACTTGTGACACCATGTGAGCCTGGGAATGTTTTGTACCCTCTCTGAAGAAGCCTACAGCAACAGCCATTTCTGAGCCGTGGCTGACAAGGAAACCTAGCATGGAAGGGAGAGTTCAGAGTGTGCTGGAAGAAGCTGCTCATACCTGTTCCAATGCTGACCACCAGTCCCAAGCCCTGGTGTGCTCTCCTCATGACGATGGCAGCCAGGATCTTGCGGCCCAGCAGGCTGTGCTGGATGCGAGCAGTGAGGCTGTTGAAGCGCTGGTGGCTCAGCATGGCCATCTGATCATGCAGGGTGCTGCCACTCACAGGGAGCTGGGATGGGGCACAACAGCACAGGGTGAGCAGGGTGTATGACAGCTCCAGAGCCAGCTAACCTCTCCAAGCAGGAGGCAGAACACAGAAAACTGAGCTTTGGGCAGTGCTGTGTCAAGGGGCAGGTGAAGTTCTTTCAGGTAATTCTGGGTAAACTTCATGCAAGGTTTTGATTTCTGTTTCAGACACATCAGAGACAGCAGCAAGCTGTTTTCTCAGCAGCAAACAACACAGGCTGAGGAATGGCCCCCTGAGAGCGCCAGGGAAAACCCTGAGCAAGAAGGAACAAAACCAACCTGCCTACTTTTAGAGACTCAGCCAAGGAAATCTGTTCCTGGCTTTGGAGGAATTCCTCCTCTGGCTGCCTGTGAGCAGAGTGCACATTCATTCCCAGTGCAGACCAACTCACCTCCTCCAGCACTGCTGACTGACAAATCCTCCCTGATGGCTTTGCTATTTAGAGCCTCAGCTGCAGTGCCCAGTGTTCTGCCTGGAACGAGGCTTTTCAGAGATCACAACACTCTAAGTGTGATTCAAATCAGCCCAAGTTTGGGACAGCCATCCTGACACAACCAGGGCTTTGAGTTTACGCATGAATTTTTTGAGCTGACACACAATTTTTAATGCAGCACAAAGAAATTTGGTAGAAGTAATAAAAAAAGTCACATAATTAAAAATAAGCACATTCCTACTCTACCACAGGAACACATTTCAGTAGCTTGTGGAAGAATTTAGTAATAATTTAGCCCCAAAGCAGAGGCCCATAGGACAGAAGGGCATGCATATGCCCTGAGGAAACATCTAACCCACTTCAGGAAAACCACATCAGGTTCTCTTTGCAGAGAACAAAGGGATCACAGCTGATTTTGAAAGCATTTTTCTTCTGGACTGAAAGGAGAAGGATAGGCAGGACTACAAACACAACCCCAGCTTTGCCAGAAGACTTACCTCAGTGACACTCATCCCTTCCATGCGCTCAGTCTTCTCTGACTCCCCGATCAGGACTCGCAGGGCTGCATCAGCTGCCTCCTGCTTGCCCTGCTTTTTGTTGTGGGCAGTTACAGCCGGGAACCAGCGGCCACCAACCTTCGCCTGATACACAAACCTACAAAGGAATCAAGAAACTTGTGGATTTCAGTTTGGTTTTTACATTCCCTAAGTGGAGAGAGGAGGGAATCAGAGGGGCAAAATTTGGCAGATGCAGTGAATAGCCCTGCTGCCATCTCAAAAGGCATCAGCAATTCTCTCTGCCCTTTTCCTAGGACAACAGCAGCAGTGCAAAATTTCCTCCTGCCAGATGCTGCTACTTACTTGGGGTCATGGGGAGGTCCTGACTGGTCAATGAGCTTGAACTCTGCAGCAAACCCATTGGAACGGGCATATTCCAGCAGGCCACTGACAGGATTGACATTAAGGTATTTGATGAGCTCCCCAACACCCTTCGTTTTCACCACCTTGGATTCACCTGGAGTGGCAATATTGTGCGTGGGCTGGTCACTGGCAGGCTTCACAACAGGCTAGAGCAGAGTTAGAAAGGAGAAGGCTGTTAAACACTGAGCAGCTGCATTTAGTGCAGGCCAAGAGCAGCAGCAAACCTCTGCCTCACATGACCTTGTGGGGTGAAATGCAGCAGAATAGGAAATAAAAGGGAGGGAACACCCAATTCAAAACACTTGGGTATTCTAAAGATGCTCTTTATACCTGTTCAGGCAAGACATGGGGTACAGACTCTCCAGAAAGAATCTTCACAGCAACTTCTGCTGCCATTTGCTTTGCTCCCTTCTTGCTGTTTCCTACCACAGCGGGGAAAATTTGGTCACCCATTTTCACACAGTAGCTGAACCTGACAGGACATTATAGTACATGAAAAGTGTTAACCATAGGTGTCTCAATCTGGTTATTATCCCCATCTCCCACTTCCAGGTAAATCCTTCTGGGTTATCTCCAATTTATCTGCAATTGAAATCTGCTGTGATGGCCCTAAACACTTCCAGTATAGCACCTCTAGGCAGGGTTCAGGACTGAAACCAACTCCTGCTCTGGTAGAAACAGCATCCTTTCTCTGAGAAATGGCATTGCTTTGGGTCTCTTTCTGGAACTAGATGTCTTGGGACAAGCCATGCCCAGAATCCTTGGCTAAGAGGTACACTCAGCCTCACTCAGGTCAGTGACAAGTCCAGGGATGTGGGCAGCATGCTGAAGGGGAAGGACAGTGAAGAAAGTTTCCACCCTCCCTCAAAGATGACAAGAATATGCCATACCTAGGATCATGAGGTGGGCCGTCCTGAGAGAGCAGCTGGAATTCAACTATGTTCCCTGATTTTTGACCATATTCCATTAACACACTGATAGGGTGCTTCCCAGGAAGCAGGTTGAGGTGAGCTGCTGTAGGTGACAGCTCTGGCTCCAGCTGCAAAGACTACAACAAGAAGATGGAGGAAATCAGTGTCAGACTCAGCACTGAGCAGCCTCACAAAGTAAAGAAAACAGGACTCACCAATTCTGGTTCTGAGCTGTCAGAGGGAAATGGCTCTTCACATTTAATTCCACCATGCCTTCCATTCTCCACTTCACTCATGAGGACCTTCATTGCATTAGCTGCTGCCTCCTGCTTAGCCAATTTTTTGCTCCCTGCCTCTGCTGGTGGGAATCGGCGCCCATTAATCACTGCCTGGAACTTAAACCTTTGAAAGAGAAAACCAAAGGGGCACACTGAGAAGCAGAAATGTGTTCTTCTCAGAGCCAGCAAGGTTGCTCTTGGAATTCAAAGAAATAACTAGCTCTCAGCTGGGAGAGTAAATCCAGGCTGCCATGTGCAGAAGACAAAATTACCAAATAAAAAATACTCCTCCCTCTGGCAATCTCCGTGGCTATCCAGGGCATCCATCTTAGAAAGGTGCTGCCTCACATAAATCTCTTGCCTTTGGCATTTCTGCCTCCCCCATTCCTGTGAACTCTAACAAAAGTTGATCTTCCATCCTCCATCCCTGGAAATCTGCTTCCAAGGAGAGTGGGTCAAACTAGATCTGGAGAGGGATTATGGCACTGAATCCATTCAGATCTCTTCTTAAAAAAAAAAAAAAAAAAATAAAAAACCCTGGGACCCCATCTTTAGAAATGAGGCCAATTTTCCTGTCTAGCAGCTCTATTGACATATTCCAGTGTGGCACATATGGAGATTTTCACAGTCTCACTGGTGCTCAGTAACAGCCATGACTCTGCAAGGGGAAGCAGGACTCCAGAGACTGACTTGGCCAACTGCAGTGTCATGCCACATGCTCAGCTCAGAGAATCTGCTCTGACCTGCTACAACACAGCAATGTCCAGAGTGGGGCCACCTTGTTTAACTTAAGACACCTGCACCCAAACACTTTGTTCTGGGCTCCCTTCACACCATTTCCAGGGTGAGAGCATCTTGAGAGGCAGCTTAGACATACCAGTTTCCCTCTCTATGAGCAAACTGAAGGCAAGTAATTGAGATGGGACTTTGTGAAGAAATTAATCCCATCTTTGCTGCTCAGAATGGGGAATGCCAAAATTGGGCTACCTAGGGTTAAATTTTAGGCTTGCTTTATTTTTTAAACTGATGCAAGGAATCAGCTAGGCTAATCCTTCTGAAGTGAAAGAAACATTAATAGCAGGCCCCTTCACTACAGTCAAGTGGGTGAGCTTAGTTAAAGTCAAATAATTTTATGGAAAAAGAGCTCAGGACAAGTAGAACATTTTCTTACCGTGGCTCATGAGAGGGGCCATTCTGCTCCAGCATGATGAAATCACAGTGTTGGTATGTGTACTGGGAATATTCAGTAAGGCCACTCACTGGGTTCTTCTCCTGACAAGCTATCAGTTTCTCTACAGGTGAACATGGGAAAGCAGTTTCTACCTGGGCAGCATAGCTGGGGGAAGACTGAGAATTCATGATGCATTCTGACTTAACAGGCTGCTTGTTGATAGCATTCAGATTATCTGGGATGTCATCTGTGGTCCACCTGCTGTTTTCTGAGTTATCATAATTACTCAAACTGGAGAATTCAGGCTTAGTGTCCTCAAATGTATCTGCTTCTGTGTCACCCACATTGCCTTGATCAGCTTGCCCCAAAGGCTGCTGCTCATTTTCTACACTTTCTTTCTTCACTGCTGGCAAAGCTGTAGTCATCTCTGGGGGGCATGGAGGGACAAAGGAAGAGGGAAGACCTGACTCAGGAGGTGTGGGATCTGCCATCTGCATTACTGTGCTGGCCTTCAGCCTCATCTGCATCCTCTCACGTTTCCTGTTTGTCAGGGACCATCGTGGAGGAGTTGCATTCTGCTTGTGGACATCTCCCAGCTTTTCCAGAGCGCTAAGAAATGCGTTAACATCCTTGGCTCTGGAAAGCCCAATGTTTTTGGCAAGATTGAGTGCTGTTGTTTCCACCACACTGAACAAGTAGTTGCAGATTTTCTCCTTTGTCTCAGCCATCTCTGTATCTCCCGAGACAAGTGTGCTCTGCTCTCCTCCTCTGCTCTCACAAGCTGGATCTGTACAACTGGCACTGTGGTCAGTAGGGTTTCTTTCTCTCCCTGAGCTAGGGCTGGCAATGCTCCACAGTGGCCGTGTCTCTCCCCCTTTGTGCAACTTGCCTTCTCTTAAGAGTTTATACAAAACACGGTTGACCTCTTTCTTTTGAGTTTTAAGTTTACGTGCCAGATCAATAGCCGTGCAAGTCCTCCCCTCCCCAAGCTGCCTGAGCACAGTCAGAATTTCTTGCTCATAGTCCTGCCCAGCAAGAGACAGCCTTTGGAAATCCAGCCTCACAGAGTCAGAATCTCTCCTGGAGTTCTCCTGCCGATGGTACTGCGGAGGGCAGTAGCGAGGCCAAGTCTCAAGCCGGGGATGCTGGCTGGAGAAGCTACGCCCTGCAGGCCTGCCGGGGCTGGGCTGCCATCTGCCTGCAGGAGCCGGTGTCCCAACTCTGCTGCGCGGCTCCTTGTGTGATCCCTGTCCCTGCAACACACACACTTCAGCGTCCTGCTCTCTCAGGAACTGCTGGTGTAAAAAGGTTTCCTGATTAGTTTCTTGTGGGGTACGAGGGTGGTTAAAAAGACCTCGGTTAGTGCTGGGGCAGTTATATCTCGGCTGGGTAAGACAGGAGCCTCTGCCTCGCCCAGCGCCTCTGATCATAGCGCACTCCAGGGACACTCGGGGGAACCAGGCTGCTGCTGAGCCAGGAGAGGAGCTGCCACTCACTCCACACTCTCCCACCCTGAGGAGAAAAAACACACCAACTCAGAATGTCTTCACACAACCACAGGATTCCAGAAATGCACTTTAAACAGCTTCCCAGCTACTGAGGCATTTCTAACACTTTCTACCTTGTCAATTTTTTTTACTACTTTCCTAGGAGTCTAAATTAGTCCTGTAAACACAAACAGCAAACTGTGGTTGCCAGCAGAGAACCAGCAGCCCCAAATCACAGGTGAAGTCAACCACAAGAAGCAGTTTTGACACAAGTAGCCCTCTGCTCCTGGTAGGCTCGATTCCAGCACAGGGCTGGTGGCCTGCTCAGGATGCACTCCTAAAACACAGCAAGCTGCACTCCCCTGCCCAAGGGAGAGAAGAATCTCAGACCTATTTTGCAACCTGAGAAATGGGGGCATGAGGATATAAAGGAGTGCAAGGAGGCGAGCTGGAGCAGCTTGCATGGTCACACAGAACCAGGCTTGCAATTATTTTCAGATTCATGGCTAAAACAGTCTGAAACCCCAAGTGTCTTCTCCTCCCTGGACACTATGTGACCTGTAGAGGTAAAACATCACATGTGACAGGGGAATGAAAGTGATAAGGTGCAGAGAAATTGGACAGGTGTGCAGCTGGCAACAGTATGACGAGTTTTTTTCAATTATAGCCCTAATTTCACTCTATCACACAAAGTCGTGCTGCCCTCTTGGGGTACAGGGGTAAGATCAAACTATTAACACGCTTTTCTAAAGTAAGGAATCCAGCCCAGCATTTTCTGATTTTCTGATAACATTTGCTGCAAAACTGAGAGGATAGAGACACGGAACATGATACACACGGCCGGGTCCCCGTTCTGCCTTCTCCTCCGTGTGATAACTGATATCTCATTTGTAACATCCGTGACCTCCTTAAGGCACCTATCGTCACAAAGACAGTTTTTCCAATGCAAGTCTCATCTTTATAAAGCTCCCCATCGCCACAAAACACCTCAAGGGCAACTTAAATTTCACTTTCATTAAACAACTGCACTCGGCTGCCATCACCTGGATTTATTTTTACAATAAATATGGAAAGACTGAATGCAGGGCGATGGGTTCCCACCTCGCCAGCTCCGAGGGAGTTCCGCTGCTGCCCCCTTGCTCAGTGACCCCGTTTACAACTGTTCACTGAGCCAAGGGCAGGGCAGAAACAGGAAGAGGGGTTTGGAAAAAACGCTCTTACCTCAGTCTCATCCGCACGCCAAATTATTTTAAGAGAAAATACAGGGGAAAAAGCAAGGCCGACCCCGAGGAACCGCTAAGATGGCTGCGAGCTCCCTTTCGGTTTCGCTTCCCGCAGCAGCCGCTCCGCCCCGCCCAGGGAGCTCGCAGCAGGCGCCGGCCGGGTTCCGGGCTTTCCCAGACAGGCTCTGGGATCTGGGAGCGATCATCAGGTTCTTTACCAGCGGTGGGAAAGCAAACCCAGCAGGGCAGCGCCTTCCCCCGGTCCCTGCGCTGCTGCGACCCCGCCACTCACGAGTTGCCGCCGGGACGGGGTTCCTGGTCCGCACAAGAGGAGCTGCTGCTCTCCCGGCTTAGGGAACACCTGCCACCTTTAGCTACACCCCCAGAGGAGACCCAGGGCCCGCAGCAGGACGGCTGCCACCCGCATCAATGCCAAACATCCCGCGCATCCACGGCGGGAGTGACGGCCCCGCGAACACGAGGGGCTCGCCCGGACGAGGCCCTGAGCCCGGAGAGCACTGTATGGAAAGGCGGGTTGGGATACAGGGCGGCGAGCACCGAAAGCCGGGAGTCGAGGCTTTTATTCTACGCGTTCCGCCCTATGGAACCTAGCCCCGACAGGAACCTTGGGAAGCCAGGTCACACTGCATTCCGGAGGCCCGCGGGATTGCCTCCGCTGGAGGCCGCACCACGGCCTGTGCGGCCCAGCTCCGCCGCGTCACTGGGTCCGGCGGCCGCAGGGCACGCGGGCTCGGAGGGACCCACGCAGAACCGCGGGATCCCGACCCACGGCCGGCCCCTCCGCGCGCCCCTTTACCTTGCCGCTGCCGCCGCTGCCGGCGCACGCTGATGACGCACACGAGCCCCATGCGCCTGCGCAGGGGTCTGCGCGGCGGCCATCTTTCCTCAGGGCAAAGAGCGGCGGCCATGTTTGGTGCGGGCAGCGCAGGCCTGTGCCGGCGCCGTGGACCCGGCGGGGCTCGGCTTGGCTCGGCTCGGCCCGGCGGGGCTCTGCTTTGCTCGGCTCGCCCGCTCTGCTGCGGGAGAGGCGGCACTACGTTTCCCCAACCCGCCTGGGCCCGCGCGTGCGCCCTGCTGGTCACCGCATGTCCCTGACCCTTCGGGCCCCGTCGTGCCGCGGTGTCCTCAGGGCTAGGGGGCTTCTCTCTTCCTCCATGGGCCCCCTATGACCCGTGGACACCCATCTCCTATGGGCTCTCTATGTGTGGTGGGGCTCTGCTGTGTCCCCTTCTCCCTTGGAGCTTCCTTAGCCCCCTGTGCCCCTCACCGTGGGCTCCCCCAGGGGGCTCCTCTTTTTCCAGAAGCTTCCCGCTTCCTGCGGGACTCCCCTCACCCCCATTTTAATCCATTATTTTAATGCCAGAGGTGCTGCAAATCATATCCCCCCTTGTCCGTGGTTCTTCCCAGGCAAATGGAGACATTCCCCTTCCTAATCCCAAACCAGGCACAGCCTCTGCTGCTGCTGGATACTCCCTTTCTCGGGCTAACACCGTCTGAATCGTGTGAGTTATAAAACTACCGGCAGAGAACAAAGAGTTCCTGTCTGCTGCTCCACCGCGCGTGTCAATAGCTGTATGTCATTGTCCTGGTTTAGGGCAAATTTGGGAGGAAACCTCTGAACTGGGTCCCTCCAGGAAACAGATTCAAGCAGTCCCTTCCCCAACTAGTTTGGGGAAATATTTCCTTGGAGAGAAGTGGAAAAAACCCTGTTTATTTAACAGGCAAAGCACGTCCCAGCACAAAAATGAACAATACTAAACAGCAGAACCTCTCACCGCTCTGAAGAGATGACAAATTCAGAACAGTCCCTTCCGTGGGTCACAGCCCAGCTCACTCAGGCTGTTCTCAGTCCCTCTGTGGCTCACAGCCTGGCTCAGTCTGTTCTCAGTCCCTCCGTGGGTTTCAGCCCGGCTCACTCAGTCTGCTCTCAGTCCCTCTGGAACTGGGAAATGTCACAGCCCAGGCCAGACCTGGTGGGCCACAGGTGTGAGCTCCCAGTGGTCTTCTGCATTTTCAGTCCAGAGCAGGTTCAAACAATTCCAAGAAAAAGGAAAAAATCACAGTCCAGGGAGCTTCTCTGCCTCAGCTAGCCAGAAAAAAAGAAAAAAAACAAGAGCAAAGGAGAGCTCTCTCCTGCTGTCCACTGCAGACAACACAGTCTGTGTGAAGGGTGTGGGGGAGAAAGTGCAGTCTCTGATAACAAACTCTGTACCTCTCCTCTCCCCCTTCACTCCTGGAACCAGTCTTAAAGCTGCAGAACTCAATATTCAACACCAACAGAGCAGTTGGGGATCCAAATATCATAAAGTCACCCCAAGACTGTCTGGCACGGGGATCTGAGCAGGGGCCATCAGGGAGCTGCAGCAGCACTCTGAGCCTGTCAGTGGCTTGGAACAGCACCTGTTGGGCAGTGGACACTGTGGTATTTATACTTGTGGGTGTGGATCATAACCACAATGAGAGCTGAGCTATTAGATGCATGTATGGACCAGCCGTGGGGGCTGGGTTCTTGTACCAGGCAACAAGTGATAGGACAAGAGGAAATGGCCTCAGGTTGCAGAAAGGCAGGTTTAGATTGGATGCCAGGGGGTATTTCTTCATGGAAGGGGTGATCAGGCACTGGAAGAGGCTGCCCATGGCATTGGTGAAGTCATCAACCCTGGAAGGGTTCAAAAACGGGGTGGATGTGGCACTTGGGGATATGGGTTAGTGGTGGTCTTGGCAGTGATGGAGAATCAATAGCTGGAATCAATGATTTTAGAGGGCTTTTCCAATCTCAACAAATCTGCAGTTCAATAATTCTGCTGTGGTACAACCAATGAGCAACTATCACCTGCAGGACCATCACCTGGGAGTCCCCAGACCCTCTTCTGGCAGGGTGGTGGATGTGGAGGGAGCCGGGAGGGATGGGCATGGGTTCTGAATCTGTCCACATTAGTCCATGAATGGGCAAAAGATACAAAGACAAGCTCCTCAGAGCACCCTGATCTTCACCAGCAGCTCTGTGTCCCTGTGGAGAGGCAGCTGCATGTGCCTTCAGGTGGGGACCATATTCCCCCATGGCCTGTTCCCTGGAGCTTTCCAAAGGCATTTCATGAACCCGGAGTGGTGGCAGGGTGCAGAAATGGTGAGTCATACCCCAGAACTGCCAGGCTCAGCTGCTGATTATGTTCAGTGAAGGTTGGGGATTGTTCAGGGTTCAGGGTTTTTTCTTTGCATGTTTTCTGGATTTAGAGATTTTGAGGCCTGTATGTCAGTGTGGTTTTGGTGGGGTTTTTTGTTTTTTGTTTTTGGTTTTTTTTTTTTTTTCTCCCTGTAATGGAGAGACTCCTTGCTTAAAAAAGAACCTCACATGCTCACTGAAGTTGTCACGTCTTTGTTCCTGGGAGGGTCTGGGTGCACAAAGACTCCTGCCTGGGATGAGGCTCATAGCAGACTGTCAGACGTGGGGGTCACAGTCCATGTAAGCAGTGCCTCCCATCCCCTTCAGCAAACAGCAAATGACCCCACAGCACACAGCACACACAGTACACAACTACCGACTCCTTGATCTATTATTTTTCTTTTTTTTCTCTCTTTTAATTGCTGGTGATCACTCCCAAGCTTTGCTCCAGGCTCAGTGGATGTGATTCATCTCAGCTGCTGTGAAGATGGAATGGGAAGGTTCCAGCTCTGCTGTCCGCTGCCTTGGTGTGACATAGGCTGCTCATGAAGTCTTGTGTTGCTGGCATTGTTGGGCCATGTATCCTTTAGGATTGCATCATCCTAAACCTGACAAACAGGCACTTCATCCATACAAGCTCATTCTTCTTTCTCCTTCTTTATGGAAAATTGGCAGACTCCCAAACTGTTTCCATAGGAATGGGCTGGGACACCAGGAGACCTCCAGCTGCTGAAGTCCCAGCATTAACACAGCCATGGCATCTGCTTGGCCATGACAGAAGCTTCTGCAGCCTCTGGAGATTGCAGTCATGGGAAAACAAATCAATTTGTGGTGGAGATAAGGAGCTGATAACCAGCTTACCTGAGGCTGCCCAGCTGATTTTGGTGGAGGGTGGAGAAAGCTCCATTTCTTGCTCTTGGATGCTGGGCCTCATCCTGCTCCCCTGCTTCTTTGGGGGCTGCCCCAAGCCTCCCACTTTCCCCAGGCTGAGCAGAGGCTTCCCCGCAGGATGGCAGCATTCACTAAACCTCCAGCGTCAGCTGGAGATGCCTCAGGTGTCTGCTTTGATTTGCTTCCCTCTTATGAAATGAAAAGAGAGGAAATAAATTGTGGCACAGCTCCCCCGCCTGACTTTTTGCTTGGATGCCAGTTCTCAGCTCAGGCTATTGTTCTGCAGAGTTTCATTTTAAACTCCTTTATTAGACACTCTAAAATAACACTTCCTTGCTCTTGCAGACAGCCTGTTCCTACATGAGAGATTTGCACTTCTTAGTCAGCTGATAGTGGTTTCTAAGGGAAGGCAGCCCTGGGAGTGTTGGTTTATCACCTGCCCTGCTGGTATTTGATCCCCTCTGCCCCAGGGCCAAGCTGTGCTCTCACACTGCTGGTAAGAGCTGCAATTAGGGTTTGGCCTCCTTGCAGAAGCGCCCATCAAACACTCCAGGCTCCTCATATGTGAAATGAAGAACTGGTTCCCACGTCCTTTCAAGTGTTGCACTCTCTCCAGTCTGGCTGCAGATGTACAGCTGGGAACTAACTTGGAAAACCTTCATAACTCCAGAGCATCAGTTTCCCTGGAAGGGAAAAAATGCTTTGTTTTCTTCCAGTGGATTTTTATGGTAGCCACAAACATGGAGCAGGTAATGCATGGGAGATACTGCCCCACTCTGAGCCTGTGGCCTTCTATGGGCACCACAGCAAGGAGCTGCTTCCCAGAAAGGGACTTCTCCCCCTGCTTTGGTCTCTGCTGCTCCCAACAGACAGGCTCCCAACAGCTGGGGAAGCAGCAGAGCTACCCAGGGAATTGCACGAGCTTTTGCTTTGCTGCACAGCGAAGGAGTGAACCTGAGCTTTGGTACAACCCCAGCAGCTGCCATGTCTGTGGTCTCACATCAAGCAGGGATTGCTCATCTTGAGAGCTCCCAGTGAGGATCAGAGGGGAAGGGGCACTCCTGGCAGCTCTGTCTCTGTGATACTCATCCCCCTCAGGCAGCAGTGTGCTCCAGGGATGGACAGTATGCTCCCATGGCTCAAAGCTGCAGTGGAGCCCAGCAGTGAAAGGCAGGTAGGCCTGGCACATCTACAGCAGAAGGAGCCAGCACGATAACTCCCACGGTAGCTGCAGTGGTGGGAAGCAGCACAGTTTTATTCTGTCTGGTACAAAAGGTACCCTTGAAAAATGCAGAAGGCAGACTGTGGCTCAGCCACCTGTATGGCAGGACAAGCTACATGAGCACAGCCTTCACTTTGAGTCTTTGAATGCTCAGGGGCTCTTTTCATGTGGTTTTAGAGCCATCACAGAGTATGTGGCCAAATGTCTTCTCCCAAGGAGTTGGCTCCTGGGGCTCCTCCCTCACCTGTGTCATGGTGTCCAGGGGCTCCTTCAGCTTGGAAAGGAGTTGTGGCAAGACTGGCCACTCCAATCATGTTTCAGATGTCAGTGCCTCTTTGGCATGGCTCCAGGCTGCTCAGCCTCCCCCTTACCAAGGTGTTGACTCAGGTGATGGCCAGAGCATTGCTGCAGGTCAGATGGGGACCCTAGATAGACTGTGAGCCACCCAGCTTGTTCTTGGAGGGGGACTAGCAAGGAGAAGGAGGTTCCTTTCATTACTCTTAGCACATCTGATGCAGTGGTTTCCAGAGAGTCAATCAACTGAAATAATAAATCCTTCCTAAATCCAGAATTCAAAGATCTTTCTAGTGCATGTCAGTTGACATGGCATTAATACTTCCTTCTGTGACCATTATATCACCATCCAAGCTCGGGCTCCCCTTTTTGCCCTTTCATGTTTAATATTAAATCTGATTTATCTGCAAGAGGGCTTTGTCATGTGCTCAGAAAAATCGAAAGGATTTCACCATCCATCCCTGAGGCAGAGCCATGGGTGGGAAAAGCATTGACCTGAGGAGAAAAGCACTGACCTCAGGGTAAAAACACCACATGCACCCTGGACAGAGCTCTCCACCATTACTCTCTTGCCACTTATCACCACTCCAGTGCCTGATTTTTACCTGTGTTGCTTGAGGTACTTGCTGACTCCCTGTTTTTCTTGAAGCTCAGTGCTCAGCAAACTCCAGGGGCTGAGCACAGCAGCAGCCACTGCTCTCCATTCCTTGATTTATGTGCTATTGAGCATAGAGAGATTCTAATGCACAATCTCACAGGGAAAACCCTGGTGCAGCTGGGTCTCCAAATGACTTCCTTGTATGTAGGACTCCTTTGTGCCTCCCATGAGATCCCATTACACCTCTTTCACTGTTTTTTCTTTAATTGCTGCAGATTTTTTTTTCATGCAGCACAAACTGACTGCTGATGGAGTCAGTGCCATGTGCTGATGGAGACACAGGAGGGTTGGCTGGAGGGAGTAATGGATGAGAGAGGAGATGCCAGTTGCAGATCATAGGGACATGTACAGCATTGTAATTGGTTGGCTTGCACAGATTTCCTCCCAAACAGCATTTTTTAATCTAAAAGAAAGCAAGTCTTGCTTCATTCATGGCTTCCCTGGAGGCAGCAGCAGCAGCACATTAAGGAAAAAAGAGAAGGAGGAGGAAAAAATAGTCAGAAGCACCAGGTGGCTGAATATCTTGCAGCCTAATTGATTCCTCTTTAATTAGAACAAAACCTGTTGCACTCAACCAGCATTCAGTGCCAGCTTTGGAGAAAGCAGCATCTTCCCTGGCCCTGTACCAGCACAGCTTGGCATGGAGGGAGGAGAGGAACCTCGTGGAACTGTGCAAAGCTGACAGTGCCTCCTCAACACCTGGGAATCAGGGCAAACTCCAGCTCCTACAACTTTCTTCAAGGCAGCAAGAGCAGGATGAAGGAGAGCCAACCATGTCAGTGTCTGGTGCACACTGAGCTGCAGCAAGGGACTTGGCTGGGATTAACTGGAGTAACTGAGACTTCACAGGGATTTCTGTGCCTGTGCCTGACCTCACTTGGGAGCTGCTCACCACTTCTCCCACAAATCCAGTTATTTTTAAAATGGGAAAGAGTTTAGCTTCATTTGCAGTGAAATGACTTCTCTGCTTTTTTGCCTTTTCAGTTTTGAGCAGATGTCCAAAACCTTGCATGGACTGGGGACTCCCCACCTGCAGGGCTGTATCTAGCCCTGAGGCCCCAAAATAAGGACGTGGAGCTGCTGGAGAGATTCCAGAGGTAGCCACGAAGATACTGCCATGGCTGCAGCACCTCTGCAGTGGAGATGGGCTGGGAGTTCAGCCTGGAGAACAGAAGGTTCTAAGGAGACCTTAGAGCCCCCTCCAATGCCTAAAGGAGCTCCAGGAGAGTTGGAAAGGGACTTTGGTCAGAGGTCTGGAGGTACAGGACGAGGGGAAATGGTTTCCCACTGCCAGAAGGCAGAGTTAGATGGGATACTGGGAGGGAATTCTTCCCTGTGATGGTGATGAGGCCCTGGGAGAGCTGCCCAGAGAAGCTGTGGCTGCCCCTGGATCCCTGGAAGTGTCCAAGGCCAGGCTGGACAGGGCTTGGAGCAGCCTGGTCTAGTGGAAGGTGTCCCTGCCCATGGCAGGGGGTGGGACAAGGTGAATTTTAAGGTCCCTTCCAGCTCACACCAGTCTGTGATTTCATGAAAATAGGCTCTGCACTCACTGATACAGGTTAGGTGGCAATGTCAAACCTCATCACCTGCAGCACCTGGTCACATCTCAAGTGCTTTTGGCAATGTCACTATGGTTTTAATTCTTTGGTTCTTGTGATGTGCAAGGGCTTCCCCTGGTGCAGGGTGGCTGTGGGGGCTCTCCTGTCCTCCCACAGCTTCTCCCCAGCAGACCCAGGAGCTGGACCCCACTCCTGGTCCTGGCTGCTAGTTCTGTTGAATATCATAATGGTTGAAGTGACAACTTGTCTGCAGGTTTTGTAGCAGAGCCCCCACCACCAGCTGGCTTGTGATGGCTGCTGTTGTTCCAACACAGTGACTGCTCCCCAGCAGAAACCCCCAAAATAATCCTTTAAGTAGCAAAGTATCATTTTCCAGCCCATCCCTGCTGAAAAACCTTTCTTACTGTGCAAGCACCAGGCCAGCAGCCTCTGGGAGACTGAGATGACTTTTTCCATCCATCGAACATGTAAAGGGACACAAATGCTATTCACACTGGCCTCAGCCCTCAGCAGCTCCATCCTTTGGGGATGCTCCCAGGAATTAAAGAGAAGAAAAGAAAGCTGATATGTAAACACTCAGAAGGTAAAAAGCATCCTGGCAGCCCTTGCATACAGCCCCAACCTTGCAGAAATGTCACTGTCACTGTCCAGCAGTTAACTAATCCCATTGGAATGGCCTGGAGCAAGAGCTGGGCATCCCTCTCTGGGTTTGTGAGGGCTCAGGGGCTGTTTTTGTGGTGCCAAGCTGTTTGGCTGATATTGCCCACAGTCTGGCTGCAGAGCTCACACCACTGCACTGATAATTAACAGTAATGAATGAGCCCCTTGGTGCCAGGAGTACCAAGGCTGGATAAATAAATTAGCAGCAGAGCAGCCTCAGTTTTACCTTGGAAAAGGAACACATTCAAGATGGAAATAGCTACAGGACAGGTCCCCACCTCATTTTATCTCTGCAGCAAGTGCAGGAGAGGGTTTCCTGAACGTTTTTCTTCCTGGGTTCAAGAGCTGGGGGCCAGATATGGGTTGCCCAGCTGGAAGCCACATCTCCTCTTCACTCACCACCCACCCCATGCCCTTGGAAGCAAAAGCTTCTCTGCAGGGAGTGAGACTCCCAGCTCCTGACTGGGGGAATGCCAGCATTCAGAGGCTGTAGCTCAGCGCCAGAGCAGTTGCCTGCCTGCAGAGGCAAAGCCTGATCCAAAGCCTCTGTTCCCTGCCTGCCCCTCCCTCGCCCCCAGGAGTTTCCTCCCACATCCTGCTCGCTCCCAGCAGGCAGATGCTGATTCAAACCTGTGGAGCTGTTTGCTTGGGGTTTTCCTCTACCTTCTGGAAGGCCAGTAGTTCCCCACAGTTCATAAAAGTTATATCTGTAAGGAACTCTTTAGCAAAACAATAGCTTTTTTTTTTTTTCCTTCCTCTCTTTTTTTTTTTCCCTCTTTTCTTCCAAAGTGCATTGCCCCTTCTGTCACTGCACATTCCAGCACTGATGCAGGCACATTGCACTGAGTTGTGTAAAGATGCCCAGATCTTCACACCAACAGCATCCTCCTCCTCCTCCCTCTCACTGCTGGGACTGGGAAAGTAAAGGGCAAACACAAGGAGGTGGAGATCCATGCTATGGCCATTATTACCTTTCTCTTTGGAGAAACTATAATCCTGAACCATTAATAAAAACAGATTTAATGCTGCACATAAAGATTAAAATGTTTTGCCTTAGCTTCATGGGCAGTATCAGTACTACAGCTGCCTTTGTATGGCACTAAGCCATTAATCCTGGAAATGAAGCTCCAAGGGTTTAATCACCTATCAGAGAGACCCCTGGACTCTGATAGAGAGTATTTTTAGGATCTTTTAGGATTAATATTTTTAGGATTAAGAGGTATTAGCTCAAAACTAAAAAAGCCCAATCTATTGATTCATCACAATTAATCTACTGCACATCACCTTCCTCTTCCTCCTTCTCTGCTGGCCCCACAACACCATGTTTAGCTACGGGAGTTGCTTCTGTTGGCATCCTCCTAGCCTGCATATAAGGTTGGAATTTAGGGCACCAGTCCCTCAGCCTGCAATCTTCAGAGTGAGCTGAAGCCAGCAGTGCCCCATTGCCAGGCTCTGAGCAAGGCTCAGAGTGGTGCTC
This sequence comes from Muscicapa striata striata, assembly GCA_030060385.1. Classification (NCBI taxonomy): domain Eukaryota; kingdom Metazoa; phylum Chordata; class Aves; order Passeriformes; family Muscicapidae; genus Muscicapa; species Muscicapa striata. The sequence continues at coordinate 93,166 of JAREIS010000359.1, read as the reverse complement.
AATGGGAAAGGATCCAGCTTCCCTTTATCTCAATCAATGCATTCACTTTGGGAGTGTTATTTGTGTGCCCTTTGCACCCCAGACAACTTTTGTCCCTGTTTTTTTAAAGGTGAGTGATGAACTGGAGGGAGCAGCCCAGCTTTGGTGTTTGAGCAGAGTTGAATGAGCATGGAGAGCCTCAGTGCAGAGCCAGAGGAAGGAGCATCTGCCATGCCATCAACCCCCTACACTCCTTTCTTGAGCCACAGCCCAAGAGCATGGGAACCAAAAATTCTTTTTAGAGCAGGTGTCTGGAAAAGCCCTCATTGCTCCCATAAAACAAGGCATCAGGGGGTGCCCCCTGATTTTACAAAGTGCCCAGCAGCTCCTGGCATGGGGGGTCCAGAGATGTGACTGCAGCCTCAGCTTCCCTCTGCACAAGGGAACACTGGGCTCTTCCCAAACTGTGCAGGTGGATCCTGAGGAGCACAAAGCTGCTTCCCAGGGATGAACAGGACAGCTCAGCACTGTTGAGGGGAATGACTGCACCCAGCACAACCCTCATGGCACAAAATTTCACTTTGGCAAGGGGTCCCTGTGTCAGGAATGCCTCCAACATCACTCCACAGTTGGCCCCAGTGGCAGAAAGAAAAGAGCTCTCCCAGCTTGCAGAACAGAGGGTCTGAGGCACTGATAGATGTACGTATAGATCATATATTTGTGTGTGTAAATCTGCACAGAGAGCTGCATCCTTACACACCCGCACAGGTAAATACTTCTAGATACTGACCTCTTCAGATTAAAGTCCAAGGCACTTTTTACAGTGAACAGGTTAAAGCCATAGTTTAAAACATGCCTGTTTCTGGGTACAGCTCGGGTTTATGGCAATGCTGTGGGGATGGGCTGTTGTCATATGGGCCAGTCCCCACTCTTGTCCTCCAGCTGAGAGACTGGCCCTGAAGGAGGAATGTGAGCCCGGGACTGGATCCTGACCACAGAGACATGCAAGCAGCTCCTGCTGGGGCTGGGGCTGGGGCTGCAGCACCCAGACCCCAGCGGGGGGAAGAACACTTTGGGCGGAAGAAGGAGCAGAGCTCGGTGCACCAGGGCCCTCAGCCAAGAGCACCCACTGGGCAGGTGGTTCTGGAGCCCTGCCTGGTGCCTCGTGGGGCTCTGAGGTGGCTCATCCCATAGGGAAATAACTAATGCCATGGAGAAAGTTTTTCTCTCTCCTGTAAAAGCTCCTCTCTACAACCTCAAACCCTTTGGATACCTTTTAGGAGGGAGCTTGGATTTAGGTGAGAAGAAGCTCAGACCAGTCCAGAGCCTGGCAGCAGAATCTTACCAAACTGCTGAGCAATCATCACCCACCAAACATACCTGGTGGCCATGGCACAGGGCTCTGAGCTGCCTGGGAGGTGCTGGGCAGGAGAAGCCCAAGGGACAGTGGTGCAGAGGACCAGGAATGCCCTGGCAGCCCCAGACCTAGCTGGCAGCAGCAGAGGCTCAGCCCTGGCCTCTCAGAAGAACCAGCTGCTTTCCTCCATCAGAGCTGGTTTGTGCAGGGAGATTTCAGGTCTGGGGTTCAGCAAGGAGCATCCAGATCTCATGGCAGCTCACTGCTGCTAGGGCTCTGCTGGGTTGGACTGGCCTGGAAGGGTGAGACCAGCACAGCTCTGACAGTGGTAACAGTGTCACAGCATGGCAGTGACTGCAGCTCTGATCAGGAAAGGCCAGTGTGGGAACTTTTAGACTTTCTCTGGACAAAAGCAGCAAGAATTGGTCCCATAGGTGCTGCTCATTCCCAGACACGTCATGCTCTGTGAAGACTGGCCAGGACAAAGTATGAGTGCCAAAGAGCAGTTTAAGACTTGTGATCCAGCAGGGATCAGGTCCAGCAGCTCAGTGGCTGCAGATAAGGAAGTGATGCTCTCTGGGGCTCAAGGAGTCCATAGAATCACAGAATCATGGAATCTCAGAGTAGTTTGGGTTGGAAGGGATTTAAAGCTCATCTCATTCCACCCCGTGCCATGGGCTGGGATACCTTCCACTAGACCAGGTTGCTCCAAGCCCCATTTAACCTGGCCTTGAACACCTCCAGGGGTGGGGCAGACACAACTCTGGGCAGCCTGTTCCCAGCTGGAAGGCTGAGAAAAAGCAGTCCCTGCAAACTTGTCTCATTTCTCTTTCATGCTCAGGGTCTTGTCCTCCTGTGCCATCATTCTCTGAGGCTGAGCAAAAGATGCAGCTCCTCAGGGCAGGGTGTGAAATGTGGACTGGACATGTCCCAGTCTCTTAGCCCAAGTAATAAGTGAAAGGACAAGAGAAAATGCCTGAAAGTTGTGTCAGAGGAGGTTTAGGTTGGATACTGGGAAAATTTCTTACATCTAAGTGTGGTCAGGCTCTGGTACAGCCTGCCCAGGACAGTAGTGGAGTCCCCATCCCTGGAGGAATTTAGAAGATTTGTGTATGTGGCACTCAGGCACATGGGTGAACAGTGGCTTGATGCTGGGCTAACAGTTAGACTTGATGTTCTTAGAAGACTTTTCCAATCTTAATGATTCCATAATTCTATGAAAATGTGCTCTGCACCACTGCTTTCTCAAAAGCCTCTGTCCTGGAGGAAAAGGGGAAGTTTGACTCTTGCAGAGCCCAGGGAGCAGAGTCCCTCCTGCTGGAGGAGACAATCTGGGGGGGCATGGCTTTCCAGAACCTGGGAAAAATGGGGAGTCTGACCTTTCTTTAGGGAGAAGCAAAGCTCTGGTACCATTGGGCAACACACAGATCCAGAGCTGCTAGAGGTCAACTTCCAAGTAATGGGAATTGGGAGATAAAGGATAAAGACTGGGGTTCTGCACCTCTCCCTGCCTGCCTGTCTCCCATCCTCATTGGCAGTAGTAGCTGTACTCAGAAACAGACATTTTTGGCAGCAGCCTGGCGTTGCTGCCTGCTAACAACCGTGTTGGGTACAAAACCATAATTGAAATTACCATAACCATCATAATATAGCAATATATTTCATAGTTAAAATAAACTATTATGCTTTCCCCTATCATTAAAAAAGAAGCGAGCAGTACAGAGGCAAGATGCAAACCCAGGTCAAAGCTCCTTCAGTCTGGACAGAAACATCCATGAGTTTGCAGAGAGACCGTGGAATTTTTCTGGTATTTCTAGGACAGTTCCTTGCAGGTGGCGCAGGAAGGAGAGTCGTGAAGCAAATAAAGCCCCCAAGACTGTGCTAAAAATGAGGCTGTCTGGGTTAGGTGGGTCCTGGAGGGGCACTGGGGATTGGCCTCATTGGGCTGTGGGATCAGATGCTTCGCAGCTGCAGGAGTTCGGCATCTCTGCCATTTTCCTCTTGTGCTGTTCCTCCTCCTTGGTTGGTGATCTCAGCTCTTCTCTCTGTTTATCCCAATGTCCCTTAGGGTATCCAAAGTGATCATCTCAGGTGTGTGGACAGGACTGGCTGAGGAGCATTTACTGGAGTTGTTTACTGGGGCTGTGCCAGCCCAGGCTGCTGGTGACCAAGAGCTGCCATCAGGGCTGGGGGCTCCCCACCATCCCTGCCCTCACTGTGGCTTTGGGTCAGCTCTGTGGTCCTGGCAGCAGGGCTGGAGGGGGGGTTGGTCTTGGTGCTGGCCACGGTGGAGTCCAGTGCCAGGAGCAATGGATCAGGGCTACTGGCACCAGTGTTGAAGAACTGGCAGGGGTGTGGGTGAAGGGGCGGGATAGGGGCTTTGGGGATTGGGATGGGGACTGGGGGTGTGGAATGGGGGGTGCAGAGGTGGGATAGGGGTGTGGGATGCAGGGTGCAAGGTGCAAGGCATAGGGTGCAGACCCTGGGCTGCCAGGTCCCAGGCAGAAGGGCTGTTGCAGTGCAGGTTGTGCTGAGGTGAGGCCAGGGGAAGGAGGCTGTGGGGTGCACAGGGCTCCACTGTCCCAGCCCTCTTGAAATCCCACTGCAGCAGTAGCTGCTCTGGCCCAGAACAAGGGTCTCTTGCTCCTGTTGCAATCCCAACACTCTCTGTGATCCTCACCACCTCCAGCCTTGGGGCCTGTGAGCTGACAGCACCTGCTCTTGTCTCACTTGGTTGGATTTTCCAGACTTGGTCATTAGCCTGGCAGGGAGGTTCCTGGATTCCTGCTGGCAATATTGATCTTTAAGGATCCATACTTCCTCTGGCTCTCTGATGCCCCAGGACACGTCTTTGCACCTTGCCTCATGCACAGCACCATTCCATGGGCAGTTTGCTCCTATCTGAGGCCCAGAAAGTATTTTTCTCCACAAGCTGCCTGCAGGGTAGGGAAAATGCTGCATTTCAGACTCTTTCTCAGAATTTCTAATATATTCTCCATTGCTATGCTGGGAACCTCCTGACAGAGATGAGCAGGAGCTTCTACTGGCAAGAAGGACAGGGGGGCACCCACAGACATATGGGGAGCAGCAGCTGGGCTGAGAATAGATCATGGGGATCTTCCAAGGCAGCAGTGAATTCCCAGCCATCCATGGGATATCAATGACACTAATTACAAGTGCTCATTCCCAGAAGGACCAGTAGCAATGGGCAGGTGCCTTCTGAAGGCAACAGGGATGACCATGTTTGGTCCCCTGCTACCAACACATCTGCAGCACAGGGATCTTATTTTGCAGCACTCCTGCTGTTGCCTCACAGCCTTCTTCCTCCTCCTTCTCCTCCTAGGGCCAGCATGGGGGCAGTACTCACTAACTACTGCTTTTTTCTATGTAACGCCAGCTGCAGGACACAAGTAGAGAAAACCACCTCACACCACTGGCAGCAAAGAAATTCTTCAGCATTGGGGGTGTAGGGGTGGTGGTGCAGGAGGGCGGTGTCTCTGCCCCTACGTGCGCACAAAATCCAGCATTATTTATGGAAGGGAAAAAGTTACAGAGGAGAGCGTTACAGGCTGAGTATACCTGGAGTAACACAGTGACTGATTACAATTACTGACACTGCTGGGTGAGGTGTAATTAATATTGCAGAGTAATTACATAGTTACTTCATCTGTTTAAAAATATATAAATATTCTCTGCTGAGTTTTCATGGAAAGCAGCAAACACCAACCCCAAAATCGGAGCCTGGCGCAGCTCCATGCGAGGATCCAGGAAAGCCAGAACACGACACTGGGGAAGAACTGAGGAGGAAAAAGGGAGAAATGGTGAAAGCAAAACAGAAAGTGTCTGGTTCCAGAAGCAGCCAAGTGATGCCAAGGGTACCTCAGGAAGCTGAACACCAGCAGAAAAGTATAATGGAGTCTGAGGTGCTGCACTTTGGCAGGCATGGGCAGCAGTGCCATTGCCGAGACGGTGCCAGAGAGTGCTGCTGCCCTCCACCAAACCCAGCAGAAGTGGCATGAAGGCGATGGGCTTTGTTTTAAACAGATGAAGCACCTGCCCCTGCTACCACATCACTTGCCAGTGAGCTCCTGCTTGATCCTGGTGCCAACTGGGCTCAAGCACGGATGTTCCCAGCACAAGTGGAGACGGTTGCAGCTGATGGGGTGTTCATCCAGCACTTCTGAGACTGCTGCAAAGAGCCCACTGGCTTTGCAAAATGCTGGGAGGCTCCCAGCAGGCAGTGATGTGAGCACCTGGAGACCCCCTCAGCGCCTGGGCTGGCCTGCCAGCCCCATGGGCTGGGGGCAGCCCTGCGTGGCCCTGCACGCTGTAGGCACTGCTTTCCTGGCTCTGGCACATGCCTCCAGGCAGGATATGACACTAAGGACCAGAAAGAAGAAGTGTCCATTGTTCTTCTCTGGGTAGAAAACATTCACAGCTCCAGAGAACTCCCCAGGAAGGTTACAGCCAGACATTGTCACCCAGCTGTCAGCGTGAGGGGGCTGTCCTGTGGATCCTGGCAAGGAGATGGGATGGAGCATCGGCAGCGTCAGCCAGAGCCTGCAGAACGAACCCCCCACACTGGCATCTGCCTGGCGAGGTTTGGCAATCACGAGAGGGGCAGGGGGCGAGGGGAGTGCCCCAGGCAGAAAAGCTCTCCCTCCGGTGTCTCCGTTGCTTCAGTGCTTCTGACTCGGTGTTTTTTTGTTTTGTTTTGTTTTGTTTTGTTTTGTTTCGTTTTGTTTTGTTTTCAAATGTGAAGACCTGAGATTGAGCGTGGGTTTTCCGTCTCTCATCGGACGCCGCGGCACAGGCTGGCCCAAGGCATCACCTTCTGTCCCCTTCCTTCACCACGTGTAGAGGCACCTGAACGGGGATGCAATTCCCGATACCAAGGCGTTGGCAAAGCTCCGAGCGTTGCTCGGCACTGCTGGTCCCACTGGCTCCAGCTGGAGGGTCCTGCAGCGGTCCAAGGACCAGAAGAAAGTTCACAGAGACCTCATGATCTGTGTGGAAATGCTTCCCCTGTCCACGCTGGGGCTGAGGGGCTGCGTTTTAGCAGCTGCTTGAGCTCGTGTAAGGGGTGGGGAAGGAGGTGGAGCTGACCCCGATGGGGCTCTCAGACAGAGGTGTTTGGGGGGTGCCCACTGGCACAGCAACCCCCCGGGCCTCCAGGACGGCGGAGAGCAGGCGCTGCTGCTGCTGGCGCAGCATGTCGGCCATCAGCAGCGGCAGCGAGTTGAAGCTGGCGCTGAGCTGCTCCAGCTTGGACTCCAGGCCACTGATCTGCTTTTCCAGGTCCTCACTGCGGTCATTTAGCTCTGTGATGAGGTCGTACATCACGTTCTGCATCTGGGGGGACACAGGGGACAGTGGTGGGGTTAGTACCATGGCTGGAGGGGTTAGTGCCACTGCCACTAGCAGAGCTCACCCCTTTACCCCTTTCTGCCCTGAGAGCTGCCCCATCTCAGCCCACCCCAGGTTCTCCAAGGGTTCTGTGACTGCAGTTTGGCTCATCCCTGGCCATCAAAGCAAGGAAACTGTGCTGGGCCTGTGCTGCTGAGCAGTGGTATCCCTTGCAGAAAGGGTTGCAGGGAACCCCTGGCTCATGTATGTGTTTCTCCTCCTGCTTTGCAAGGGCAGCCATCCCACAGCAGCTATTCCTTGCTGACATTTACTGAGTCGGAGCATTTTGCGGTCAGCCAAGTCTGCTTTAGTTTTTCCAAGGGAAGAAAAACACTCAGTCTGGCCAAGCCACAGGGTCCCCGAGGGACTTGCCTTCGAGAGGTCGACAAGGGTGTTGGCTTGGTCACTCAGCTTCCTCTGCTCCATCTTCACGCTCCGTAACCTGGGGAGAAGGAAAGAGCACATGGCTGTACTCCCTCTCCTCTTTCAAGCAGCATCTGGAGACCTGCCTGCATCCTGGGCAATGGAAAACTCTCCCCACGCCCCTGCCAGGAACAGGATCCTGGTTTATCCAGAGCTCAGTCTGCCCCCAGCCCACTGCACAGCCTCTTACTGGTGGATGGCTTGTAGGAACTTCCTCTGGTGCTTTCTGACTTTAGCATGGTCGATCTTCTTCAACAGCTTGGTGTGCTTGTAGATAAGCCACGTTTCCCGCAGGACGTTGGCTGCTGCATTCTTGATCTGAAAAGGAAGAGTGGCTGCAGGTCACCAGCGATGTGAGATTTCACAGAGACACTGCTCTGGCTCTGCCATGAACCAGTGTTGCAAGAGCACTTGACCTGCCCCAGCTGGAGCTCAGGTTTGCACCCGCTCTGTCTCCTGGGCTGATGCAAGGGACAATGAGCAGTGCAAGCAGGAGTGAGAGAAGGCAGAGCTGTTGGCCTTTGGTGCACTCACATCCCAGCCCTACTCTGCACTCATGCTCCAGCACTCGGCTCTTTGCCTACACACAAAGTTGTACCATAAGCCTCAAGAAAAAATCCCAGAGTTTTTCTTGATTCCTGCACCCATCTGCCAATCCTGGCAGGTCCCAGTTGAGCTGCCGGCACTGGGACATGACTTCTGCAGACTCTCCAGCTAAACCACAGCTCATTCCTCATTCCAGGAGGAACTGGCTGCTGCCTGCCTGGCACGGAGCCTGCAGATCCATATCAATGGCCAGTGCAGCAGGGCTGACCAGCTGTTTTGCTTTCCCAGCCTGGTCACACCAAGGTCCTGACTATTCCTGGGGTGTCAGGGCTGTGTCTGGGGCTTTGCTCTCTGGGGTGAAGTGGGTGCCCTGATTGCATCCCCCCACTGGTTGCCTTCCCAAGGGCTGCACTGATGCTCATTTTGCCACCATTCCCTCTAAAACATATTCTAGTGTGCAGAGCCCATTATATGACCAACCAAGCAAGCACTGTTGGTTTGCTGATGCTTTGCCATGATGAGGCTGCCAAGACCAGCAACCTCCTGCTGCTCCTGCATGTTACCAGAGATGTGACACCAGACTCTGCTGTGACAGGGTCATACCATGAATGCCTCACTGCTGGCTCTGGGTCCCTCCTCAGGGGAGGTGTGGTTCTTATCTGTGGTGGGCACTGAATCACCAAAACCCAGTTATCTTCCTGACACCACGAGAAGTGAGATCATGCTCTGCAAGAGGACAGAGTATGCTCCCAGGGAGAGCATCACCTAAATCCTGGAACTGAGCTGGTGCTCTTTGTGCCTGCACTCTGTCCACAGCACTTGGACAACTTCCTCAGCACCTGCAGGTCCCACATCCAAAGATTCCAACACCTTCCTCTCCTGTTGTAGCCTCACCCAGAGATGCTGACACCTTCTTCCACTCTGGTACCCACTCCCTCCTGCCATGGTAACCCAAATCCCAAGCTCCTGGCACACAACAATGCCCCCAACTCCTGCTGGCCCCCATAGCACCTTACCCTCTTTGTCAGTTGTGTGTCCATCATGAAGTTGTGGACGTGCTTCTCAGCTTTGGTGAGCTCCAGCTTCCTGGCCACCACAGCCACCACCAGTGCTGTACATCCAGCACCCTGTCCAGCGACATTAGTTGAGGAAACAGTTTGTCACCCTTTTGTGACAGCAGCACTCCCACCCTCAGCCTTGCAATCTGCTAATTAACTAAAGCTGCATGTCCTCCCCATTATCCTAAAAAGAAGATATTACAGAGCCTGGGTGTCCTTGAGTGGCTGATGATGGGCTGTGTAACTAATGGGAAAGGCCAGGGCTGTTAACAAGGTCAGCAGCAGTCGGTGGTGAGCCTGTGCCTCTGTGGGCCAGAGATCTGCCCTGTGCCAGTGCCCAGTGGGATGGGGAGCCCTTCACCCCCAGGAGGTCTGGGATGGGAGAGCAGTGGGGAAGCACCAGGCAACATGGGTGAGACCAGAGGAGGAGGAGGCCTAAATGAAATTGCCATGCACCCAACTGCACCAGCTGGGAGCTCACTTATCCTGGCAACTGGGGCCAGATCTGTGTGGCAGCCACCAGCTCATCTGTGCACATCTGTGCCAGGGTGTCCTTTCCAGAGCCTCCCTGCTGTGCTCCTGAGCTCTGCCCACTGCTGCTCCTAGCAGCTGGGTTGCTTCCCCCTAGTGCTCTGGCAGAGTGCTGTCAGCCTTAGAGCTCTCCTTAAGAGTCATCAATTAACCTGATACCCTGAATCCTTCAGCATCCCCAAAGGTCCTGCTGCACACTCCTGACTCCCACCACCTCTCTCTTCCTGCTGGAGTGACTGCCCCTGGGGCTGACTGGGGAAGCCCAGCAAAGCCTCCAACCCCAGTGGGCAGGGGTGTCTCCATTCCCAGGGTGGGGGGCTGTGCTGGGTGTGGAGGGACACTGTGACAGCTGGTGTCTCACTTCAAAGTAACCACTGGTAGGGGAAGAGCTTTGGGAGCTTGCAGTGCTGGGATCCCCTCAGTTGAACCAGCAGCTTCTCCTCTGCTGGCAATTGCTGCATCACCCCCATCCACAGGGATTTTCTCCCTTGCTTGGCTCCCACCAATAATACCAGCCTTGCTGTGTCTGACCTTATCCAAGACAGATCAAAGACCTGAAGATAATATAGAATTAATACCTCTTGGTGGAGCCTCCCCAGCTGGTATTCACAGGCTGTCAGCTCGGTCTGCCCTAGCTGGGAGGAGGGATGGCCCCATCCCAGGGCCTGGAGCTGAGGTGGGCAGAGCTGGGGTGGATCTGTGGAGGAGCCATGAGCACAGGGCCCCCAGCTGCTCCTTCAGCAGCCCTGGCTGGAAAGTCCCACAAGCCAGAAGATCTTGTGGTGGGCTCCTTGGGGCTGGAGGCCCTGGAGAATGGTGACCTTTTGGCCAGAAGGAAAGGAGCCCATGGCAAATAAGCAATGGAAACCAGATGGTGTGGACCAGGATGGCCAAGGCATGCTAAGGTGCCTTTCTGCTCCCTGGGGACATCACTGACTCCACCAAAGGCCCTCCACCTTTACTGAATGTGGGTCCAAATCTACCCCAAATTCATCAGCTGAGATAACACCATCAACTTCCAGGCTATGAGACCTCAGAGCTGAAGTCATTAGGCCTTGTACATGGACAAAGCAGCTGAGAAACAGGTCAGGTCCCTGTAAAATCCAGTGGCTCTGCTGCTGCAATGGAGACAGGCAGAGCCCACAGAATGCATAAGCAGCTTGGCATGGCCCTTACCATGATGCCAGTGAGCAGGCAGACCCCCTTCCCACAGTAGGTGTGTGGGACCATGTCACCGTAGCCGATGGAGAGGAAGGTGATGGAGATGAGCCACATGGCACCCAGGAAGTTGCTGGTCACATCCTGCTGGTCATGGTACCTGCCAAGGAGACACAGACATCAGTGTCACAGCAGGGGACAGGGATGGATGTGGCAGAAATGGGGGTACCTGGGCACAGGGGTACCTGGGCACAGGGGCTCCCCCAGCACGGGCTGTGCTGCAGTACAGGATTAACAACACAGTAGGATGTGCCATAGTAGCAGTGGTTGCACAATTTCTGGCACTGGAAAACCCACATGGACAAAATGAGAGCAAAATCTCATTGGAAAGGGCTTCTGCTTTCAGTCAGACCTGTCACCACATCCCAGTCCTGTTGTGTGTCCCCGGTGTCATGCGGTGCTGCAGCAAGGATTGGCTGATGGCAGAAAGAGCTGTGGCTCTGCAAAGCCCCAGACCACAGCAGCTCCCTTGGCATCCTCCCCTGCATCCCAGTGGTGCTGCAGCCTGGGCTGTGCTGCCCCAGAGGACAGTGCTGTCAGCAGAATTGCTGGGGATGGATCCTGTCGAGCCTCTGGTGGCATGCTCTTGGTTTTCAGGAACAGCTCACGCACTCAAGACACAGCACATGTGGAGTGGCTGCAGCTTTGGGAATGCTGCAAATTTTCCAGGTCCCTGCTGAGATGTGAGGTCAATGACCACTCTGGCTGTCCCAGACATTGGCTGTGGCTCTTGCAGCAAACAAGCAACCAGGGGCCCCAGCTGCCTCCAGCTGCCCAGGGCTGGTGCAAGCACAGCCAAGCCATGCAGGTATGTTTGCTGAGGGATGCAGGGCTGACTCCTGGCCCAGCCTGCAGTGGGACTCAGCCCTGAGTCGGCAGGGGCAGGCAATGCCTTTACCCCTCTTTGAATAGGATGGTTGTTTTCCTGCCTCCCTGGCAGGCTTCTCCCAGCCTCTTCACAGAATCCAGAGAGGGAAAACAGATGGAGCTTTTGGCAATCCCAACTCCAAGATCATCACTTGCAGAGCAGTTGGGTTTTCTCCTCTTCTGAAATGTTTTTCCCCCAGCTGGAGACTCAAATGAGGACCTGGTGCAGGAGAGAGCACCCTCAGCCGTGGTGAGACTCACTCTGGGTAGGGCTGGCCAGGGGAGCTGGAGCTGTTGGCCACAGTGGCACTCCCCAAAATTCCAGCACCAGCAGCGGGGCATGCACACTTATCCCACCCAGTGGATTCTCCTGAGGAGAGCTGAGCCCACCTCATCCTGCAGGATGGAATGTCCTGAGGGGACAACCCCAAAGCATCATGCTGGGCAAGGGGGTTACAGGCATACTGGACAGAGGGACATTTTCCATTCTGAGTAGCACTTTGAGCAAGAATTGACAAACCAGAGGGGCTGGCACACGCCATGGCTGGTGTGGGCAGAAAGAGGGGCCACCTTCTCACGCCAAGGGCTGCCACAGCCAGTCAGACACCAGCACTGCTTTCTGTTGTCCCCTTGTCTGCCTGCCCCCACTAAGCCCACAGCCAGCCTCAGCACCGTGGCAGCTGTCAGCATCACCCCACTGCCACTGCCATTGCCACTGCCACTGCCACTGTCATTGTCATTGTCACTGCCATTGCCACTGCCATTGCCATTATTACTGCCACTGCCATTGCCATTACCAGTGCCAGTGCCATTGCCAGTGCCAGTGCCAGTGCCACTGCCACTGCCACTGCCACTGCCACTGCCATTGTCACTGCCATTGCCATTGCCACTGCCACTGCCCCATTTCCACTGCCATTGCCATTACCAGTGGCAGTGCCATTGCCACTGCCACTGCCACTGCCATTGCCATTGCCATTGCCAGTGCCATTGCCATTGTCACTGCCATTGCCATTGTCACTGCCCTTGCCACTGTCACTGCCACTGCCACTGCCATTGCATTGTCACTGCCATTGCCACTGCCACTGCCACTGCCACTGCCATTTCCACTGCCATTGCCATTGCCATGCCAGAGTGGCAGCCCCATCCCGGCTGAACCAACACCAGGGCATTTGCAGCCCCAACTCGGGCTCCAGGCTGGCTGCAGCCCCGCCCAGCAGAGGGCTGGCTGCACCAAGGAGCACCCAGTGAGCACCCAGTGAGCACACAGTGAGCACACAGTGAGCACACAGTGAGCACACAGTGAGCACACAGTGAGCACACAGAGAGCACCCAGTGAGCACACAGTGAGCACCCAGTGAGCACACAGTGAGCACACAGTGAGCACACAGAGAGCACACAGTGAGCACACAGTGAGCACACAGAGAGCACACAGTGAGCACACAGAGAGCACCCAGTGAGCACCCAGTGAGCACACAGTGAGCACCCAGTGAGCACACAGAGAGCACACAGTGAGCACACAGAGAGCACACAGTGAGCACACAGAGAGCACACAGTGAGCACCCAGTGAGCACACAGTGAGCACACAGAGAGCACACAGTGAGCACACAGAGAGCACACAGTGAGCACACAGAGAGCACACAGTGAGCACACAGTGAGCACCCAGTGAGCACACAGAGAGCACCCAGTGAGCACACAGTGAGCACACAGAGAGCACCCAGTGAGCACCCAGTGAGCACACAGAGAGCACACAGTGAGCACACAGTGAGCACACAGTGAGCACCCAGTGAGCACCCAGTGAGCACACAGAGAGCACCCAGTGAGCACACAGAGAGCACCCAGTGAGCACCCAGTGAGCACACAGTGAGCACACAGTGAGCACACAGTGAGCACAGTGAGCACACCAGTGAGCACCCAGTGAGCACACAGAGAGCACACAGTGAGCACACAGAGCAGTGAGAGCACACCCAGTGAGCACACAGTGAGCACACAGAGAGCACCCAGTGAGCACACAGTGAGCACACAGTGAGCACACAGTGAGCACACAGTGAGCACACAGTGAGCACACAGTGAGCACACAGTGAGCACACAGTGAGCACACAGTGAGCACACAGTGAGCACACAGTGAGCACACAGTGAGCACACAGTGAGCAGTGACACAGTGAGCACACAGTGAGCACACAGAGAGCACAGTGAGCACACAGTGAGCACACAGTGAGCACACAGTGAGCACACAGAGAGCACACAGTGAGCACCCAGTGAGCACACAGTGAGCACACAGTGAGCACACAGAGAGCACACAGTGAGCACACAGTGAGCACACAGTGAGCACACAGAGAGCACACAGTGAGCACACAGTGAGCACACAGTGAGCACACAGTGAGCACACAGTGAGCACACAGTGAGCACACAGTGAGCACACAGAGAGCACACAGTGAGCACACAGTGAGCACACAGAGAGCACACAGTGAGCACACAGTGAGCACACAGCACCCAGCACACAGTGAGCACACAGTGAGCAGTGAGCACCAGTGAGCACACAGAGAGCACCCAGTGAGCACACAGTGAGCACACAGAGAGCACCCAGTGAGCACCCAGTGAGCACACAGAGAGCACACAGAGAGCACACAGAGAGCACACAGTGAGCACACAGTGAGCACACAGAGAGCACACAGTGAGCACACAATGGGCACACAGAGAGCACACAGAGAGCACACAACAGGCACACAATGGGCACACAGTGAGCACACAACAGGCACACAATGGGCACACAGAGAGCACACAGTGAGCACACAGTGAGCACACAGTGAGCACACAGCAGGCACACAACGGGCACACAGAGGGCACACAATGGACACATAATGGGCACACAACAAGCACACAGTGAGCACATTTGTGAGCACACACACACGGCTGAGCACACAAGGAGTACAAAGGGTGAGCACACACACATGTGAGCACACACACACAACGAGCACACACACAGGTGATCACACGCACAACGAGCACACACAACGAGCACACAGGTGAGCGCACACACAGGTGAGCACACGCACATGTGAGCACACACACACAAGAGCACACACACATGTGAGCACACACACACAAGAGCACACACACATGTGAGCACACACACAACGAGCACACACACGTGAGCACACGCACATGTGAGCACACACACAGGTGAGCACACACACAAGAGCACACACACAGGTGAGCACACACACAGGTGAGCACACACACATGTGAGCACACACACAACGGACACAGGTCGGCGGGCCGGCTGGCAGCGCTGGCGGCCCCGCAGGCGCTGTGTGCCGTGTGCCGTGTGCCGTGTGCCGTGTGCCGTGTGCCGTGCCGTGGCCAGGCGAGCAGGCGATGTTGCTTAGCGACTCCTGCCTTCGGAGAGGTGCGGCCCCGCGGCGCGCACGGGAGGATGCTGCGCCCACAACGCTGGAGAGCACAGCTCAGTGCCGAGGAGACGTGCCACGACCCCAGTCTGAGAACCACGTCTTGGAGAGGCACAACCACTTCTCAACTGCCCGGCCCCAGTGGGTGCGGGTTGGGAATGGTCCTGCAAACCGCAGCAAATTGGTTTCCAGCGCCAGTGATATCAGTGTGGACAGGGAGACACATCCTGGGTAGCTCCCGTGGGAGCTGTGTGACGCCCAGGGCTGGTGCATGCACAAGTGATATTGCATCCCTCACACATGGAGCATGTCCCAGGGGCTCTGCATTCCCCCAGTTCTGCATCCCCCAGGACTGACGCATCTCCAGCCCACCTGGGTTTGCTCCTGCCTCTCTGTACATAGAGGGAGGTGATGGCAGCTGCGGTGCCAGTGATCTGCAGTGCCGCCTTGTCTGCATAATTTCTGTTTGGTTTTTTTTTCCCCTAATAGTTCTTCATTGCATTTTCCAGCCTAAGCCTCGCCAGGTGGGGGATTACCCTCCTGTGTGTGTCCTGGGTGCCTGTTCGCCCGCTCCCTGTTTAGGAGGCATAAACCACAATTTCTCAAACACAATTAGGCAGTGCCTGAGAATCCAGCTCATAAGGAGAGCATCATTAAGGGAGGCAGGAAGGCAAACACAGCCAGTAAAAGCTCATAAAATCTCAGTGTGCCGTCCCACACCACTGCTGCAGCACTTACAGTTGCCCTAATACTCCTTTGCAGCATAACCAGAGCAACGGGTCCAACCCTGGGGAAGAGGGGGGTGGCCTTCCTCTCACTTTGCAAGCAATCTGGGAGCAATCTGGGTGTCCCAGGTAACCCTGGGGAGCCAGTAGGTGTGATCTCTAGCACCTTAGTTCCAAGGATGACACAAAAGCTTTTGGACAGCCTGCCCTCCCTTCCCCTGGTGCTGCTGGCACCCTGCACTGTGGCTGTAAAAACCTTCTGGCACAGCACTGGGATGCCACCACTGCAGCCCCCTGGTTCTCTCAGTAGACAAAGAGTGGTGGCAGGTCCCCAGGAGATGGAGGTGCAATGATACCCACCAGGCTGGTCGCCACAGCAACCCCGGTGCTGAGCACACTGATGCTGGCATGATGCCATCAGGCTGTGGGTTTGTCACCACAGTGTTGTCATGGCAGTGCTGCTAGAGCCTGAACCAGGCACTGTCACTTATCATCAGCACCTCTGGCCCCTCCCCACAGAGTCCCCCAGCTCTCACCATTCTCCTGGGGCTTCTGGCACCACACAGTGTCCTCTTCCACAGGGACCCTGCCTGGTCCAGGTACTGCACTGTGGGGACAAGGCTGACCCTGCTCTGCTTCCTGCCTGTGTAGAGAATTTATCATCTGGTAGCAACAGGGCTCAGTGGAGGAAATCTGTGGCTGCTGAGGCCCCAGAGCCCTTACAGGGTGTTGGGACATCACATCTCCATTGAGAATCTCAAACTGCCATGAATCCCAAAACACAAACTGCTGAGCATCCAGAACCACTGCACATCATCATGGAGTCCTGAACTGCTTGCACACTCTGAACCACTGCACATACTGAACCATGGAGCAGCCCAAACCTCCACACAGCCCAAACTTCTGCAGTTGTGCTCTCATCCTGAACAGCTGAGCATTCCAAACCACCAGGCATTCCAAAGTGCTGAGCATCCTGAGCTGCCAAGCATCCAGAGCTGCCACATAACCCAAACCACTGCTCGTTCCAAACCACCATGAATCCCAAAGCACCACGCACCCCAAACCCTCTCACCTCTCGCACACACGGACTGTCCACGCAGCGATGATCCAGAGGGAAATGCTGAACACCAGCAGCACCGTCCCAGGGCAGATGGTCATGAGTGTCTTCATGACAAAGCGGGTGTTGAAGTTAATCTTGTTGAGAGCCCCAATGCTGCGTGAGGAGGCGTCGGTGAAGAGCTTGCTGTGCAGCAGCATCACCCGAGCAATCAGGTAGAGGCGCAGGAACATGGGGATAGACAGGATGATGTCCACATCAGCCTCTGCCCGAGAAGGTGTGTAGGAGAAAGCCAGGCGAGCTGTCCAGAAAAATTTGTACTCGCCAGGAATGGGGTGTATGGCACAAACCAGCATCTCCAGGCTGATGTAGAGGATGCGCTCGTAGGTCATTGCTATCCGCCAGTCGTCAGCTCCATTGTCGATCACAAAGAGCTACCAGGAAGCAAAACCACCCTGTTACTAGTGGCCCCACACGAGTTGCCCACTGGCATCCCTCCCTCCACAGGCAGTAGGGGTCTGACACCAGAGCTAAGAGGAGCTGGGTGTGGCTCAGCCAGAAGTGCTGGGGATGGATGGAGAAGAAAGGCATGAGAATGAGTCACCACCAACCTCTCTGCTGCCCTGCTGGTGTGTGTCAGGGATGGGCATGTTGCAGGGGACACCAAAAGCTTTAAGGTGCCTAGCCTTGGGCACACACCCAGGCACAGCATGGTGACAGCTCACTCAAAATCTGGCTGGCAGGAGCCCACCTCCTGCAAGGTCCCCCTCACCCAGGCCACAGAGATGGGCCAGCCGTGGTGCCACAGAGCATCAGCATGAGCCACCCCAGTCCCTCTGCTCCTGGTGCTGCACTGATTTCCCTGGCAGTCATCACACCCCGAGTGCCAGAGCAGTATCTGGGCAGTGAACGCCACAGTCAGAGCATCCAGCTGCTGGCAGAGATGGGATTCGGTTGTCATGGCAACTGATGGTTCATCCTGGGTACACCAGCTCCTCTCTCATCATCAGTGATGGAGTTGGGGTCTCTGCAGGAGCTGGGAAGATGGCAGCTCAGTTGGCCTCTCTGGGAGTCACCCACCCTGTCCTGCTGGCAGGGCGGTGCTGAGGCTGCCATCGGCTTCTGCCTGGTGTGACAGGGACACCAGTGTCACCCACAGCAGCAGGGCTGGGCTCAGGGCCTCTCTGCAAGCAGCACATGGCAAAGAAACCAGCAGGAAGGGATCCAAGGGGGATGTGGCAGCTGGTGCTACTGTCCATGTCCTCAGTCCTGCAAGCATGAAACGATGCTGGCTTGCTCAGGGATGCAGGGCTGCACACAGCCAGGGCAGCAGATGAGAGGTGGGTGGGGAGCATGGCCCCAGCTGGTGCTGAGCCCAGGAACAACCCTCCTGCCCTGCCAGAGGCCCCAGTACACCTGTGCCAGCCTCACCAGCACTGCCTGGCACTTGGGGCTCTCCCTGGGGATGGCAGGAGCTGCTGGGACTGACTCACGAGTGCCTGTCCCAGCCACCTCCCTTTCTGTAGGGAAAACTCTGCTCCTTTTAGCTGCTTTGTTTGAGAAATTGTTTACAAAAATGCTCCAAGCTGTCAAGGGAGATCCTCAGGCATTTAGCAAGCTGACAGCCTATTCCTTCCTGGAAAAGGGTGTTAAAATAAACAAATTAGCAGGCGGAAAAAGGCAGGAGCCTTTTGACTGCATGATGGGGGGTTGCCATAGGCCAGGGAAGGGAAGGAGCAAGAGAGGATTTGGGCAGGATTCCCCTGAGCCAACCCCTCTCAGTTCTATACCTGTGAAGCATCCATGCAGGTTTCCATGGAAACCTAGTGTGGTTTGGTGGTACCCAAGGGGGCATTCCCCAACATATCCAGCATCACTGGCTCCAACAGGGGAAGGAGAAAGTGTCGGCCACCATATCTCCAGAAAAACAAGAGACACTTCATGGGGACTAAAGCATGAACACCAAAAGCATAAACAGCCCCAGGCTGTTGTTGTCCAAGCACTGGGAAGAGGGGCCTCTGCCCTCCCCCCCAAAAATACCACCTTGGTAGGAGCTGGCAGCATTGCCAGAACTGCTCTCCTTCACGTGCTGTGATGACAATGTGGTGCTGGCAGGGGATGGCACGTTCTCCCCTAGGCACCAGAGACATCATTGGGGTGCTGAGTGATGCCTCAGCCCCAGAGAAACTGAGGCACAGGAAGACTTTCAAGTACCCCAAAGGACTAATTAACACAATTAGGAGGAGGATAGAATCACAAACTGGTTGGGGTTGAACAGGACCTTAAAGCTCATCTCATTCCACCCACTTCCATGGGCAGGGACACTTCCACTAGACCATGTTGCTCCAAGCTCCAGTCAACCTGGCCTTGAACACTTCCAGTGACTGAGGCATCACAGCATCTCTGGGCAAGAGAGGAAGATGGAATCCTGAGGGAAGAGGCTGAAGTCACTGTTTCCCAGAGGCTGGGAGGTCTGACAAGTGCCATGGCTGGGTGAGCACAGTTCCCCACCTCAGCTGAGAGGTACAAGAAGTTGAGGATTTACAGCTCTGGCAGCCCCATTCCATTTTGGTTGGATTATCAGCAATTCCTTCATAACATTTTATAACACATAGGGCAACATTCAGCCAGCACAACTTTGTTTGTAGCAGATCAAGTCAAACTCATCAAATTCCCTGTCTTGACAGTGTAACTGGCCTGGCAGAGCAGCTGGGACCGTGGTGAGGTTCAGTCCCCATGTGCAGAGGGACAGCAGTGAGACTTTGGCTCTGCTCAAGGCAGGAGGGGTAGGATGACCTGTGTGCTGCCTGGGTGGATGTTGTGTTTGCACAACCCACTGCCAGGAACAACAAGCAGAGGAAACAGTGAGCACTGGGGGCATGGCTCACCCGGCTGACCCCAACCACCCTCATGCTGGGGTAAATATTATTCCAGCAAGAACCAAAGCTCTCAAATATTTGCCTTGAGTAACTCATCCCCAGGCTTTGTCCCCATGCAGGCAGGCTGAGCTGGAGTGGGGACTGCAGGGACAGAGGCAGGCAGGAGTGGGATGCTGCTGCCAGCCCCCTACATGGCAAAGCCCCTCTGTCCCCCAGCCCCAGGAGGGACAAGGTGGGACTATGGTGCACTCAGGGCCGGGGGCTTTGACATCCCTTTCCAAGATGCTCCTTCTCCTGACTGGTGATTCATTCTTCCCAGGCCCAAAAGAGGCTGGCATTGTGCCCAAGCTAGGTTGCACAGGGAAGCACAGCCTTCCTGGAACAAACTGGAGTCCTTTAACTTCCAGGGAGGAAGAGAGTGTGCAGCCCTGATTAGGAAAGGATTTCGTGGCTTTCCTTGGCACTTTGACTGGCCTGAGCCCTTTCTGGCTATAGTCACCACCATATCTGCAGGCACCTGGGGCTCAGACAGATCCTTGGTACCTGCCCTGACTGCCCCCCAAAACCCTGACAAAGAGGAAGGAGGCTCCAGGATGGAGCAGGATGGGAGCTCAGGTACTGTGTCCCACTCAGGTGGTTGGCAAACCCCACAGCCCACCCCAGCAGCCCCTCACAGGCATTGGTGGTGCCAGGACCTACCTGCACCTCCCGTGTGTGATAGGCGATGATGAGGCCCAGCAGGATGACAGTGGAGAGGCTTATAAGGCATTTCAGGGCCAGGGAGAACATGGAGTCCTGCAGAGGGAAAGCAGGAAAGGCATTAGGGGTACACAGCTGTGGGACTCTGCTGGCATTGGACTCTACACCCTAAAGAAAACACTGCCCCCCAACACCTGCAATCCCCATCCTCAGCAGCACTTTTGCTGCTTCAGCTTCCCCCCTAAGCAGCTTGACACAGTAGTAAGGGCACCATCAGGTACCACCAGCATCACTGGCACCACTGGTACCACCAGCACCATGTGCCCTCTCTCCAAAACTCTTTTTAAATTCTATTCTGCTTGTTTAATTCTGAGTGCAGTTCCCAGCCACCCCTCTGAGATGTGCAATGCCAGTGCCCCAGCCCCATCTATCCTGAGCCCAGTATGATGGTATCCAAACAGATGATCTAATTAGACCCTCCAGATAACTGGTCTTGTGTAAATTAAACCAGCCCCTGATTCACTGATGGCTGAACTGGCAGGTCCCCAGGATCCCACTGGGAAAAGCAGGATTCACTGTTCCCTTTGGATACTGGTAAACTCATGGAGTGAGAAGGATCCAAACAAGACCAAAGCCAGCCCTACTGATGCTAGGGCAAGATGTTATTCCCAAACCAACCCACCTTGCTACTGCACCCATCCCACAGCTCCACGCTGTCCCCAGCATGCTGAGCCCCATGGTGACCCATGGCACACTCATGGCACACTGTCCTTGGCTCCCCAGTGTGCTGGGCTGGCTTTGGTCTTGTTTGGCTCCCTCTCCCCAGTGTTCCTCATCTCCACAGGGTGTTTGCACGCAGAGAAGGGACTATTTGCTGTGGAGGCGGCGCCGCATTGTTAACAACTTGGCTCTGGCTGTGCAATTGTGTGGATATAATGGCTGGTGCTAAGAAAAGTGCTGGGACTAAACACCACTATTAACAGGCTGACTCTGGGGCAGCATTGTGCCAAGGTGGTTCTGGTGAGACCCTTCCCAGAGGCACAAACCCTGCATGGGCACCCACAGCCCCACTTGGCAAGTGTTACATGATGTTTACATGATGCCTCCTGCCTGAAGAGACCTGTCAGAAAGAGCCATTCCTGGATCCCATGCTTGCAGCAAACAACATGGGGTCTTGGCCCAGGTGGGGAAAGACCTTGGCTCCCCTGGACCATGTGCTGCCCCACCATGAGGATGGCAGGATGCTTCACTCTGGTGGTGCTGCACTTGTAGGGGGAGGCAGCAATATTGCCCCGTGGGCAGGAGAGGCCCTGTCCTGGCCCACAGTCAACTGGCAAGCAGGGAGCAGCAAACCCTGGCCAGCCTGTCCTTGTTTCCCAGCTCAGCCCTGGCATCCTGTGGCTGGGAGCATGCAGTGACATGGCTGGGGCCGTGGGGCAGAGCTGGAGCTGCACTGCCATCCCCATATAGACCATGACAGCCAGCCCTGATCACACGCACTCCCACACTCACGGTCATGTCCCTGCCAGTGAGTTCTGGTTTCTCACTGGGGGCTGCTGGGGGGGGGTGTGGGATTTATACACAGCTGCTGCAAATCTGGCCAAGGGCCTGTGGAGGCCGGAGCCAGGAACTCTCCTGCACTCTGTGGTTGTCAGCACAATTGTTTGTGTCACAGTGGGGCAGGGGCGTAGCGGCGTGTCACAGCTGCTGCATGGCAGCAGCGCTGACTCACAGGGTCTTCCCCAGCTGACACAGCAGCTCAGCGTGGTGGGGCCGGCACGGAGCATGGCAGCAGAGCTGCTGGCAGCCCGGCAGGGTGGACAGTGGCCCTGGCACCAGGCACACCGAGCCTGCGAGGGTGGCTGCGGCTCAACAGGTAGCAGATGCGGGTGGGGGATGGTGGTTTGGCTTTGCTCCTGCCAAGGGGGAGTGGGAACCACCAGAAGAAGGCTCTGGCATTGAAGCATCTTTCTTTCTCAGCAAGGATGCCAGGGATGCCAGCTTAGTCCTAAGGCATGTCTTTGCCTGACAGAGCAGTGGAACTGCTGCCTGCAGCCCCCACATGCCCACTGACCCTGGCAGCCATGGGAAGATGGGGCTCAGGGATCCCCACACCAGGCACCCCGAGGGTTCCCCAAACCACAGGACCCCTCCAGGGACGTGCCTCCCTTCCTCCAGCTCCTCTGCTCACACTGCCCGTGCTGGATAATGGCAGGAAGTGCTGAACAGCCCCTTCCCACCCTGCTGCTTCCCCTCCACTGGCAGCACTGTGCCGTGGGGACCCCAGGGGCTGCACCCCAGCCCCCCCAGCAGTGCCATCCCGCTGACGCCCATGGGTGCTGGTGGGGGTGCCGATGCCTTCCCCTCTCTGGATATGTATAAATAACATGACAGATGTCTATACAAAGAGTTATTCATATCACTGCCAACCAGCTCAGCCCGGGAGCAGGAGCTGGAAGGGACGGGGGGGGGGGGGAGGGAGAATTATAAATGAAAGACACTATCCTGAAAAAAAAAAAAAAAAAAAAAAAAAAAGGAAAAAAAAAAAAGGGCAGGAAGGGGTGTGGAGGAGGAGGCGGAGGAGGGAGGGGGTGCTTTGCTGCACCGCCGGGGGCACGGTGCTTTTGAGCAGTGCACTGCCATGCCAGCAACAGGCACCACAGAGCTCGGGGGTCGGTGCTGCTGCTACAAGTGCATGGGGCAGGACGCAGCAGAGCAGCCGCCAGCACACAGTCCCCGCAGCTCCAGCCAGGTGGTCACCCTGTCCAACACCTGTGGCTGCAGCATCCACTAAAGCTCTGGGAACATCCTGTCACTCACCAGCCAGCCTATCCACTCCAGATGGGCCGAGCAGCTCCATGTTTATCCCATGGGATAGATGGCTCCACCATCCCACCAGGCACCATCTGGTGCCACCAGCCCCACACACACCCCCCTGGCCCCGCTGGTACCTTGGAGTAGAGCCCCCAGGAGAGCTCGGTCTCAATGACCATGACGACAATGCCGAACATGCCGAAGATGAGCGCGTAGTCGCTGAGGCGCTTCCTCTTCTCGAACAGTGCCCGGCGGTGCCCGAGCCGGTAGCCGATGTTCTGCGCCTTGCGCTTGGGGCCCTTGGCGAAGGTGCTGGGAGCCGGCCGGGCCGGCGGGCGGGCGGGACGGTGCGGGGCGGGCGCGTGGTTGTCCTCGCGGGAGACAACGATTTCGGGGGGCTCACCGGCACCGAAGAGCTGCAGGGGCTGTGCCTCCGGCTCGGCCTCGATGAGGTTCCGTCGGGATGCGCTGAGCCGGCTGAGGGGCTTCATCACCCCTCCGCTGTACTTGCAGGAGCTCATGGCAATCTCGGTGAAGGGGTTGCTGTCCCGCCGGTGAACCAAGGGGCTGGGCTGCCGGTGCTTGCTGCCAGCCACCCCAGAGCCCGCTGGGTGGTCGCCGAGGTTGAGCTGGCTACCGTGGCGGGAGGAAGGGTGGAGGGCGGCGGGGGCGGCGGGAGGAGGAGGAGGGGCCCGTAGCGACCCGGGCGAGGAGTGCAACAGGCTGTGCTGGAGCGGCGGCAGCGCCGAGGGCGGCGGCGGGGACCGCTCATCCCCCGGCAGCGGGCAGGGACACCGACCATCCTCCTCCAAGTCCCCCACGCCCGAATCGTGGAGATGTCCCGATGTCTCCATGACGGCGGTACCGGCGCCGCTTTACAGGGCACCGGTCCCGCTTTCCTCGCCGCCGGCCCCGTTCGCTGGATCATGAATGGGCTCCGTGCTCTCGCCGCTATCGCCGCCGCCGCCACCGCCCCCGCCGCTGCCGCTGGCCCGGCCCCGCAGCGCCATTGGCCACGCTGGGGCTCCCCGCAGGCTGACATCATCCCCGCCCGCTCCCCGCTTTGTATCTCCCCCTCCATCACACCCCCGGTTCCTGCATCTCTGCGGGGTCGCTCGGGATTGTAGTGCACCGGGTTGCACCAGGCGCCGGTACCCGTGTGCCCCGACGGACAAGTCCCGAACGACCCCTCCTCAGTTTAACCCATTGGGCTCCCCCACGGGCATCCCCCCTCCTTTTATATAATCCTTCTTAATCCGTTTACAGAGGCTGGAGATTACGAGCAGCAGCTGGAGCAGGTGCTCCCATCCTGGGGGTGGGCCATGGATGGGGGGCACGATGTGTGTGTCTCAGGATGTCCCCAAGGTCGGGGTCAGGGTAATGGTAGACCCAGAGTGTGGGATATCTCCATATAGATGTAAAAAGGGCCCTAATTCCCCCTCAACACCCGCAGCCCACCCAGGAACCACCACAGCCACCCCCCACCCCCCGCCGTGCCCAGCTGTTGCTGGAGAGGAGCAGATAAAAGTGTATGAGTTTGGGAAGCAGATAATCTGCAGGGAATGGCTAAAACATTATTAAAAGATACTAGGGCAGCTAGAAACCTTATTAAGAGACACCATGAAACATCCAGCTGGTGACCCTCTGCTTGGACAGAAGGTATTGAACTGCACTTCTGCCTCCCAAAAGCTGGGAAACCCATGGCGGGGTGGGGCAGGATAACCTGTGTGTCCCTTTCCAGAAATGAGACACAGGCCTAGTGTGGCAGTGGTTCTCAGTGTCAGAGCTTTATTCCAGAGCAGCAAGCATTAGCAGGAGGTGAAGGGGGAGATGCTGAGGGGCTGGAGAGAAGGGGGGATGATGCAGTCCCCAAGCCCCATGGAGAGAGGTGGAGCTATAGGCTCCTGTGGAGTGACTGCACCAGCATCTCCAGCTGCTTGCCCAGGGCCACCTCATCCCCATCATTGGTGATCACCCAGTCAAAGGCCACTCCCTGGTCCAGGCCGCACTCAGATTCAGCGTCGTCCACCCCTGGCAGCACAGAGCCCAGAGAGGCCCCAAGGAGGGTCAGGATATGTCCACCATGACCTCACCCCCCAGAGCTGGGGGCCTTGATCCAAAGCCTCTTGCTCCCACTGCCAAGGAACGGGAGTGGGGGCAGCAGACCTGTGCCCATTGGGCAACCCCAGTTTCGGTGTCACACTAGGTGAAGTTGCCCCTCACTTGCTCACCAGTGACAAAGACCCAGTTTCTCCTCTTCCTTGTCTCCTCAGAAGCCACCACCCGCACAGTCTGCACCGCATCCCCGTAGGCATCCCGGAACCACTCCACATCCGAGAGGCGCCGTGTGTCACTCACCACCTGCGCAGGGGCTCCATCAGCACCTGTCCTCTGTCCCCAGTGCCCCTGCACGCTCCCCAAAACTCACCCACACTGGCTGCAGTGCCCCTTGACTGCCGCCCGGCAGAAGAAGCCGGGGTCGCTCTGGCGCTTCTCCTCGCCCCAGCGGATCATGTCCTGACGGAACATCTCCTTGTAGGTGCTGGCATCCAGGAGCCGCTGAAAGTCGAGACCATGTTCCTGTGGGGAAGGGGGTTCAGTAGGCATGGCCTGGGCCAACGAGCATGGCATGGCACAGCCACAGATGGTGTGACATGCCATGCCTCAGCACAGCCTGGTGGAACGGGGTGGCTCAGCACAGCACAGCACAGCACACAAAAGCTTGGCACGATGTGGTACAGCATGATCGTGGGATGGCACAACTTGGCACAGCGTGTCCTGACATAGCTCGGTGTGGTGCAGCATGGCACAGCTCAGCACAGCATGGCAAAGCATCAGATGGCACAGCGCAGTGCAGCAGGGCCGGGCACGGCTCAGCACTGTGGTGTAGTATGACATGAGCACAGGAAGGCACAGAACTGCAAAGCACATGCTTCGCACAACTCAGCGTGGCACGGCACGGCTCGCTGTGGTACGGTGTGAGCGTGAGCCGGCACAGCACGTGAAAGGACACGGCAGCGCCGGTCCAGCGCAGGATGGGGTGGCACTGCACGTCAGGGTGTGGTGTGGTGTGAGCGTGGGACGGCACGGCTCGGCAGTGTCCTGGCACGGCTCGGCAGTGTCCTGGCACGGCTCGGCGGGTGTGACAAGGCTCGGCACGGCCGTGGTACCTTGGCGTACTGCTCCTTCAGGGGCCCGGAGAGGCGCAGAATGGTGCAGACATCGGGGCCCAGCCTGTGGGAGAGGAGCAAGTGGGACGGGCACGGGCACCGGCTCGGCCAAGTCCCGGCCTCCCTGTTCTCCGGTACTATCCCCATGCCCCGTGCCTTCCCCGCCCGCACCCCGGGCCGAGTCCCGCCCCGCCCGGTACCGGTTCCGCAGCTCCTCGGCCACGAAATCCTTCCCCGATTTCCTCTTCCCGCTCAGCAGCAGCACCACGCTCGGCGCCGCCATGGGCGCTCCGGCCCCGCCACCGGCCCCGCCCCGCCGGCCCCGTTCCCCGCCCACTGAGCCCCGCCCCGCCCACTGAGCCCGCCCCACCAGCCCCGCCGGCCCCGCCCCTGCCGGCTCCGCCCCCTCGCCCACCGGCCCCGCCCCGCCGGCTCCGCCCCGCCCACTGAGCCCGCCCCACCAGCCCCGCCAGCCCCGCCCCGCCCCGCCCCGCCGGTCTCACGGCGCCCTCCCGGACAGGGCTGGCACCGCAGCGAGGGTGCCCGCGAATCCCCGCGGGATATGGCGGGTCCTGCCCCCAGCATCCTGTACCCCCAGCATCCTGTACCCCCAGTATCCTGTATCCCCAGCAGCCCGTGCCCTCCCCTTTCCCCAGCGCCCGCACGTCATCCTCACACCCTCCATTCTCCTCTGAAACTCCCTTTCCCCAGCACCCTGCTCCTCCCAACATGCCCTTTCCTCCCAGCATCTGCATTCTCTCAGCACTCTTCCCCCAGCAACCCTCATTCCACTTCTGCACCCCATTTTCTCCCAGCATCCATTTCCCCCAATACCTCTTTTTCTCACTGAGCACCCTTCCTCCTCAACATCCCCATGCCCCCTCTGCACCCCACTTTTTCAGCCACCCCTCACTTCCTCCAGCATTCCCCTTTCCTCTTCACTATTCCTCCTCTAAATCCCCATTTCCCCCAGAACCCCCAATAGCCTCTCTTCTCCCCCAGCAACCCCCTTCACCTCCAAAACACCATATATTCCTCTCTGCACCCCCTCTCCCCTAGCAGCTCCTTCCTTCCCTCTCACAGCACCTTCTTTGCCAACAGCACTCATCCCCTCTGCTCTCCCCTTACATGCCCTATTCCTCTTCTGAACCCCCATTTCCCCAGCTCTCTTCCCTTGGCACCCTCCCTTCCCCCCACCCCCACACCCCATTTTCCCCACACCCACACAGCTCTGCCCAGTGGTGACTTTATTCATAGTGGCAGTGCAGCATCACACAGTGCATTTGGTTAGGGATGTGGCCCTACTTGGCCCTACAGGGTACAATGGTAGCCCCCAGACCCCACAAACAGCACGTGGGGAGCCCTTGCGTGGGGGTGCTGGCACACTACTGCAGTGCCCCCTAGGCTCTACCCACGTGTGCCATGCTGCCTTGGGGCTCTCTGGCTCCACGTGTTCCCAGAGGCGCTGCAAGAGAAGGGGAGATGGGATGGGGTGCAGAAGTGGGGAACCCCCGGGCCCCCCCCCAGCACCGCCCACCCCTGCTCACCCACTGTAGTGCCGCAGCATGTACTCCTCGAAGCCATCAACCGCCTTCTTGTTGCCCCACTCCTGCCATGCCACCTCCTCTAGCAGGTCCTCCACATCATCCACAAAATCAACAAACCGCAGCCGGTCGTGGGCAAAGACACCGTCAGCCCTAAACGCCCCATCGAGCTGCGGTGCCAGCCTTCCGAATTGTTTCCCCAAGCCCAGCTGCCCCATGAAGCTCTCCAGCAGGTGCAGGAACTGCACCTTCTGCACCGGCTCCAGTGCAGCCCCAAGCACTTCCTGGCCTTCCTTGTGGGCACAGTCAATCACCCCAGAGCAGCCCTGTGGCGCCCGGTACCGCCCCAGCCCGGGCAACTCAAGGGAACCATGCTGGGGGTGGCTGTGAGACAGCTTCCCCCAGGCTTTGCCTGGCTTGTGCTCACGGGGGGTTCGGGGATCTTTCTTGTGGGGCTTGCCATGTTCTCTTCTCTCCTGCTCATGGGGGGACCCCCTGGCGCCATGCTGCTTTTGCCACTTGCTCTCCTTCTCCACCTTGAATGGCTTCTTCCAGGGTGTGGAGAAGGACCCCGACCCCTCTGCCTCCAGCACCTGGGCCAGGTGCTGCTCCAGGGCGCTCAGCTTCTCCACAAGCCCCTTGAGATCCCCGGAGCGCCGCGCACGGTCCAGGGTGTCCGCCAGCTCCTGCCGCAATGAATCCAGGCTGCCGTGCCGCCGTGCCGCGGCCTTGCCGTGCGCTGGCACGCCTGTGGCTCGTGGCTGCTCTGCCCTTGGCTCCCTGGGGCTGCCTGGTGCCCCTGGGGCCTGCAGGCGCCGCAGCTCAGCCCGGGCGTCCCGCAGCGCGGCCACCTCCCGCTCCAGCGCCGCGCGCAGCCGCGCGTTCTCTGCAGCCAGGCTCTGCTGCTGTGCTCCGGCTGCCGCCGCCTCACCCTCGCTCCTGTGCAGCAGGGCCCGCAGATCTTCCTTGTGGGCCTGGGGCAGGGGCGGGGGGCTGTGAAAGAGGTGGCAGCGGGAGAGCAGCACCAGGACACAGCACTGAGACACGGCACTGGGCACCAACCTGTAGCTCCGCCTGCATGAGCCGGATCTCCTGGTTCTCTTTGGCCAGCTTGTCCAGGAGCTGGCTCATGGAATGCACACTCTGTGAGTCCCCAGCATCTGGCAGAGGGGGCTTCTGCTCGGAGTCCTGGAGGACAGGAAGGTTGGGAGCCCTGGAGGCACTGAGGACACCTTCTGCCCTCACTCAGCCCTGCCTGAGACCCCTCCTTACATTGCTGTCTGTGGACAGCAAAGACTCCTGTTCCCCAGCAGCAAAGTCCCAGCTGCTGACACTCTCCACAGGGCCTGCAGAGAAGGACATGGGGCTGAATGTCCAGGGTGCTGCAAGATGGCCCCCTGCCTGGGTGGGTTTGTCACCTGTACTCACCATCTGCCATGTCATAGATCCCACCTGGGGAGAGGAGGGGACAATGAGGGAGATGTCTGGACCCCACCCTGTCCCTGGAGCCTTAGCTACTGGCACTCCACTTACCAGTGATGATCAGCAGCCCCACAGCAACCAACGCCAAGGCACCCAGCAGGTACTTGCTCATACTGAGCCCATCATCATCACTGTCTGGTGTCCCCCGGTGTGGGGCAGGCGTGACAGTGGGGGGCTCAGGATGGGGCTTGTGGCCCTGCCGCCACCGCAGCCCCTCCACGTTATTGTCACTGCTGGCACAGCACACGTCTTCCACTGTTGGCCCTAGGGGAAATGGGGGGACCTCTAGGGAGGGTCTACACCTAAACACTGCCAGCACATATTCCCCCAGGCCAGTCCCCTGTGAGGCCCTGACCTGCTTGGGGGGTGTCAGGGCAGGGCTGTGGCTCAGCCTCAGCATTCGGCTCCTTCTGCTCATCGCCTTCCAACCTGCTGGGCTCTGCAGAGCCATGCAGGGCAGGCGCTGCCGACACCTTGGAGTCTTCACACTCCTCTGGGTCCTGCAGACATAGGCACCAGCACATGGGGTGTCCCTCTGTGGGGAGCAGCTCACCAGTTCCAGCTCAGCCCCAGGCCTCCCGGTTCTGACTCACCCCCTGCCTGCTGCCATCAGGGCACAAGGTCTGGCTGGGAAAGGTAGTGGCACCATTGGTGGTCACAGCTGGGGAGAGGCAGAGCATGGGGATGAGACAGTGGCACAGGAAGGTGACACCAGGTTTGCCCCATACCCATGGTGGCTGCCTGCCTGTGACTGTCTCCTGGGTGCCTTCATCCTCCTCCTCCTCCAGTTCCTCATCATCAGATATGTGGGAGGTAGAGTCCTGCTCTGGACCCACCGTGTCAATGGGCAGACCCTAGGGGAAGGGGGGACATAAGGGGACACCTTTAGCCCCAACTTCCATGTGCCCCACTCTGCCTGCAGGCTCAGGTACACTCTCGAGGCTGTGTCCGGGGGGCCTCCAGCTCTGGGGGGGCTGCCTTAAGGGCCCCAAAGCATGGGGCAGGCGCATAGTTCTGGGATGTTGCCCTAGAGATCTCAAGCAGTGAGGGTCTGGGGGGTTGCCAGCCCTCACCTCACTGCCCGCCAGCACCCAACTGCTCTCTGAATCTCGGGGATCCGATTTCTCTGCCATAGTGACAGTCCAGTGCAACCTGCAAGGAGACAGATGGGCGGACGCGCGGACAGCGGGACATGACCCAGCTCCCAGTACCAGCTGAGAGAACCATGGCCCCGGTACCAGCCAGTCCCTCCAGCCTGTAGCTGGGGAGCTTTTAGGGAACTGTCCCGGTGCACCGGCTCTGCGGCTCCACCCCCACTGACACCAGCTGCCGCCGCGGGGTATTTTTAGCCGATGATGCCGCCCAGCAGGTGGACGGGACACGCAGAATCTGGTGTGGGGAAACCAGGGGCCCCGATCGGGATCGCACGGCCCCAAAAAGCGGCAAAGCAAAGCGGCAGCACTCTGGGAAGGGGTCTCGAGCAGCCCCCACCCCTCTCTTCCCCCCGCCACACGCCCGGGACCCAGAACCGCCCTGAGGGTGACGGCCCCGGTCCTGGTGCCCCCTCCTCTCCGCTCCCCACGGCTTCGCCCGAGCTGCGCCCGCGCCCCCGAGCCCCGCCGCGATGCCGGTTCCGGCCTGGCAGCGAAGCCGCCTCCCCGTGCCCGTGCCCCGGGCGGTACCTGCGCCCGCCGCGTCCTGCCCGGAACTTTCCGCGGGCCGCGCCGCCCCCGAGCCGGGGCGCGCACGTGACGGAGCGGCCAACCGCGAACGGCGGGGGCGGGAACGGCGGGCGCGGCCCCGCGGCACCGGGCACCCGCCCCGCGGCACCCCCGCCCCGCGGCACCACACACACCCCCAACACCCCCGGACACCTTCCTCGGACACACACCGACACGCGCGTTTAAGAGTTTTATAACGACGGTACAAAAATTTCCGTTAACGATTGGCTAAAACGGACGGACCTGGGGTGGGGAGTGGGTACCGGGACCATCCCGAGCACCGCAGCAGGGGGCACCGGGACTGCCCCGTGAATGCGGAAGGGGGCACCAGGACTGCTGCACAGCCCAGGAGGTGCCCCCTGCAAGGGTAATGACCTAACTGAGGGCAGCACTGTGGAGCACCAGGAAGCCTCAGCCCTCCCAGAGCCGGTGTGCTCAGGCCAGAGCCCTGCCCACAGCAAAGGGCTGACAACGGCATAGCCAGCACCGTCCCAGATCCCGTGGTGGGTCCCGCTGGCAGGCAGTGCCCGGTGAGCAGCCACAGCCAGTGCATGGCAGTGCCTCTCTGGCTGGCAGGGGGCGACAGCTACAAAAAAATGGGGGTTTGGTCCTATATGAGTGGGGGAAAGCTGTACATGGCAGCTGAATGGTGACTCAGCCGTCGTTGGCGGTCACCAGCTGTCCCATGCCCTCCCGGATGTAGACCGACTGGATCTCCTTCGTCTTGAGGCAGAAGTCGCAGGCCCAGACAGCAGAGGCCTCAGTGGTGAGCAGCCCGTAGGCATTCTCGGTCATGCCTGTGCACTCTCGGTGGAACCACTTCTGGCAGGAGGCCTCGCACAGGATGGCGTCCTGGTCATCGTTCACCTCGTTGCGACAGGCCCCACAGGGGTACACGAGCCCTGGTGGTGGCTGGTGCCCTGAGGTGCTGGTGGCCTTGCCGGGGGGTGGCAGTGGGAGGCTGTTGGTCTCAGGGGTGCTGGCACTGCGGCCGGCACTGTTGGGGGCGAAGCCAGGCTGTGCCCCATTGACGGTGGCAGGGGAGCCCGAGTGCTGCTCCTGGGCGAAGGTGCTGGGGGGAGGGTTCTTGCCCCCCTCTTCGCTGCTAGTAGGGAAGCTGGGATCCGCCCCAGGGAAGGGACTGGCTGTGGGAGGCAGGGGTGGCATGTTCTGCCCGGGGCGCTGCATGGGCGATTGTCCAAAGAGGTTGCTGGGTTGGCTGAAGCGCTGAGCCACTGCTGGACCCCCGGGGGGGTTGAGGGCTGGCCCGGGGCCCATGTCCCCCCGCGGGGGCTGCCCCATAGTAGGGGACATCATGGGCCCGAAGCCCCCAACAGGCCCCTGCATGAGCTGCCCCATCGGAGGGCTAAAGTTCTGTCCAAGGGGCTGGCTGAAGGGCTGCCCGGCGAAGGTCAAGCCCCCCGGCTGCACGTAGTTTGGATTCTGCGGAGGCATGCTAAAGGCCGGGCCCATCTGCCCGGGGGCGAAAGGGGGGGCCTGCCTCCGCAAGGGCTGCGGACCCCCGCCGTAACCAGGGGGCACCTGCGGAGACATCCCCCCTTGCACGCGGAAACCGCCGAAGGGGACAGGGCTGCCCAGGAAGGGGGCGGGGGCCGCCCCCACCTTGGGGGCCCCGAAATCATCCTCGAAGGGATTGGAGGCAACCAGGTGGTCCACCATGGGAGTGGGCGGCGGGGCGAACTCCGAGAGGTGCGAATAGGCAGGGCCCTGCGGGGAGAAGGTGGCGGTCAGGGTTGCTGC
Organism: Muscicapa striata striata; assembly: GCA_030060385.1. NCBI lineage: Eukaryota > Metazoa > Chordata > Aves > Passeriformes > Muscicapidae > Muscicapa > Muscicapa striata. Next base: position 60,522 of record JAREIS010000359.1, on the reverse strand, counting down.
AGCCTGTCCCTGGCCCCCGCGCCGCCCCGAGCCCAGCCCTACCTGCGTGTTGGACTTGCGCCGCTTCTTTTCGGGGCTCTTCATCTGCAGCCCTGCGGGGACAAGGGAGGCCGCGTCAGCGGGGCCGGGGCGACCCCCACCCACCCCGCTCCCGGCCCACCCGCGCTCACCTGCCTTCCCCTGCTTCCGGCCGGGCCCGCCGGCGGCAGCGCTGCCCGCGGGGTGCGGGGGCCCCGGCGGGGGCGGCGGGGCCGGGACCGCTCCCTCCAGCTTCTCTGCGTGCGGGGCCGCCATAGCCCTCACAGCGCGCGCGTCGCCGCCATGGCCCGACCGGAACCGGAACCACGCGAGGCCAATCACACCGCGCGGGAGGCGGGGCGAAGCGCACACGATGTGTCAATCACCGCAGACTCCCACCCCACCCCTCGGCCGGATCAAACCAAGTGCAGCGCGACGGAAGAGGGGGTGTGGGGCCGGTGAAAGGGACAGACGGGACAAACCACGTATGAGGTCCTGGGGGGAAGGGAAAGAAGAAGGACGAACTGTAGCGCCCGTAGGGTTGCACAGGGCGGAACCACCCGCCCACAGTGACCCCCCCTCCCCAGCTCACACCAGCCAGGACCTAGAGAAATACCAACTTTAATACAACCGCCAGTTCCTTTGGTATAGCGGGGCCAGGGCCCTGGGGCTGCGAGGGGCGGGGTGCGCTTTGGCTTGGGGGAGTTACACTGTGCATGCAGGGGGGGGTCCTCCCGCCAACCCCCCGGGGCTGCCAGAGTTGCCCGTGCCCAGCCGGGACGGGCAGGGAGGAAGGGGACGTGGTGGCACATGTCCTGGAGCACAAGCATGTCACGGATGGGGTACAGGGTGCTGGGAGCATGGGGGAGGCTCTGTAACCAGCCCCTGCCCTTGCATAAGTGTGTGGGACCTGCGGGGTCAAGGCACAGAGTTAACACATAAAGTGATCCGGTACAGTCGAGGGCCTCGTGCTTGGAGGAGCAGAGCCCCCCATGGGCCCCCTCCTTGGCCCAGGGGCCAGAGATAAGGACAGGCTGCCTCTGGCTCAGGGGGACTCAGCCCTGCCAGTCTGAGCCCCTGCTGGTGAGCACAAGAATGGCTGTGGCATGACACCAGGGCTGGGTTTTGGTAGGAGCTGAGCTGCTCTGCAAAGGCTGGAGCTGGAGGGGCAGGGGCTTTGCAAGAACAGTTCCCCACCCTGCAGGCACTCACAGCCTGAGCCCCCCACGGCCACCAGCTCCATGTGGTGAAAGGAGAGAGGCCCTGTCCTCAGCCAAGTCCATGCTCAGTCCTGGTTGGAGCACCTAGAAGAGTCTGAGGGCTCCCTGGGGCATGGAACACGGCCAGAGGGCTGTGCATTGGGGGTGCTGTGCACAGGGGTCCCTGGGCGCTCACAGTCTCCTCTCCACTGGCTGCTGCAGGCACATCTCACTGCCGGCTGAGATGATGGGCAGGTGATTGTCCATGTGGTAGCTGATGAGGTGGCTGACGCTCTCAAAGCGATGATCTTTTGTCCGCACCTGGTGGGCCAGAAAAGGAGTGCTCAGGAGGCTGTCAATGCCCATGTGAGGCCAGAGCCACCACCCCCATGGCATGGGCAAGGCACAGACCTGGGGCTGCAGTCTCAAACCCATGCTCCCACCTCTCCATCCCCAAAGTCAGCCTAGAGCTGTCCCCTGATGAGCAGTGCAGAACCCAAATGCTCTGGTGGCTCTCATAACCCCTAGGATCTCCCCTTGCTGTCCCAAGCTCCATCCCCAGGCCCCCAGGCCCCCATGGACTCACCACTCCCTCGGGATCGACAAGCAGCAAATGCTTGGGCTGCCCACCCTGCAAGCCAGTCAGCACGTACTGGCCCGGGGTGGTGGTGCTCTCCCGCACCAGGAAGTCTCCGTTCACCTTCAGCAGCTTCTCAGCCTCCTTACGGCTCATTTTGCCATGGTACCAGGGCTCCCGTCTCAGCTGCTCCTCCATGGAGGCCACCACCTGTGCGGGGGGCAGCCCCACAGGCACAGATGGGGGCACACGCAGGGCATCCTCAAAGGGCTCTGCAAGGAGAGAGGAGCAGGGGAGCCATGACCAGGCACACAGCCACCTACCCCCTACCCAGCTGCAGCTGCCATCCCACTCACTCATGTCAAAAAGGTCTCTCTGTGTGCTGCCGTTGGCTGTGGCTGGGCTGCTGGCAGCTGAAGCCTGGCGTGTCTTGTCCATGTTCTGCACATTGACGTAAGACGGGTCATCAAACAGGTCCGTGCGGCCAGATGCGCCTGCTGGGGCTGGGTATTTCTCTCTCCCTGCTACCAGGAGCACTGTGGTCAGCAGGGCTTCAGCCCAGCTTGGCCCCCCACCAGTGCAATCGGGACCCATGAAAGGGGATGGAGACTGGCACACCCATCACATTACCTTGGGCAGGAGCATGCTGCTTCTGGGGGTCATACTCCCCACCGGATGACTGGCCAACAGGCTGCGGGGAGAGGCAGTGATGAGCCCCCACCCCCTTTCCTCCTCATCCCCCTTCCTGCTCCCCAGACCCCAGGCTGCCAGACACCAAGGAGACATGAATAACCTTCATCAGAACCCATGGCCCAGTCGGGGTCCCTACATCTCCCTTACAAGTTGGTGCCTCCCCAAGAGGACACGCCCAGACTCACCAGTGTGGCACCCAAATGATTTGGGGTCTGAGCAGCCCCATCCTGCAGCCGCATGTCCACAACTCCCCCAATGGGAGGTTCCTTGCCAGGGAAGTCATTGTAGTACTGGTGATCTGGGGCTGGTTCCTCCTCTTCCTCATCCCAGGCAGAGCCATCAAACCCTGCCATTCTGGGAGAGCACAGTACAGATAAGCCCATGACAGCAGCTGCATCCCCTCTCCAAAACCACCTTTCTCCCTGTCACACAACTCTGCTCTGACCTGTCGTGTGGGGTCACCAGCTTTGGAGGGTTCTTCAGGTACTGCTTGAAGCGCAGCTCGAAGGCCTGCCCAATGGTGCTGATCACATCCTGTGCCAAGCCTTCAGGACACTCCAGGATATGGCAGGCTGGGTAAAAAACAGGTGGGATGCAATTGTGGAACTCCAGCACTAAGGTTCTTCACCCCTGAGCCTGCCCTGTACACCCCAGAGATTTCTCATGGGTCATCCAGTTTCCACCCCCCTGCACTGAGCTGATCCTGAACACCTCTGAAGTGGGGCTTTGGCATTGAGGACCCCTGCAGCACCCTCACCTCTCTGGTTGACGGGGTCTTTGGCAACATAGGCAACATATTCGGCTGTGTCCTGTGGGTGAGACAGCAGCAGTGAGCCAGGGCTGCTGGGGAGCACTGGGCCCCAGGCCTCAGGAGAGGGAAGGAGAGGCCCCTACACAGGGCATAAATGGGGACCCTGAGTACTCACCGGGTCTCCCCCTGATGCGAAGGATATAGACTGCATGTGGTGGTTGGCAATGATCTGCAAGGTGGAGAGCTTGTTGGACACAGCCAGGAATTTCTTGTCACCCACCCAGAGGTAGCACAGCCCACCCCTCCCAGGGCTGACCTGCTATGAGGGTTCAAAATCCTCCAGAGCCCTGGTTATGAGCACAGACCACCAAGAAAAGGACTGGGACATCACTGGAAGTGGGGTCAAAACCAGGAGATCTGGCCCAGGCAAGACGAATTTGGTCTCACCATCTCCAGGATAGATCCCACAAAGCACATGGGATATTCCTCCCACCTCTTCAGCCCCAGGCTGTGTGGGGAGGTGGGCACACATCACGCAGCCTGTCCAGACATTCCCTGAGGAAGTGGGAGCATCCCCTGCCCCAGCAAGACCTGGGGTGAGGTAGATGAGGATTCCTGCTTGTCCAAAGCCAAGCCAACCCCTCCCCACTCTCACCTGCTTGCAATCTGAGGCCATGAGGTTGAGGCTGCTGGTGGAGATGGTCAGGGTGATGGGCATGCCTGCAAACTTCAGGTTGCTCTTGCCCAGGATGGAGTTCAGGGAGCGGCTGCAGGGCTAGGGGCATAAAGGTAGTGTAGAGAAGGGGCTCCCCAGACCAGACAGCCCAGCAGGAGGACAGGGCACATCCCACTACTTCCACAGCAGAGATGGGCACCTTGTACTGACCACTGGCCCTGGCCAAGCCTCAGTTGTGAGATCAGAGCACTGGGCTGACCAGCACAGCACTGCCAGCTAGGCTGGGATGTGGTCGTTGGCCCTGTGCCCAAACCAGCCATGCACACTCCCCCAGCAGCTTCCCAGCCAGGCCTCACCTTCCGTCTCCTCACGGCTCCCTTGGCACCAGGCACAGCTTCACATACCAGCCCAATGGCCTCCCTGCAGGGAGTACAGTGAGATGTCAGCTCCCACATGCTTGCCTTGCCCCAAGACCCCCCAACCACAGGACTGAGGACACAGGGATCAGTACAGGAGAGACAGGGAGACAAAGTGGAAGCTCTCAGGCAGTGCCAGCTGGGGCTCTTTGCCTGGGCAAAGTCACTGGAATTAGTATTTGATGGGCTGCAGCAGCCCCTGGCCCCCACTGAAAGCCTCACATGCTACCAGGAGCTTTCCTAGGGCTCAACTTCCTCACCCCTCCCCAAAAGGAGCAGCCCCTGGGGAGAGGCAGAGCTCACCTGGTCACCTGTGTCCTGGTGTTGAAGTCCAGAGCCCTCATGGACTGGAGCACTTCCACACAGCCCATGTACTGTACAAGAGAGCAAGGTGAGCTTGGCTAGCCACACAGTTTGTCCCCATGCAGCCAGGGAAGAGGCTGGGACTGGGGCCTCGAGCATCCCAGCCCTGCAGCAGTTAACTTCCCTGGGAATCTCACTGCCCATTGCTCCGCCCTGCTCCCCACCCCTCCCCCAAAGGTATCTTATCACCAGGAGGTCTCAAAATCCCCACAGTGACCCTTCCCACTTTCCCCCAGCCCCCAGCACTCACCCGGACGTGGTAGGAGACCCCGGAGCCCATGACCTTGTCATCGGGATGCAGCCAGCCCCGCGTGGGCTTATTGACGAAGCTGCCGTGGCGGGTCCACTCATCCCCCCCCAGCTGGCCACCTTCCACCCGCGTCTTCTTCCCGCAGCTCAGCTTGTTCATATCCTGGGAACAGACAGTGACAGGTCTCACTGAGCCGGGGCTGGCAGCACCCCCTGGCACCAGTGCTGGCATCCCAAGGGGAGCAGCTTCCCCTGGGCTGCTGCTGGCTGAAGAGCCCCGCAAGCTGAGCAAGTTGGCGGGATTGGAGAGCTTCAGGTTGGCCATTTTGGGGAAGAAGGAGCAGAGGGTGGTAGGGCTCTCCTCCAGCTCAGGTGAGAGCTCCCCGAGAGGTGCAGCATGGCTGAGGGAGGAAGAGGACAGGGAACCAGGCAGAGACCGCATGCTTGCAAGGGACTCCACTGGAGAGGGCGGGACTCCCGCCACGGCCTCCTCCGGAGAGGAGACAGACTCGTTCCGCAGGTGGCTGTATTTGCTCTTTTGCAGGAGATCCATGCTGGAGATGGGTGATAAGGGCCACAGCCACCCTGTCCAGAGTGGCAGTAGGGTGGATGCAGCCAGCTGGGCCTCACAGGGGCCCCACAGAGAGTCCGAGTGCCTGCAGCCGCCGGGAAGCTGCCCCCAAGCAGAAGCCTCGGCTGAGCTCTGCGCTAGGTCCACGCCAGCCCGGCATGGCTGGCAGGGAGAGCTGGGCGTGGGATGCTGGGCAGTGGGTCCAGGGGCTGCTCAGCACTGTGCAGGCACAGCCGATCAATCGTGATCGGCGTCAGGAAGGATGTGCAGATCCGTTCAGACTGAGAGCAGCACACCACAGCAGGGAGGAAATGGGGCTGCAGCGACACCCTGGGGAGCCGCTGGCACAGGGAGGGGGAGCTCAGAATGCTCTGTCCCCAGCCTGCAGGTCCTCAAGCCCCTTGCCACTCCAACACCGGGCTAGCAACAAATCCCATTATCTTCATCCAGATCCAGATCCAGCTCTCTCTGCCCTGCTGCTGGATTCAGCACGGCCACCCTCCGCCCCACAGCTCACTCCAGCCCCTGTGCTGCTGCCCACTAGGAGAAAATCAAAAGCATGAATATTTAAAGCCCGGAGATGAGGCAGACACAGAGCACATCCAAGCCCATCCCAGCCCTGCTCCGAGCACTGTCCAGGAGGGAGCAAGGTCCTTCTGTGGCAGCCAGCGCCGCACAACCCACGTGCCGGTGATGAGCAGCTGCTGTTGGCTTGCCGGGCTCTGCCGGGGGGAGCAGCGATGCCGAGATGACACCAGTGCTCGCAGCTTCCTGGAATACAGGGACATGCAGTCCTTTGAGAGCACAGATCCTGCCTGGAGGGCTGGTGGGAGAAAGAGGAGGACGGCCAGGAGTAGGATACAGGTAGGCTGTGCGCTGGGCAAGGCAGGGCTCAGCACGGCTCCCCAGCCGCGGTGGGGAGCCGGTGGGAGAGGCTGCAGCTAACCGCTGCTGCTTCCCGCATCCCAGCTGTTCCTCCCGGGAGAAGAGATGAAGGGGCTGCGGCTGATCGGAAGAGCTGTGCTGACTCACAGGCGGCGGGGCAGGCTCTGCCCGCGGCGCGGGCTGCGCTGGGGCTGGGGCTGGGGCGCAGCGCAGGAGGGGCTCCCGGCGAGGGGTGGGGACGCAGCGCTTATCTGGAGCAGAAAAATCAAGGTCACAGGCGGAGCTAGCGGGAGCGGGCGGCGAGAACGTGCCGGGGGCAAAGCTGGCCCCTTCAACCTCGGGGAGCTGGGCAAAGCTCCCACCTGTGGATCAGGGGGGCTCAGGAGCAGGTCTCCCCGGTTCCCCGTCCCTGATGCACTTGCATGCAGCAGCCACTTGGGCCAGCCCGACTGTGCTGCCTTCCACAGCCTCGGCCCCACTGAGGGCCAAGAGCTCTCCCCCTCCACCACCTATGGGATGAGGCAAGGAGTGCAGACAGAACCCAACCTCCTTACACACCACAAACCAGACCCTAGCCAACCACCAGGTGCTCTGGCCACCAAACCAAAACTGGGTGAATCCAAGCCAAGGAAAAAGCTCTCCCTGCTTGGAGCCTTTGCCCAGCGCTGCTCGGTACTAGCAGCTGCCTGCCCCACTTCACAAAGCCATGGGGACAAGGAAAGGAAAGCCAGAACAGGGCTAGAAATTGCCACCCTCTCGATGCGAGGGGCTGTGGCAGTGACAGTGGCCTGTCACTGATGCATCTCCTTGGCTGTGCACACTTCTCTGTGAACGCCAGCCCCCCCACCTCAGCCAGGGTGGTCCCACAGGCACGGAGAGCCTGTGCTGGCTGTTCCACAAAGTGCTTGTCCCCTCCAGGGGCCCCCGGCTGCTCGGCGCTGTGACCTTCCTGTGGCCGCAGCACCACTCCTCTGAAGAAAAGCAGGAAGCCCGGAGCCAGGAAGTCGCTGGCCCGGTGAGGGGCCAGTGCAGCCCTGCTGCTGCTAGGGGAGCCTGGCTGGGCGGCATCAATGGCTGCAGAGCAGTGGGGTTTGCCCACGACAGACAGGCCATTGGTTGATGGGGGCCTGGGCTTGCCTGGCACGGCAGATCTGTGAGCCCTGATGCTTCCTCAGGATAAGAGCAGGAGGGAATTGTAAGGAGGCAGGAGTGTCTTCTTGGCCCCTTCCCACCACCCCAGGGCTTGGAGCAGCCATCACCTCCAGGCACCAAAGAGCTCATGAGCCTCCCAGCTCAAGCCCCTGCTCAGACACATCTCTGCTTTTATAAGCTAGAGTAACTCCTGATTTTCTCAGAACCTTCGAGGCCAGTCTGCCCACATCACTCAACAGCCTGTGACAAGATGCATCACAGCTCCCAGCCCTTAGAGACCATCATAGCCCCCCCCAGCCCCAGAATCCACCCCAGGGCATCAGAGCTCTCTCTCAGTGGCAGAGCTCTGAGTGCAGAAGGAAAACCAGGAGATGTGCAAAGGCACAGAACACTGGCCCTGCCTGAACAGGCAGTCCCAAGCCCCATACCACAGGCTACAGCCCTTCCCCTTGCCAGGAAGGGGATGCCAGGAGCTCCTGCCCGTGCAGCAGAATATGAGCAGGGCACCTGTAACTACTGCCTGCCCCCAAGGAGCTCTGGGGACACGTCCTGGCCCAGCTGCTCCATGTGCCCTGCTGTCACAGAAAGACAATGGATCATAAGAAACAGAAGGATGTGGAATATTTTCAGGCAGAGACTGAGACTTCACACACTACCTGGGAAGAGAAGCAGAGTGGGGACACTACCAACATCCTCCCTGGAAAAAACTGGGAGCTGAGTCAGAGGCCTGGAACATGCCAGTGGCTTGGCAAGAAATCACAGCAAGGTGCAGGAGGCCAGACATACAAACCTTGCCCGGGGCAGGAGACCCCCCCTCTGTCCAACTGCAGCCAATGCTGAACCTCTGAGGCAAGGGTGAAGCAAAGGAGAACATTCAAATCCAGCCAACAGCTGATTTTTTTTCCCCACGCATCACAGCAGCATCAAACAACATTTATGCACTCCTGCACGCAACCTCTCCTTCATTCTGAAGAGGGGGTTAGGAGATGCCAGTGGAGATTTGGGGAAGAGGCTGGAGACCTCCCAAAGGCAGAGGAGGCAGGCAGGATCCACCACCGAAGCCACTTAGCCCTCCACCGAAGTCCTTACCACATACTCCATCGCCGGCGGAGGGCAGGGCAGGGCAGGCCCCGGGCAGGGAGCAGAGACACAGCCCCTCTCGTCTGGCACTCCGACCTGCGGTTCGGGGACAAACAGGGAGTTAGCCAGCCCTGTCCCAGCCCGCTGAGGTGGGGCCATGGTGCCAAAGGCAGACCCTGCTCCTCTATAGAGGTGGATGGGGCTGTGGCTGCCGTGCAGCATGCTGCTCACACAGAGGGTGAGAGAAACCTGGAAGCCACCTTCTTCCCACTGGAAATAAGATGGAGATGGGATGCACTGGGACAGGAACTGAGCCTGGCAGTGCTTGAGCCATGCCCACATTTGCTACTGGCAAATGGTATTGGGGGCCAGGAGTCACTCTGTGACCTAAGACAAGCGTCGGAACCAATCCCTGCCCAGCCCAAAAAACAGTACCTGAGACCCATGCACAAGGAGGAAGAGTGAAAGCAACTCAGGGGGGCAGAGCTGCCCCCTCCTCCACCTCCTCAACTGGCACCCTGATGCAAAATCATACACAGAGCCCCCAGGGCTGTGTTCCTTCCTCCCAGGGGGCCAGTGAAGACAGGAATCATGGAAAGAGTCTAGAAGGGGTGAGCTGGCAGAGGCAGGAAGCTCTGTGAGGAAAAAACAAGGCAAGCAAAGCAGCAGCAGATCAGGAGCTGCTGCTCTTCTCTTCTACCCAGTCGAGACCAGGCCAGTGGAGCAGTGCAGGGAAGCAGATGTAATTTGCTGCTTGGCAGCAATTGTACCTTTATCTGCAGCCTGTGCCAGCTGTCGCCATTAGCTTGGAAGGCAGCGAGATAAGGAGGGCCATGCTTGGCAATGGCTGTGGAGATTGACCCCTGCAGCCCTACACCACTGCCATGCAGAGGTGGAGACCGGGCCCTTTGGACATCGGGCACTGAGGCTGGTGGCAGGGAAGGGGCATCTGGACCCGGAGACAGAGTGCTCAGCCTTACCAAAGCCCATTTGTGCCCCTCCTGAGGATGGGACACTGCTTTGCACAGCTCCAGAGGTGGCCCAGCTAAGGCATTTCCCCATCAAAGAGCAGTGGGTGGATCCTTGTGCCCCGCTTGGCTGAGAAGAGATGGCATCTTCAGCCCCAGTTGCAGGCTGACACCAAGGCAGCCTGGGCAAGCACTGACAAGAAGTGCCCTTTGCCCACAGACTTCTTGCCAACGTGGCAAGCAGGGCCCAGGTCACATTTCCTTGGAACCATGGTCTATAATCTGTGTGGATGACCCCATCTAAGAGACTCAAGGGGAGAAGCAAGAATAGATGGACACAACACACTGCTGGAGAGCAGACACAGATCTGCAAGGGAGTACAGCTACCCGTTCACAACAGCTGGGTAGGCTCCAGGTACTCACTGCTGCCTTACTGTGAAAAGGCAGGATGACAGGAGGGCAAACTCCAGCACCACAGAGGCCGAGGAACCCTCCAAACCCAGCCGGTGCCCTGTCCTTGCTGGAGGTCATGCCAGTCTTGGGGCTCGGGTTTCCCCCCAGACCCTAGAGTACCTCTACAGTTCTACACCTCCTTCCCGTGTATCACACCAGCATGGGGTGGGGCGATGCAAGCCTGAGCCCCAGGCACACGCAACCAGCCGCCACGGCGGGTGGGTCACCCCAAGATCTCAGCACAGCACGGTACCGGCTGCTCCAGCCCCCGTCGGGCCGCATATAGCAGGGTCCGGGCCTGCCCCACAGCTCGGCTCCCTCACGCTAGGCAAACGAGGCAGCTGGGAAGGGCGGCTCGGCCCTCACAGCACAGCACAGCGAGCGGCGGCGTCTCAGGGGCGGCTGCGGCAGGACCCCCACTCGTTCCGCGGAAGGCGGCGGCGGCGAGCGATGCGGCCTCAGTTCGGCGACACTGCGGGACGCGGGGGCACCGCGGGGCCTGGCCGTGGATCCCGGGCCCTGCGCGGGTCCCCCCTCCTCCTTGCGCGCGCGCCCTCACCGCCCCGGCCGGCGCGCGCTCACCGGGCACCATCGGTCACGCGCGGGTCTCCCGCCGCTCTCCGCCGCTCCCGCGCTCGCGCGCCCCCTCTCCCCGCTCCCCCCCCCCACCACACTCGCCGCCACTCACTTCCGGCCCGCGCCCCTCCGGCGTGGCCCCGCTGCGCCCATGTCACGTGACTCACCAGCCAATCACAGGCCGCGCCCGGCCCGCGGGAAGAGGCGCCACGGCCTCGCCTCGTCGCGCGCGCTTCGGCCAATGGGAAACCGCTCCGCCCCGTCCAGGCGCGGTGCCAGCCAATGGGCGCGTGGGGCGGCGGTGTTTGAAAGCGCCGCGGGGGGCGGGGGCGCCAACGGCCGCGAGGGAGGGCAGCGCGGGCCTGTCATGGCGCACAAACAGATCTACTACTCCGACAAGTACGATGATGAGGAGTTTGAGTACAGGTACGGAGCGGGAAGGGGTCCTGGTAACATCTGCTTGATAAAGATGCAGGGAGCTCGGTTTAGGTTTACCGGAACGAGGGAGGGAAATGCCTCGATAACAGTGAAGCAGTGGGGTGGAGAGGCTATTAACGGATCGTTTGTGGGAGGGGAGTGGTAGGCGAGTCATGGCTCCCTCGTGAAGTAAGAGGGGAATTATCCGGTAACACGGGAGGTGCCGATAAGGGTTTTGTATTGGGACACGGTGCTCGTCCTGTTAACAGCTCCCCGGTAGGGAAACTCCGTTCTGGGGAATGAGGGGGTGTTGGGGGTGCTCCGGTGTTTACTGAGAGATGCGGGGCCGCAGGCATGTGATGCTGCCCAAGGACATCGCCAAGCTGGTGCCCAAGACCCACCTGCTGTCGGAGTCGGAGTGGCGGAACTTGGGGGTGCAGCAGAGCCAGGGCTGGGTCCACTACATGATCCACGAGCCAGGTGAGCCCCGCGGGGGAGCGGGTGGCGCCCAGCGGACCCGGGCTGACCCCCTCTTTTGCCCCGCAGAGCCCCACATCCTACTCTTCCGACGGCCATTGCCCAAGAAGCCAGAAAAGTGAACGGCCCATGGTGTGCCGAAGCTCCCAGTCCTTCCACACTGAGCACCTTCCTCCTCCTCCTCCTCCGCGTTTCTCCTCTGACCCTCGATGCTGCCTGGGCGCCTTTTTGGCGACTCGGCCTTGGTTTCCGAGGCTCTTCCCGTTGCGTTGCCTCCAAGGTTTTAATAAAGTTATGTTTTGGAACTGTGTGTCTGCAGTGCCGAGGGGAGGGGAGGTGGGGTGGAGGGCGAGGGGGTCCCGTTATCGCGGTCTGTCCTGCTGGGTTCCCGAGGAGGGCTTCCCGGAGAGTCTGGGGGACGGACGGAGCCCCCGTTCCAACCGGAGAGGGGGTGCACGTGCCCCGGCACGGCCGTGGAGGCGGAGCTGCGCCGTTGTCCCCGTCCCCCCGCGATGGTTCCGTCCCCGCAGGCCCCGCCCCCCGGCCAATGGGCGCTGGCGGTGCCGTGTGAAGGACGTGCGGGCCGGCCGGTCAGAGCGCGGGGCGGGGCCGCGGTGTGCGGGGCAAGCCGGGCGGCTCCATGTGGGGGGTGCTGCGGGCTGCGCTGCGGGCTACGGGGCGAGTGGGCGGGGCCCTGCGCGCTGCCGCCTGTCGCCCCATGGCTACTTCGGGCCCGGCGGCGGTGGCCCGGGGATCCGCCAGCACCGCCGGTATCATCGTCATCGGCGACGAGATTCTCAAGGTGCGGTTGGGGGTGGGCCGGGGCTGGGGTGGGCTGGGGCCTGCGCCTGGGGTCGGGGCACTCCGCCGTCATAGGCGCCTCCGTTCCCCTCAGGGCTACACGCAGGATACAAACTCCTTCTTCATGTGCCGGCGGCTGCGTGCCCTTGGCGTGAGTGTGGCGCGGATCTCGGTGGTGCCCGATGACGTGGAGGCCATCGCCAGCGAGGTGGCCGCCTTTGCTGCCCGCTTCACCTACGTGCTGACTTCCGGGGGCATTGGCCCCACGCACGACGATGTGACCTTCGAGGCTGTGGCTAAGGCCTTCGGGGAGAAGGTCGTCCTCCATCCTGAGCTGGTGGCCCTGGTGCACAAGTTCTTTGGCAAGACAGAGGAGCAGTGCCCTGAGATGAAGCTGGCCCGCGTCCCCGAGTCCTCCCGCCTCAACTATGGCACAGACGGGCGCACTGGCAGCACGTTCAAGTACCCGCTAGTCAGTGTGCGCAATGTCTACATCTTCCCTGGCATCCCGGCACTGATGGAGCGTGCCCTGGATGGCCTTGCTCACCTCTTTCGCAGCAAACAGACCCACTTCCACTCGCGCACCATCTATGTGGTGTCCGATGAGATACTCATTGCGCCTGTGCTGGACTCGGCTGATGCCGCCTTCCGGGGCCGCGTCAGCTTGGGGTCCTACCCAGACTGGACCAGCAACTACTACCGTGTGAAGCTGACCCTGGACTCAGAGTCGGAGCAGGACCTGGAGGAAGCGTATTGCTTCTTGATGAGGGAGCTGCCACCGGGTGTTGCTGTGCCATCGGTGACAGACTGTGTTTCTACAGCAGCTGTGAAGGTTTATGGCCTGGCTGAGTCAGGTACTGGAAAGAGGTGCTACAGCACAGCTCTGTGCCTCCTCGCTTCTCCTGTCCAGCCTATTGGGGCTGGGGCAATGGGAACACCAGCCTGGGAGCAGAGCTTGCCTGTTGTGGAGGCAAGCTGGGAGGCTTGAGGGGTGTTGCAGCTGCAGTGGGCTTCATTCCACACAGGTGGGAATGGGACCTGTAACCTCGGGGCTGGTGGTGGCAGGGTCTGAGAGCACAGTGTACAGCAGTAGCAGCAGTGCCACAGTTCCCTGGTGCCCTCGTGATCCCTGTCACATTGTGGCCCAGGTCTCTGGGTTGAACAAGCTCTTGGCTGTGGTGCCAACAACGGCTCTGCTATGAGATGTGTCCAGAGGGTGAAGTGCCATAGGCCCTGGGGCCATGCTGAGGGAACATGAGCTGGGCAGGCACCAACTGTCCTGTCCTGGCAGGCTCGGCCCTGGGGCAGAAGGTGGCAGCAGCCCTACGAATCATCGAGGAGGCTTTGGACCAGTACAGCCTGGTCCAGCTCTGCGTGGGCTTCAACGGGGGCAAGGACTGCACAGCCCTGCTGCACCTCGTCCACGCTGCTGTGCAGAGGTACCCATGCATGGGGCTCCAGGCTGGGGCAAGGCTGAGGGGTCCTGCAGATCCTGGCCAGGGCTCTGGGGCTCTTGCTTGCTCCAGCCTGAGGCCATGAGTGGATTCCTGGGGTCTGACTGCTGGGGACTGGACGCTGCCTTGCCTCCAGCTGCCATTGGTCAGAGTCCAGCTGCACTGGGTCTCTCTGCAGGCGGTTCCCAGTGAGGCAGGAGAGGCTGCAGGTGCTCTACATTCGCATTGTGTCCCCATTCCCTGAAATGGAGCAGTTCATTCAGGCAACAGTCCAGAGGTAGGAGGCAGAGTGGGGTGGGCTGCTGCACAGAGGGTGTGCAGTGTTGCTTGCAGCCTGCAGACAGCTGCCCACCCTGCCAGGTATGGAGTCCAGCTCTGCACTGTGGAGGGCTCCATCCGGGAGGCGCTGGCCCAGCTGAAGGAGCAGCAGCCACAGCTGGAGGCTGTCCTGATGGGAACACGGCGGACGGACCCTTACTCACGCACCCTGACCCCCATGTGTGTCACAGACCCTGACTGGCCCCCTTACATGCGGGTGAACCCCTTGCTGGTATGTGGCCTTTACCTGCTTTGGGGCTGGGACTGTTGCCACAGGGCTTGGCAAGGGGACTTGATGGGGCTGGGGACCAGCAGTGATCCACTCCCATCCTGGACAACTTCTCTCACAATTCTCACTCTCCCAGAGTGTCTGCTGCCCCACTGTGCAGCTGTGGGTGCCCCTTGCTGCAGCAAGGCTGCTGGGTGCTGTTTGGCAGAGCTCATTCTTTCCGGCTGGGGGTTTCCCTGTGTTTGGGGAGGTGCTGGGAGGTACAGTGGTGCTCTGATGACCATCTGGCTGTTCCAAGTACTCTCCAGGAAGGTCTGACTTGCTTCCCTGGGAGGCAAGGGAGCAGCCTTTTGCCTCTGCCTCAATCCCTGCCCAATTCTGCCTGCAGGACTGGACCTACCGGGACATCTGGGAGTTCCTGCGCAAGCTCTTTGTCCCCTACTGTATCCTCTATGACAAGGGGTGAGTGCCTAGTGCTGCCCTTCTCACAGGCACAGCCAGTGCCCCTGGGTGCAGTCCTGCAGCTACTTCTTCCCTCTGCAGCTACACGTCCCTGGGGAGCATGACCAACACACAGAAGAACCCAGCACTACGCTACACTGATGCTCAGGGCCGGGAGGGCTACCGGCCTGCCTATGAGCTGGAAAATGAGGAAGAGGAGCGCACCTCCCGCCAGTGAAGGGCCACGCTCTGGGAGGCTCCATGGAATGCTGCTGCCAGTGACATTGAATAAAGCTGCTGCCTGTCAGCACTAAATAAACCTGCTGCAGTCTGCACTGCACTGGCACGTGGCTTTGTTGAGCCCTGAGGGCTCCATGGGGCAGGAGGGGAGGAACAAAAGGGTCCCCAGGTTGTGCCCCCTCCCTGCACCCACTATTGGGGAAGTTTTGGAAATGTGGAGAATGTAGCAGGTTCCAGTGCTTGCCAGGGCGTGTCACCACTGCTGCCTCTCCCACCGTGTCAGATGCTGCTGATTGCTCATGGGCCATGCACCTCTTCCGGACCATGGCAGCCTGTGTGCAGGGTGCTCCCCAGCGAGGGGCACGGGTACAGGCGCTGGCACTGCCAGCACCCACTGCCACCTCCCTGGGGCTGCGCCTGGGCTCTTGGGTGCTGCGGCTTCTGCGGGAATGCATCTACCTCCTCCTCTGCAGCTGGTGCATCCGTGAGCTGCTGGACTAGGGAAGGCCCCCCCCAGTGCCACAGGACCCTGTCAGCCCCTGCCTGCCCTGGTGCTGTGGGTGAGTGACCTGTGGTGTTTGGGGGTGGCAGAGCCCAGCCATGGTGCTCCTGGAGTGGAAAGGGCCTGGCCATCGTGCATGAGGAGAGACAGAGAGCCTGGCTGTGGTGATTCTGGGGCTTGAGAGGGTGTGGCCTCGGTACTGGTCAGTGGTTGTTACCTCTGTGCCTCTCTCCCCTCCCCAGGACTGTGCTTGTTACCCTGTGCTGATGGAGTTGATGGACCTCTGGCGCTGAAAACTCTGCTCCAGCTTGTGCTTCCCCTGATCAGAGACCCCAATAAACCTGAGCAGTGCCTGACTGGCTGCATCTGTTTGGACAGAGCTCTGGGAATGTGTCTGTCTGTGTGTGTCCCCAAATCTCCCAATCCTAGCCCTGGGTAGCACTAAGGCACTCCAGTACCTTTTCCCTCTCCAGGACTGAGAGTCCCCACATCCCTTGGGGCCAAGGGGCAGGAGTGGGGAGCTGGGGTTCTGCCTGCATTTCCTGCCTGCTCCTCCACTCCTGGCCATTTCCTGTTTCAGTTTGTGGGAAGCAGCTGAAGCAAAATATCTGCAACGTGCCTAGCCTGGCTGGGAGCTGTGGCAAATGTGGTGCCATGCTCCATTTAATATGGCTATCTGTAAAGAATTCTGGTGAATACAAATAATAATAACATAGAAATGTCATGATAAATTTTTTTGCCCCTTTGCTTTTTCTCCTCTACTACTTAAATCTTTGGGTCCTCTGAAACTCTCCTGTTGCATTTGTTACATGTATCTCTCATGGTAGGAAGGAGACTGGCCAAAAATATAAGTCTGCATTTGGTTCAAATATCTGGTGAGGTGGCATCAGAAGATGCTACACTTCATGAAATGCTTTCCACAGAGACTGAGTCAGGTCCATATTTTCTAGCTCTATCTATACAAGCCTGGAAGACAGTGATGCCACACTCTAGTGGCACCAGAGCGTGGCTGTGGGGGTAGCTGTGGGTCCATGAGCCCACCCTGCCCCATTGCTGCCTGTGCTGGTGCTGCAGCACAGGGGAAGCTCTGCACGCCCCATCCTCGGCAGCAGCACTGGCGCCAGCGTGGCCTCCCTTATCTCTGCGGGAAGTCGGGAGCAGGAAGCCTGGCCTGGCGCGGGATAAGGGTCCCGTTTACATTAGCTCCTTTGTTATGGAGCAGGCTCCCACCCTCGCCCACTGCTGGCGGGGGGGGGGTGGGCTGGCCACGTCAAGAACTGAGGGGCAGCAGGAACCCCAGCCCAAAATGCCACGAGGGGCTTAGGTGGTCCTTGCAATGATCCCTGTGAGGACAGGAGTAGAGATGGGGTGTGCCACAGTGGTGCCCTGCCGCTGTGCCCCATGGCTTCCCCCTGCCCAGGTCAGCTGCTCAGCTGGACCCTGCCCTGTTGTGCTCTGGTGTCTGTGGTGCTGTTTGGGCTCCTGGCCGTGCCCAGCTGCCTTGGTGGCAGGGTGCTGGGCATCCCTGACCACTGGAGCCCTGCATCTGACGCCTGCCACGTCCTGGCGTGGTAGCCCTGATGTGGTGGCCCTGGCGGTGGCTCAGCCCCAGGGCTGGCTGGGATGAGGGAAATCAATGAATTCCCCAAACGGGAAGGTCCGGGGGAGGGGAGAGCGTCCCAGCACAGGAAAAAGTCGAGGCAGTGAGGCGTGGCGGGCAGAGCAGTGCCGGCCGCCCTGAGAGCACAGCCCCATGCGGTGCCCTGGATCCCGTCACCCGCCTCGGCCACCCACCGTGAGTGAGACCCTCTTCTGCAGGGACCCCTTGCCCAGCCCCACGGCAGGGGGTGAGAGGGGAGTGGGTGGGTGCTGTGGGAAGGAGCATACGGACCCCTGCCCTCGCTGTCTCAGCACAGGCAGGTTCTCCAGCAGTGGGGGTTGGTTTTGGGGTCGTGCCTGATATGACCTTGGGGATAGCAGTACCCCTTGAAGCGGCATGGTAGGGGGATGGCAGCAGCAAACCCAGGCAAATCAGCCTTGCCAGGGATTTGGGAGGACACAGGAGGATGCACAGGGTCCCCATTGGGAGCCCCCGGAGCCACAGCCCGCTCAGGGCACGGGAGGTGATGCCTGTCTCCACCCTGCAGGTGGTCCCCACGGCCACACCATGTTCCGCTGCCGCCGTGCGGGGCTGGTGCGGAGGCTGTGGCGGCAGCGCTGTGCAGCAGCCGGCCCCGAGGATGGCCCCGCTGCCCTCAAACTGGCGGCTCATGCCCTCTTCAAGAAGCTGAAGGACGAGGAGCTGGAGTTGCTGGTGCAGGTGGTGGAGAGCCGAGGCGCCCGGGAGTCTGGCTGCGTTTTGGCACCACGGGGGGACCCAAGAGGGGTCAAGCAGGTCCCCCTCAAGTCCTGCTCTGTCGCCTCTTCCGCTGGCCTGACCTCCACCAGTCCCATGAGCTCAAGCACCTCTGCTACTGTGCTGGGGGCCAGGGGTCCTGTGGGGACTTGGCTGTGCTGTGCTGCAACCCCCATCATTTCAGCCGCCTGGCTGTACCTGGTGAGTGCTGGTGGCAACACTGGAGGCTGTCTTGCCCAGCCAGGCTCTGACCCCTGCTCTCCGGGGGTGGCTCAGGGCTCCAGAGGAGCAGGATGCACTCCCAGCCTCTCATTTCCTTCTCCCTCCCCTACAGAAACTCCGCCACCCCCCTACTTGAAGGCATCCTGTGGGCCCTCCTGGCCAGATGAGCCCCAACACCCCAGCACTCAGCTCCTGGAGTTCAGCTACAACGGTGGGGACTGGTGTGGTAAAATGGGCCCACCACACTCCACAATCCTCTGCCACACCCAGCAGGCAGGAGGGCACTGGGCAGGGCTGAGCCCCTCAGTCAGAAACAGAGATTAGAGGGGACAGAACATGAAAATCAGGGAATGGAGCCAGCAGTCGCCCCCAGCAGGAGGAAAAGACTCTGACACGGGATGAGGGGTTCCTGCTGGGGGAGCAGCCTGGGCCCAGACACCCCCCCTAGCCCCCCCCCAGCTCCTGTTATTTTTGGCAGCGCCAGACTCCCTGCTGGAGGAAGCACTGCCTATGGGGACACACACAATGCGCCTTGACGCACACAGCCCCAGCTCCCGCCTGGCTGCTGGCCACCAAGGCCACCAGCTGCCACTGCCCCACCTTCCCTTGCACTTGCGGACCAGCCCCCCTCACAGCCCCCCCCACCCCTTCACCACGGTACTTGGGGACTGGGAACAGCTCCAGAGACTCACACCCAGTGCAGGACCCCGTGCTAAGGCATCCCTGGTGCGCCACATCCATCCATCCATCCATCCATCTGTCCTCATGTGCCCTCTGTGCCCACTCCCCTTGGCCCATCCAGCTGCTCGGCTCAGCCGTGTCCGGGTGGTGACAGCTCTGCTCTCCCCTGCCAGACACCAGCCTCTCGTGGAGCACCGTCAAGGACGGCTGTTGGTGTAAACTGGCTTACTGGGAGTACCGGACGCGCGTGGGCCGCCTCTACGCCGTGCACGAGGCGTCAGTGAATGTCTTCTGTGAGCTGCCGTGGGGCAGTGGGTTCTGCCTGGCCCAGCTGCCAGCCGCCTACCGCAGCTGTGCTGTGCGGCGAGCCCGGGGCAAGATTGGCCGGGGGCTGCTGCTGAGCCGGGAGCCGGGCGGTGTCTGGGTGTACAACCGCAGCGAGCACCCCATCTTTGTCAGCTCGCCCACCCTGAGCCCCCCTGGCGCCTGCAGGCTCGCTGTCCTCAAGGTGCTGCCTGGCTACTCGGCAAAGGTGTTCGATTATGGGTGGGCAGGGGACAGAGAGGGCTGGCAGCTGCCTAGGGAGGGACCCTGTGACCCCCACAGCATCCGCATCAGCTTTGCCAAGGGCTGGGGACCCTGCTACTCCCGGCAGTTCATCACCTCCTGCCCGTGCTGGCTTGAGGTCCTGCTGAACCAGCCACTCTGAGGCTGGGGCTGGTGGGGGATGCCAGAGAGCTCCCCCAAAGCAGGTTCACAAGCTGGGGGGCCCTTCTACTGTATCCCAGCCTGTGTCTTCCAAGGCTGTGCTGCAGCAGGATTGTCCTGGCTCTGGGGACTCTCTGACTGAGTGCTGACTGGATGCAGTGCCCCCCTTGCATGGCTCACCACTTTGCCAGCACCTGCTTCCCCCAGCCACGGGGCTCTCAGTGAGACAGGGCGCTATTTAATATCTTTTTTTTCTTTCTATTTTATTATTTTAATGTTTGAATTTATATTAATTTATCTATTTTTGTAAAAAAAGGAAGGAATGAGGCAGGAGTCCCCATTGTCAGGGCCAGGCCTGAGGGTGGCAGCCAGGGCCGGTGGGGACAGGAGGAGCAGGAGAGAAGGGAGTTGGGAGGGAGGGAGTGAGGAGGAGGAGGAGGAGGACGGGGAGGGGGGGGGGAACTGTCGGCCTAGATGTCACTGTAGACAAGGAACGGGAGTGAACTGGCACGTCTAAGGGGGTGGGGCAGGTGAGCACAGCTGGAGTGTGCGGCACGTTAGAACATCTGGAGAGGTGGAGGGCAGGTGGAATGAGGGGTGGAGGGCAGGTTCAGGGTTACCCGAGATGGGTCCCAGGCCCGAGGAGCTCTTTCAACCGTTCGGGCAGCATGGGGGAGCCCCGAGCAAGTGCAGCCGAGGGGATCCCCGATTGCCCGAGTCGCGTCTGCTGTTTTTAACCCAAATAAACGGTGCCACCGGCACCAAGAGTCGCCCGTGTCCCTACGCGTATCAGTGCCGCCCACGGGGCTCGGCTCCGGGAGCCAGCAGTGCCCTCTGCAGGCAGCTGCCGCGGGCCGCGATGACCACCCGGTCCTTCCTGCCACGCCGCCGGCCCGGCTGAGCCCGCGGCCCCTGCCCGGCCCCGCTCTCGGCCCCGCCGCCAGAGGTGAGTTCCACCGCGCCGTCGGAGTCGTCTCGGGAGAAGCAGGGAGAGAGAGACACCGGAACGCAGGCGCGGGCAGCGGCAGAGCGCAGCGGCTGTGGCGAGCCGTGGCCCGAGGGGACGGGCGGGGAGCGATGGAGCCGGGGGTCGGTGGCAGCGGCGCGGAGGGGGAGGCAGTTCTGCGGGCTCCCCCCTCCGCCCCGCGGGAGGCCG
Source organism: Muscicapa striata striata (assembly GCA_030060385.1). Classification (NCBI taxonomy): domain Eukaryota; kingdom Metazoa; phylum Chordata; class Aves; order Passeriformes; family Muscicapidae; genus Muscicapa; species Muscicapa striata. The sequence continues at coordinate 39,893 of JAREIS010000359.1, read as the reverse complement.
GAGCCTCGACGGGGATGCAGGAGTACGGTCAGAGGGACGGAGCTGCGGGAAGCGAAGCGGGCGGCTGGGCGAGGCGCGGCGGCAGGTGCCCGGTACCGGGGGCCTGGCCAAGGGGTGGGGGGGTCCCGTTCTCGGCCCCGGCGCGGTGCCCCGGCGCGGCCCCCCCACCCACTGACATAACGTCTGCGCGGGGCCGTGTTTGCCTTGGCAGCCCCAGAGCGGCAGTGGCTCCTCACACTTTCCGCTAGCGCCGGGCAGTGGCCGCGCTCCGAGCCAGGCGCGGGGGGGCCGGGGTGAGCCGAGGTGAGCCCCGCGGCCGCCGCTGCCTCCCTGAGCCGGCAGCGGCCAAACAGGTTGCGCGGGGCCCGCGCCCAGGCACCTGCGAAGGAGCCAGCCACCCCGCCGGGGCCGCCGCACCCCGCTCCAGCGCCGCCGAGAGCGGGGGCTGCTCCCGCGCCGCGCCCCCGCCTGCCCGGCACCCCGCGGTGCCACGTTCTTCGTGTCCAGCTCTCCGTCCCCTCGTGCCCGGCATTCCAGTATCCCAGTGGCCGCTTCTCGGTGCCCGGTCCCCGAGCCCGGCTCTCAACCCCCTACCTCACCCTATGCACGGTTTCCCGTGCCCGGCACTCTAAACTCTCCTCGGTGCACATTTCTCGGTTCTTACCCCCATACCCGGTTCCCCGCCCCCGTGTCCGCGGGGCGGAGCGGGCAGTGCCGTGCCGGCCCCGGCACTCGGCGGCCGCAGCGGGCGGGGCGCGCTCGGCGCCTGGCACCGCACTCGGCGCCGGTGGGGCCGCAGCGGGGCCGTCTTGTGCTCTCCTGCCCAGGCCGGAGGGACCGACCCCGCCCGCTCCCGTTACCCGCCTCTGACTCAGCTGCCCCCACCCGCGCACCCCGGTCCCGGGGCCGCAGGACCCCCGCCCCCGGGGGGCGTGGTGGGGCTGATAAGCGGAGCGTCCCACCAATGGGACGCGTGACCGCCGGCGCGCTGCCCAATGAGCGGGCGGGGGCGGGCGCTTCCTGGAGCCCCGGCGGCGGCGGCGGCGGCGGTGGCTGTGGCCGGGGGCGGGGCGGGCGCGGCGGCGGCAGGTGAAGGCGGAGGCGGGGCTGTGGCTCCGGGACCGGTCTGTGGCTCGGGCGGGGCGCGCAGGTGAGCGGCGGTGGGTGGGAGCGGACAGACCCACCGACAGGGGTTGCGCGGAGGTAGCGACCCACCGGCAGCGGGATCGGGACGGGGACCGGTGCGGCGACCGCTTTTGCCGCCCGGTTGCGGTGAGTCGCGTTGATTCGGGATGCTGCGGGCAGCGGGTGGGCACGGCTGGCGTGCGGATCACTGCACGGCCCCTGTGTCCCCGCCCGCCGCCGGAGCCGGTGGACACGTCGCCCGTGGGGCGGGGGGTGTCACTCGTGGGCCGTTCCCGCTCCCTTGCGCACGGGGCTGCGGGAAATCTGTGACATCGGCAGGTGCCCGCTGCGTGCCGGGGCCGCTGCCAAGGCTCCGCTGTGGTCCCGTTGCGGCGCTGCTCCATCCAGCCAGGGTCCCCCGCAGGTCTCCCACGGGTGACTGGGTGCTGGCACCCCGCCCTTCCTAACATGGTGAGCAGCTTGGCAGCATGCCTGGTGCACCGGGTAGGGACGGCACCGTTGCAGGAGGAAGGCAACTCGGGGAGCCCCTTCTCCACCGGTATTGTTGGAGTTGGAGGGTATCCCAGTGTCCCAGCACGCTGGTGAGCCCCGGAGCTGACACACTGGCAGCAGCAGTGGGTGCCTCTGCTCGGCTGTGCAGTGGTCCCCTGGGATCGGTGTCGTGGTAGCACCTGCCAAGCACCGGTGGACTCTGCCCCGTGCGCCCAGCCCTGCCGTACCTGTCCTCGTCCCCCTGGCTGGCTGCCCCCGGCCGCTGTTTGCCCGGGGCGGGGTGCGATATTTACCCTCCCGCCGGAGCAGATCCACGTCTTGGGCCACAGCTGCCTTCGATCCGTGGCTGCGTTCACTTGGCAAGGGGACGCAGTGCCAGTTTTGTCGTGGGGTGAGTCGCACCGTCCCTCGGTTTGCCCCAGCTGCTGGGAGTGGGGGGCAGTCTGGAATCCCCGGCACTGCCGGAGGCACGGGGCAGCTGCGGCGACCCAAGGCTTCAGTGGTGATGCTGGTGCTGGGTGCCGAGGGAGGGACTGAGCTCAGGGACTTAAAGTGGGTGCACGGAGCAGGGGAAACTCTGGCGCAGCGGAGAGTGGGGCAGCAGGGCTGGGAGTGCCCGTGCTGGGGATGGGTACAGAGGTGAGTGAGCACAGGGAGGTGGCAGATGTGTGTGTAGGGGGGGGGCATACCAGTGTTGGGTCCTGGGGACCCTCCAGGACCCCCTGCCCGGGCGCAGGCTGCCCCCGGCGCTGTGGTGCTGAGCCCGAGGCTGTGGCAGCGCGTCTCTGCCAGCTGGTGCCGTGCACCCTCAGTGCACACGTGGCACGAGCGGCACAGGCCGGAGCACACGGGGGCGGAGTGGGCACGGCCGGGGGTGCGGGGCCGGCACAGCCCCCGCTGCACCCCAGCCCCCGAGGGGCGGCTGCTGCCCCACGCGCGAAGCAGGAACTTCTCCTTCAGGGCAGGCAGCGGGTGATGAAACCAGGGAGAAATCTCTCCTGGCAGCATGTGGGCTGCTGGCGGGAGCCCCCGGGAGCTGCGCTCCCCCTGCGCCACCAGCGCTGCCTCCCCATGGTAACTCCACGGCGGGAGCAGGCAGGGTGCCGGTGGGAGCGTCCGCCCCGTCTGGAGGATTGGCGCCCGCCTGGCTCCCCGTGGCAGCACTGGCGTCCCTGACGTGCCCCGGGAGCTGCATGTCCACACCCCAGCAAGCCCCAGGGCGGTCAGAGGACCTGGCGAGGGGCTGGGCTGAGACCCGTCAAACTCGCTTCGTGCCAGGAAGATGGTGCTTGGGTAGCCGTGCAGGCAGGGGGGGTGGTGGTGCTGGGGCTGTGGCCAGTGCAGCCGGCCATGCTCCGTGCCCAGGGTGGGGAGGGCAGCTGGCATGCAGGATAGTGCAGTGGGAGCCATGGTGCCTCTGTATCCCCAGAGCTAGTGGCACGACTTGATGGAGCCGTGGGCAGGCAGGGGGACCAGCCAGGGTGAGGGAAAATGAAAGCAGGTGATGCGGAAGGAGAAGTAGGTCAGGTGAGCTCTGGCCTCTCCCCGCAGCCTTGGTTGCACTGCGTGCTCCGCTCTGCCCAGCTGTCTCTGCCGTGTCGCCAGGCCCGTGGGCAGCAGGTGGAGTGGGCAGTGGGTAAGGGGGTCCTGCTGCCAGGCACTGGGTCCTGGGCAGGGTGGATGCCAGACTTGCCTACACTGAACACCAGCAGTGTGGAGAGTGTGGCTGTGTTGGCTGGCATTTGTTTGGTACAGTGGCACTCCAGCAGTGTTGCTTTGATTCCCCTCCCATGGGCAACCCTCAGGGCACAGGGCTTGGAGTCATAGCAAGGGTGGACAGGAGGATTGTCAGCCCCTCTGCAGGGCCAAGGAAGAGAAGGTAAGAAACCCTTGGGTCCTGTTTGGGTGGCACAAGGCATCTGGTGTGGTGTGGACAGCACGGTGGGCCTTGGGGACAGCCCCACAGTGCACAGAGGGGCTCCACAGAGGCTGCCCATGCCTGCTGCACTTGGAGCCACGGGGCTGCTGCCCTGCCCTTGGTGCAGGGCTGGCTGGGGTCTCACCAGTGGCACTGTGTGGGTCACAGTGACTGCGGCGGGCACGGCCTCAGTGTCAGTGCTGTGTGGGCTCGGGGGGGCCGGGGGGGCTGGGGGGGATTAGAATGGCCTGCCCCCCTTCCCTCCCTGGGATCAGCCGTGGGCAGCGGGGAGCTGGCAGCAGGCAGCTGCCGTGGGGGCGGAAGCCGGGCTATTTTGGAGGATGTGGAGGGGGGGCTGTGGGCTGGCACTGTCCTTGCCAGGTGACCCCACCAGGACCAGCACCACCCTGGTGCCAGGATGGAGCGCTGGGACCCAACCTGTGCCACTGGCGATGCTCAGTCCCCGAGGCGCTGTGAGGACATGAACCCTGCATATTGAGTAGGAGGTGCCACCAGCTGGGGGGGCCTCTTGGGGCCGTGCACACAGTGGGACCCAGGGGGTCTGGCTGCCCTCCAAGGGGTTCCCGTGACTGTGCTGCAGGGCCAGCAGCTCCAGAGCCAGCTCACCCTGGGGCCAGCGAGCAGGCCCAGTTGTAGGTGAGCCTGCCTGTCCCAGGCTGGTGGCTGGCAGAGCCTTGTCTTCCTTTCTTCCTTTCTTCCTTTCTTCCTTTCTTCCTTTCTTCCTTTCTTCCTTTCTTCCTTTCTTCCTTTTTCCTTCCTGGAATCCTTCCTTCCTTCCCTCTTACATGTTTCTGCCTGTGCCTCAGCCATCTCCTTGGCACATTGGGAAGGCCAGAGGTGACACACAGAGGCCACATGCCCTTGGCCACCTCTGTCATGGGCAAGCATGTGGCTATGGCATGCCATGCCCTGGCAGGTCAGGGTGCTGCTCTGTGTCAGGAGGTGATGCAGGAGATGGGGTTGCCCATCCTGCTGTTGGAAGAGGAGCTGGGATGAGGCCGTGTCCCATCACTGGTGCCACTGGCCAATGCAAGGATGTAGCGTGGAGGATGGATGGATGGATGCATGCATGGATGGATGGATGGACTGATGGAGGTTAGCCCATCTTCCCCAAAGGCCAGCACCTCCCCACCTGGCCCCCCAGGTAGGCAGCCTGATGCCCCCAGCCAGGGCAAGCAGCAGTTTGTGGCCAGCGCCTGGGTGGTTGCGACACCCCCAGGGTGGGGGGGCCCACGGTGACTCACCCTATCCTGGCCACCAGTAGGAACCCTGACTCAGGGCTGCGTGCCCATGCTGTGCCGTGCCCCTCCCTGCCCGCCTCGCCCACCTTATCTCCCGCCCTTAGCACCTGGCACACCTGGGCCAGGGGGGACTGGCGCCATTCCCCTCCTTTATGGGGAACAAAGGGCAGGGGAAGGGTTGGCAGCAGGTGCCACATCCCTCCTCCTTCCCTCCCGTCCTCCCTTCCTCCCTCCCTCTCACGGATGCTGTCCAGGGCTGTGCCCTCTTTTGTGCCCCCGCTGAGGCAGCTGGTCAGCCTGGGGCATTGTGGCAGTGTGGTGGGCAATGCTGCCCACAGCCCTGCTGCCACTGGCTGTGTGCTGCCTGCACTCCAGGCACTGGGCAGCTCGTGGTACCAGAGCTGGCTCCACAGTGTTCCACAGTGATGGGAGAGGCTATGGCAATGGAGGGCACACTGGTGATGCCCCTCTGCCCACCTGCCATCTCCACTGCCTGCCACAGGTTCTTGCACAACCCAGCTGTTCTCATCAGCACTGCTGACACCAGAGGCCCTTTGCTGTCCAGCTGATGTGGGGCTCTTCCCCTTTCTGCCTGGCCTCCTGCTGCAGACAGCACCAGCATGGTGCCTGGAGCCCATCCAGGGCCATGCCAGGGTGCTGCAGTGCAGGTGCCCCTGACCGGTCTGGCGTGGGTGGCCTGGGCGGGTGCTGGTGCTGGTGGTGGGGTGTGGGGCGCACTCTCCAGGCTGCTAATTGCTGTTTAGCTGGGGACACAGAGGGTGTAATTATGGGGGGGATTGCGTGAATCTGCAGCCTGGCTGGGGAGCCCACGAGTGCCCCTGCCCAGGGAGCGGAGGGGATCAGGCAGCATAGTCCAGCTGGGCCATCATTCCTTCCCACATTCCCCATGGGACCTCAGGAACCCACTCCAAGGGTAGAGCAGGACAGGAATCCTTAGGACCGGGGGGTGGCTCCAGGGCTGGCTGGGCAGGCTGCAGCATGCTGCAGCGAGCCCTGCCCTGCTCCCGCCGAGCGCAGGCGCCCTCCCAGCCCAGCCAGGCTGGCCATGGCCAGTGGCGAGCACCCAGCGCCCTGCCTTGCGGCAGAGGACAAGGTGAGGGCCTGTGTGGTGCCTCGGCGTGGGGGGCAGGGGCAGACCGCTTGGAGACAATGCTAGTAGTGGGGAAGGTGTACTTATGGTATGGGGTGCCCGTCCTGGCAGTGCTGGGAATCTTCTCCCGTGGGAGTGGGCCAGGGGATGCCCCTGCCCGGTTCCGGGTTGGCGCCCCACGGCGCAGCACCGGCCGCAAAGAGTTAATGCCGTGTGTGTTCTGGGAAGTGGGGCTGGGAGGTGCGTGACCCGGGGTGTGGGCGTCGACTCCTTTTGAGGTGGGATCCTGAGCTCAAGTGCAGCGGGGAGCGGGGCCAAGTTCACACAGCACCCTGCCTTCCCCTCCCTGCCACTCGCGGGCCGCCAGCCTGGCCGCCACGCAGCGCTGAGCCACGCCGGGACACGGGCAGGTGAGCTACACACCCACCCTGCCACCACTGCCTGCTGGGGTGGAGGAAGCTGCCAGGGTGGTGGGGACCCAGTGTGGGACCACTGGGCACTGGGAGATCTGGGCCAGCCGCTTCGGCACCAGCGAGCTGTGGGATGTTGGTGTTGCCTGAGCCCTACGCCACCCTTGCTGCTGGTGGGATGGGATGGGATGGGTGGGATGGGATGAGTGGCAAGATCTGGGTCACTTTGGTTTGGCAGAGCGGGGCCCACACCCTACAGTGGCAATGCCAGGCAACTGGATGTGGCAGTGGGGTAGGTTTTGGCAGCAGGATACCAGCACAGTGCCAGCAGGCTGGGTGGGCAGCATGGGGACTTTGCTTCTTGTCCCTGCCACAGAAGCCGGGAGTGGCTCTGGCACCATGGCTAGTCCTGCTCCACAGGGATGCCCTGTGCCCAGCCTCTGTGGCAGCTCTCGTGCCGGCTGGCACTGGGCCCTGGGTGCAGGGCCGGCTGGGCTGAGGTTGCCCTGGCCCTCAGCGCCCCAGCCCCTTTCTCAGTGCCCATGGCGAATGTCCCATGGCTGAGCAGCACACATCTGTGCCTGGGAGCTCCATGGGTGATCTGGCCAGTATCAGGGGGCCTGAGTAGTGCCATGGGGCTCACTCTCTGTGCTGTTGGATGGGGGACTGTTTATCCTCTTTCATCTCCGAACCATTTCCTTTTGTCTCTACTCGTTCTTTTCTTCTTTGAAAGAGTAGTGCTGCTTTCCCCACTTCCTCCAGCAATGGGACCCCCGGCATGTGCTTGCTACAGGGTCACCAGCTGAGCCAGACCTGGGCCACCACCCTCCCTGCTGGGCAGACAGAGGGGCTGCACAGCCCCTGCCCTGCAGCCCCACCACCCTCCACACTATGGCCATCGGCACTAGGGCCACTGCTGTTCCCAGCTGGCTTCAGGCAGGGCAGTAGCAGGGTGGGGTGCTTGCACAGCCTGGCCTCCTGGGTCCGTGTCCCAGTTCCCAAAAGGTGAGGGGCCCCATGGGGTGAGGGGCCAGGGTGACACTGCACTGTGCTCCCCTTCCTGGGTGACTCATTCTCCCCAGTGGGGCTGTGAAGTCCCTCGACAGCATTTGTTACTCTTGTGACCGAAAGCAGGGGCACTTGGCAACAGCCCAGGGTGGAGACTGTGCTCCCCAGGACCTCTGCCCTCCTTCCTCCTTCCCCATGGGAGAACAGTTCGGGAGATCCCTCCCTTTCCACCTCACAGCTCCCACCATCCCCAAGCCTGGCCCAGTGCTCAGTGCAGGCTGGCAATGTGTCCTCACCCAGGGTGCCATCCTGGCTTGGTGTCATGGGGCACAGCCTGTGCAGGATGGGTGCTGCAGGGGCCCCACCCCGCTGTCCATGCCGCTGTCCCCCCAGGATGGAGGGAGCTGGCAGGTGGGTGGAGCCTGGCCTTGGCTGTTGCAGGTAGCATGGGCTGGCAGAGGGATGTCAGGGTGACCTGGGCAGACATTGTTCCTGCTGCCACCCGCCTTGCATGGGAGCCAGCTCAGCATGGGGAGCAATTCCCCCTTTCCTCAGTCCCGCTCGGCTGCTGCAGCCAAAATGTGCCCAGCCACAGCATTGACTTAACCGAGAAAGCTCTGGCATGGCGAGGACATGGGCATCACCACCTGCTTCCTCCCGGCCATCATCTCCAGCACCAGCCAGGGAATGTTGGGGGCGGCTCCAGTCCCCTCACACCTCATCCTCTGCCATTTCCTTATCACTGCGGTGATCTCCTCGACGGCAGCGCCCGCTCAGCATGTGACTTCGCTCCAGTGAGGAGGATGTGCGGGGGGGTGGGGGTGTCAGCAAAGGAGCCGTAACGGGCGGTTTGGTGCGATGGAAAATCCCCCTCCTGTCACCTCCACCTCGCCCCCACCCTGCCCCGGCCCTGCAGCTGTGTGTGCTGGCATCGAGTCCTGCGGCTGCTCACAGGGGTCCCAGCTCCCTCCCCAGACCTCTGCCGGCAGTTTCTGTGGCATTGGCAGTGCTGAGGCTGTGTCCATCTGCACTGTGATGTGCTGAGGCCGGTGCCCGTGCCTGTCCCTCAGAGCACCCTGCCACCTGCTGGGATGTGACGGGGTCTCAGCTGCTGCCCTGTGCCCGGACACCCCCACAGGCATGTCCAGTGGCTGCCATCCATCTTGTGAGTGCCCTGTGCCCAGGTGTCTTGTGGGGCTGGAGGTGCTGTGGGGACTAGGGCAGAAGGGTGGCTGTCCTGGTGCCATTACTGGGGGAGGCAGTGTTGGAGGACACAGTGCCACCCTGTCCTGTGACCATTGCTTGCAACAGTCCTCGAGGTCTGTGGGGCTCTGGGCCACCCTTGGCAGGTGCCACATCCCTGTCATCCCTCTCCAGCTGCCCAAGCTGTGGCATGGGGTACTTGCCCCCCTGCTTAATCCTGCCCCTGCAGCTAATCCTGCCTAATCCCACTGGGGGCTGTCACTGCCTGTTGGCTCCCAGGGCCCTGATGGTTTAATCACCCCTAATCCGATCACCCCCACCTCAGCAGGCAGAGGGGACCTCAACTGGTGGTGGGATGGGCTCCTGCCAAGGAGGGGGGCTTGGCCATGGGTGCTGGCGCCAGCATCCCAGGCGGTCGGCACTGCCTGGCTCCCGGTTTCAGGGGCGGCTGCCGCCTGCCCTGCCGGTTGGGCCTGCTCGGCAGCGGCTGGGGCGGCTCCGCAGCCGGTTGCTCCAGGGCCGTTCCCAGCTGCCTGCCGAGGCAGCCCCAGCTGGCGGCCGCCCAAGCGCAGGGAGCGGCCGGCTTGGGGATGGGCCCCTGCGCCGGGGGCCGTCGGCCGCGCCGCCCCTCCATGGGCAAGAGGGGGCACGTCCCCCACGCCCGCCTGCCGACGGCACAGTGCGGCTTGGCACAGCGCGAAGGGTTTGGGGTGGATGGGCCTGGCGTGGCTCAGCGTTGCCTGGCATGGCACCTGATGGCCGGTGCCACATGCCACTGTCCACCATGGTTTGACTTGGCGTGGCACAACTCTGTCCAGGAGTTCAACAACCAACAGCCACAACCCAGAAGTGGTACCCACCTCTGCCTCCCCCAGGCTGCAGTTGCTAATCACCCAGCAGTGCCAGTGTCACCCAGCAGCCTGGCTGGCTGCAAGGGCCATAGCTGGGCATGGTGTCACAGGGCAGGTTGCAGCCCCGAAGCTGCCACTGCTGCCTGCACCCTGTCTGCAGGTTGTGAGGGTCATGGGCTTCCCCTTCCCACCTGTGCTGACTCCACAGGAACGCGTGGGTCCCTGCTGCTGCACCATGGGGACCACAGCGGGAGCGTGAGCAGCGCTGGGTTTAGGGCTGAGGCCAAGCTCTGCCAGCCGCAGCGTGGGAAAGGCCTGACTGGCGCAGGCTGGGCTTGGCTGGGCGAGGAGTGCCCCGGGCTGGGGCACAGGGGGAGGGAGGGGGCCCAGTCCCGACCAGGAGCGGGGGCAGGAACCGGTGGCATGGGTGCTGATCCTAATCTGCTGTGGCAGGAAGCGTGGCCCCTGTTCCCAGCCCAGCTGGGCTCCATGGGGCGGCCCCCGGCCCTCAGGGTGCTCCTTCCCAGCGTTCGCCCGCCCACCCCTGCCTGCTGCCAGTGAGGCCCACGTTCCCAGGATGGGGCTGCTGGGAGCCACTGGGTGCGCCTGGCCCTGACAGCGGGCTGGGGGGATTTTGGGTGGGCTGGCACAGGAAGTGCTGCGCCTTAGTGCTGTTCAAAGGCACCACGCTGAGATTTCCCCCTTTGCTGTGGCGGCGCAGACGGCTGGGTGCTGGTGGTGCCGGAGGAAGTGTGGGGGCCTGTGGTGGGGGGCCTGTGGTGGGGGGCCTGTGCCCGCCAACCTCTACATAGCACGGAGGCAACTGAGGGCAGACTGCGGGCCCCAGGCCTGCCCCAGTTTAGTGTCCCACTGAAACCCCAGTGCCACCAGCATGTACACGGAGGGCTCCTTGTGCGCTGGCTTCATGCTCCAGCTGCAGTGCTTCTTCCAAGTGCTGTCTGCCAGGTTGTTCCTCCATCAGTCAGGCAGCATCCTGTCCTTCCTGCAGGTGAGGACAATGGCCAGCCCAGAGGACGACCTCATCGGCATCCCCTTCCCTGAGCACAGCAGCGAGCTGCTGAGCTGCCTGAATGAGCAACGGCAGCTGGGGCTGCTCTGCGACGTCACCATCAAGACGCAAGGGCTGGAGTACCGCACCCACCGAGCTGTCCTGGCCGCCTCCAGCCGCTATTTCAAGAAGCTGTTCGCAGGGCCGGGGCCAGGGCAGGAGGTCTGTGAGCTGGACTTTGTGGGGCCAGAGGCACTGGGTGCGCTGCTGGAGTTTGCTTACACAGCCACGCTGACCATAAGCAGCGCCAACATGGGCGAGGTGCTGCGTGCCGCCCGGCTGCTGGAGATCCCCTGTGTCATCGCTGCCTGCGTGGAGATCCTGCAGGGCAGCGGGCTGGAGGCACCAGGCCCCGATGATGGCGACTGCGAGCGCGCCCGCCGCTACCTGGAGGCTTTCTCCACCCTCCCCGAGGGTGAGGTGCCTGCCCCGCCGCCCCCCCGCCCCACTCCCCGCCGCAGCAAGAAGACCCGCAAGTTCCTGCAGGCCCGAGGTGCCCGTCTCAACAACCACGCCGAGGAGCCACCCGCTGAGGCCGAGGGCTCCGGCAGCCCCCCGCCGCCCTCCCAGCTGCCCTCGCCCCCTCTGCCCGAGGGGCTGCCCCTGCCCTACGACAGCTTTGAGCTGCCTGAGGAGGAGGAGCTGCCTCCACACTCCTTCCCCTTCCCCTACCAGCCCCCCCTGTCCCCTGAGGAGGCTGCTTCTGATGATGACGCCATCGACCCCGACCTGATGGCGTATCTGAGCTCGCTGCACCACGAGTCGCTGGCGCCTGGGCTGGACAGCCCTGACAAGCTGGTGCGCAAACGCCGCTCGCAGATGCCCCAGGAGTGCCCTGTCTGCCACAAGGTCATCCATGGCGCCGGCAAGCTGCCCCGCCACATGCGCACGCACACGGGCGAGAAGCCCTTCGCCTGCCAGGTCTGCGGGGTGCGATTCACACGGTGAGTGCTGCTGGGTGGGCTCTCCCCACCTGACATGTGCCAAATGACATCCCTTGTGGCACCTCCCTGCCAGTCCTACTGGGATCTAGCTGCAGGCCTGGCATGGTTCATGGGGTCTTCTGCATCCCCTGGGTGCTGCTGGACCAAACTGGGGTAGCTGATGGCATAGTGCACAGCACCCCTCTGCCAGTCCTGCCAGTGCAGGGCAGATTTAAGGGGTCTTCTGCACCCCATGAGTGCTCTGGACCAACACAGGGTACCCAGTGGCATCCTCCATGCAAGTTCTCTTGTGGTGCAGTGGGGTTATGGGGCCTTCTGCATCTCATGAGTGCTGCTGGACTGACCTAAGGTACCCAGTAGCATCCCTTGTAGTGCCTCTCTGCCATACCTGCTGGTGAAGTCAGGTCAATGGGCTGTTCTGTGCTCTGAGTGCTGCCAGATCCATCAAGGCCTGATACCTGGTGGCACCCATAACACCTCATCTGCCAGCCCTGGCATGGTTGTGGTGCAGGTGCAGGGGAGTCTTCCACACTATGTAAGGGCTGCCAGACCAGCTGGGGTACCCAGCAGCATCCCCACTGCCAGCAGCCAGCTGCATCTCAGCCCTGCAGCTGTACCATGGTCCCCTGCCCTGTCAAGCACCCAGACCCTTGTGCCCTGCAGAGCATCCCTGCTGTCAGGCTTTCAGCACCACTGCCCTCCCTGCTGTGATTGGATGGCATGTTGGCTCCTCAATGCCAATATCTCCCTGTGTGTCCCGCCTCCAGGAATGACAAATTGAAGATCCACATGCGGAAGCACACAGGTGAGCGGCCCTACTCCTGCCAGCACTGCAGTGCCCGCTTCCTGCACAGCTATGACCTGAAGAACCACATGCACCTGCACACAGGCGCCCGGCCCTACGAGTGCTACCTCTGCCACAAGGCCTTCGCCAAGGACGACCACCTCCAGCGGCACCTCAAGGGCCAGAACTGCCTGGAGGTGCGGACCCGCCGCCGCCGCCGCGACGAGCCCCTCCGCCGCCCGCCGGGCCCCCGGGCCTCGACCTCTCCAACGGGCGGCTGGAGGGGCTGCGCCTCTCCATCGCCCGCTACTGGGCTCCAGGGCAGCCCGAGGAGGAGGATGAGGAGCCGGAGGGTGAGGAAGGGCCGCAGCCGGACGGCACCGTGCCGGTGGAGACGGCGTAGGGCCCGTGCAACGGCAGGTGTCGTGCCGTTCCATGCTGAGCTGTGCCGTGCCCACTGGGGTTTCTGTTCCTGTTTTTCCCGTCACGGTTCATTCCTAGTTATGCAAAGGGGGAAACTCCCCTCGGCCGATTTGCACAAGGGGGTGGGGGGCCCCTACCGCCCCTCCACCATGCCCGGGCCCACCTGGTCATGCCCAGGTGGGTGATGGGGGGATTGGGACTTGGATGTCCCCTCACCAAACCCCTCGTGGATGCCAGGACTGGGCAAGGGCACCCATGGACCAAGGCCCCACCCACCCTACCCCCCCCAGGTGGGGAGAACCCCTTCATCCTCTCCCCAGTGGGGGGGCACTGTCCTGCGCTGTGCATAGCTTGTCCCCACCTCCCCACTCTGAGCAGCCCCCCCCCGGCGAGCCCCCCTCGCCCCTGCACTCCCGGCTGCTTTCTCTTGGTTGCACTATTCGGGTGAGCCCACCCGGGTGCGGGGCAGCCCCGGCCCCCCCCGGACCCTTCCCCTTTCCGAAATCCCCCGGCCCTGTGGGACCCCCCTTCCCTGGGGTGGCCGGGCCCCCACGGTCACCCCTCTGTCCTTTGCACATGCCCCCCGCAGGGCGCAGCCTCCCCGGGGGTGTAGGGGACCCGCACTATTTGTCTACAATAAGAGTTTTATCTATATTTAAAAAAGATGATGTAATATATTCCCCCTCCCCACCCAGAGCCCCTCCGCTGCCAACCACCAGCGCTGCCCGGCCTCCACATCTGCCATGGGGTGCCGGGAGGGGTGATGGGGCCGGGGGGTCTCTGCTCCCGTCATGGCTTTAAAGTGCCTTATGGTGAACTTGAACCTTTTCGGCTACTTGAACCTCTCTGGTGTCAGGAACCAAACAAACCACGGGCGGGCGGCCCCCGCCCCGCCGGGCCGCCTCTGCCTGTCTGTATGTCTGTGTTTGTTTGTTTTTTTTTTTTTAAACGAAGGCTGCTTGGTAATAAACGGAGAAGCAGGGACTTCCCCCGTGTCCAGCTATCTGTCTGTTCTGCACCCCCACCCTGGAGCAGTTCGGGACTGGGGGCACTGTGGGGCTGGGAACAGGAACACTGAGAGTCTGGGGCTCTGCAGGGATGGGGAGGGGGCACCATGTGTGAAGAGAGGGACATGGAGGGGTGGGGGTCAGCATGGGGCTGGGGGCACCACAGGGATGGGAATGGGGCTGGAGGGACAGGGATGTGTAGGGGCTGGAGGCACAGTGGGCATGGAGATGGTGGCACCAAGGGGCTGGAGGTGGGGACTGGGGGGCATTGAGAGGCTGGGGTCACACACAGCAGAGATGGAGCCAGGGACAGCATGGAGCTGGGGTATCACAAGGTCAGGACCACCAGGGAATGGTGGATGCCAACTCGGAGTACCAGGACTCTGGTGCCTGGGAACCAGGTGATTTATTCACCAGCCCTTCCCCACGCCGTGGCTCTCAGCTTCTGCTGCACTGGTGGGGCTCCAACCACATCCCAGCACCTGGACCTGGGTTTTTGCTGCCACAACACTATCCTGCTGTCACTGGGCTCTTGCACTCGCTTCCACTGTTCTTGGCCTGCTGCTGGTAGTTGAAGTCTTACTGGAAGAGAGGAGTGCAGTGTTGGCATCCAGCATCCCCAGTACTGGGGGGGACAAGGGACATTGCCACCCCTGCAGCCAGACCTCACCTGCAGAGCAATCTGTTCTTGTTGGCCACCCCACTGCTGCCCATGGCCCTCTCCTCACTCTTTTCCTCCTCCTTCAGCTGGGCTCACAGCTGGGCAGCCATTCTGGAGGGGAGTCTCCAGCCCTTTACCAAGTCCTTGATGCAGCAGCAGCTGCAGCCGTAGCTCCTGACCCCGCATCTCCCGCACAGCACCCAGCTCCGGTGTCTCCTCGTCACTGGAGTCCCTGCAGGGGCAGAGAGGGCAGGGGTGAGCTGCAGCCCCCAACACCTGCTGCAGCCCCCCAGCACCCCTCTGCTCACTTCTCCTCATCCCCAGTGTCCGGGTATCTCAGGGGGCCGTGCAGATGGAGCAGATGTTCAGGGTGCTGTGGCACTCGCTGCAATAAAACCCTGTGGAAAATGGGGCTGTCGGGAGGACGTGGGATTTTATAGGGAGGGGGTCCTCAAGCTGTGGGGGCTCCTACCTTTGCAACCAGATGTGATGCAGGCACTGAAATCCAGCAGCTAGATGCTCAAGAATTGAGTGAGGTGAGTGAGGGCAGGAGACTTGTGGGCATGGGGTGATACCTTATGGGTCAATGCCATCCTGGGGGTCCTTGACACAGACCCTCAGGGATACCACTGATCTCTTCTATCCCACCAGGGCTAACTTACCTGCATTCACAAATCTGCTGCCATCAACATTTTTTTTTTTCAAAGGTTCATCCCTTAAATCTTAGCATCTTGACTGTTCCACGTTCTGCAGCCAGTCATATTGAAAAGGTCCTTGCTTTTCAGTTGGGGGCAAAATGGCTTCATTTAAAGTTGATGTCACATGACTACTTCTCTCCCTGGTCCATTAGCACAGTTTGGTATTTTGCCAGTCAGCTCGGAGAGATGCAGTGATGTTCCTTTGGATTCTGAACAGCCAGCAATGACATATGGGACTAGCACAGTCAGTGATAATCCCAAAATGACTTTCTGGGCCTCCTCCATCATTAAGGTGGTGGCTGCTATGGCCCATAAACATGCTGACCATCCAGTTGCTGGTCCAGTTGGAGAAGAATGCCACTGGCTTTTGCCAACTTCCAAGCAGCCAACATGTGTGTCATCCCCACAGAGGCTACTTGTTGCCTTTTGTGCACACGTCATGAAAAGGGTTTAGTTGTATCTGGAAGGCCTAAATTCAGTGCTTCCATGAGCATCCTTTATGGTGTTAAAACTGGTTCAACCAAATCAGGGCCATTCCAGCAATTCTTCAGGGCCTTTGATTGCCAAATAAAGGGGGTTGGCTATTAGTCCAAAATTTTGAACCTGTATGGAGCAAAATCCTGCCACTAACAAAACTCCTGTTAGTTATCTTTTAATCCTAGGAGCTGCAATTTGGAATATCACTACTTTTTTCCTTCTCCCAGAGCTTGTTATTCTTTTCATACCTTAAAGTTAAGGTATTGGTCTTACCTTTTTTTCCTGGAAATTCCAGCAAACCCCAAAATTCTGCAGGCTTATGGTCACTTTCAAGAAGGTTTGTTCCTTGTCAGCTCCAATTAGGATGTCATCTACACACCTTAAAAGAAGAACACTGTTACCTTTTTTCCATTGTTCTACTTCTTCTGCCAAAACCACCAAATAAAGTGGGCTTATTTTTGAATCCTTGAGGGAGCACTGTGCAACTGCGTCTTTCTTCCAGCCACAGGATTCTCTCATTCATAGGCAAAGATGGTTTGGCTCTGCCCATCTCTTGGGATACAAGAGAAAGCATCCTTTAAAGCCAAAACAGTAAAATAAGAGTTTGTTTCCAGCACTGAGGTCAACAAGCCATAAGGATTTGGTACAGTTGGGTGTGTACATCTGTGCATATTTGACTGATTGCTCTAAAACTTGTATTAATCTTCACTCTCAAGAACAAGGCTTCTTTACCTGGAGAAAGGCATCTAAAAGTCAGATTATACTCAGGCATTGTCTGAGTATGCCAAATTGGAAGAGTGTGTATGTCAGTGACTCCAGACCTTTTTGTGCTTCTGTCTTTATAGGATATTAATTAATCTTTAATGGTTTAACTTCTGGTTCTGAGCTTTTTCTCTTAACTGGAGGCATATTCTTTGCTTTACCTAATTTTCCAGTGGCCCATGCAGATCATTGCATTTGAAATGGCATCCAGAATATTTTCTTCAATATCCTCCAATGGTTCACATATTAGCAGCCAGATCTGAGCTTTCCAACCTATCTCAGGTAGAATGTGAAGCTGCATGGTATTCTGAGAAAAGGTTTAAGGTTTTGTGCATTTAAGCTACAAAATATATCTCATCCCAGAAAGGAGAGGGGGCATTAAAGCATATATAGAAATGGATGAGTTGTTTTAGTGTCACCAGCTATATGTGCCATGGGTGGTAGGAGTGGCTACAAAGCTCATTTTCCTGCTGCCCCAAAAAACTGTACTGGGACTTTCCTCAGCAGGCCCTTGCAGTAAGATACTGGTGTGGCTCCACTATAAATACAAAAATCTAGTGTTTCATTCCCCAGCTTTACTGGAACCAGAGTATCAACTGGGCATGCCCTGATATTTTCCCCTGGTCCCCTTCCCTCACTGTCAAAATCCTCCACCATCATAACATCTAACTCTTATAACTGATTCCTCCTGTCAACAAACAACACATTCAGGCCAAGAGCCCAAATCTCCAGACCATTCCTCTTCTTCCTTCCTCTTTAACATCATTCTTTTTTCTTCTATGGTAAAAGTTTGTCACTCAAGTTGTTACACAGCTCCCATCCCACTGATTGATTAAGGCCCACTGCCCAGTGTTTCCTTGTGACTTACATGGAGATTGATCCCACTGATCAGTTACACTGATAAATCTACACCTTTTGTAAAAGCAATATGAAAATTGAACAACAGTGCACTTGCCAATCCAAGAATTCATCCACCCATCCACCCTTGCTTGAATATCTCTGGAGCATTTTGGATTTGCTCACTGCCACAATGCTGAAGAAGATTTGAAGGAGTCCCTGATCATCTGGCTGGTGCCTGCTGGAGTCCAGTCTGTTCTGATTCTCCATTGCCAGGGGAAGCAAGATGATCTAGGCAAGGCCTTATGGCCACCCCATCTGAGTCACCCTAATGTCCCCAGAGTGGGTTCTTTCCCATAGTGTGCCAGGAGCTGATCACACCCAGGGCTGGGATACTTGTCTGTGCAGAGATGGGTGCTGGGTAGTGAATCCCCAGGTGCCTGTCAGCTGCTTTGATCATTCAAAGAGCAACAGATCCACATTTCCCATAACCACCACAATCTAAAGCTATGGATAAGCTATGGATAAGCTGTGGATCATCTGTAGTCATGGGCTGCAACTTCCTTTGTCTCTTCTTAGAGATCCAGCACATGAGTGTTTACTGCATGTGCCCTCTGGGGAAGGGCATCAAAGACTTGCAAGCCAGTGGGGAGACAGAGATGGCTGCTAGCTGCCCCTCTTAGAGCTTTGGACCATGAAGTTAGAGCATTGCAGAACAATGTGAGAGCTGGAAAAGGAAGTCAGGACTTTGCAAGATGCAAAGGCAATCACAAAAGATCTAATTATACTCCATTGTGCTATGAGCAGCAATGCAGAATGACAGAACAGCAATACATGGTGGCACATATTGCTCACAAACAAAGGTACAGATAGGGCAAAACAAGATATTCACAGGATCCTGAGGAATAGGATGGAAATGTCTTGAATGAGTCCTCAGACTCCAAGGCTGAGCTTTAGCCAGGTTTAGCAGAAAGGGAGGTGGTAGAAGAACAACCCCTCACACAAATGGAAGGGCAGAGGGATCTGTTAGATGGAGGGGTGCACTTATATTCCAAAATGGAATTTTTGGAGATCTATCAGCAGAAGAGAGGAGAAGACAAACTGATATGGATTTTGTGAGCTTGGAATAGTGGGACTGTGTCTGTCCACTTATTAATTGGTGAAAAAATCTATTAAGCCCTATAGGCAAGTAAGGATCAGACATACCAGGGATGTGCTCAGTGACAAAGTATCAGGGGTCCTGTCTGGCAGGATATTGCCACCCCTGTGCTGTGTCAAGAGTTTTGTGCATCAGTTTTAACAGTATATGCAGACACAGATGAATTAGTGCCATCCCTCAGAAGCTGGTGCTCAAGGCAGAAGGTTTTAGTTTCCTGCAGCAGGTGGGGATGGCTCATGCTCTAATTACAGGATCTAGTCTGGATGGGGCAGCAGTAACTAAAAGTATCAAAATACACCTTTTGAGAGGGGTGCCTGTTTCATTGAAGACTTTGATTACATCAGCCATCATAGAGCTACTAGTAATGCAGGGGTTCTAACAAATACCTTAGGGGAAATTTGGGCTCCAATTTCAGAACCAGCTGTGCTGGTGGTGAATGAAAATCATCTGGCAAAACTGAAGACTCACCTCATGCAACAAGGAAACAAATGTGGAATGATCTTGTGAAAATCAGTGTCCCAGGATCAGAAATAAATAGGAACTTATTCATCATTGACAAAGTCAAAGCCTATGGAAAAAAAATTATTCTGTTTCAAGCCCCCTGTCACCTCACACCAAGACACTATCTGGCAAATGCTATAACAGCAGAAATGGACCAGGAAGAAAGTTGTTTGGCAATGGACAAAGAAACAAGAAGAAGCCTCTGACACCTGCAAAGATGTTTTGATTGAGACTCCTAGGCAAGGAAATCCTTTTGAATTGAATGTAACAGTTCTAGGTGATAAAGTCTTATGGGGATTGTGGCAGGTAACTGGGCTGAAAAATCAGAAAAAATCTCTAGGATTTTGGTCCAAGGCATTATAAGGCTCTGCTATACATCATAACCCAATGGAAAAATGAATTAAAGCTGTAATTTGGGCATTGCAAGAAACAGAAAAAATTACAAGCCAAAATACTGTAACTGTACCTTCAGTATAAAACGTGGTGAGGACTGAAATTATTCCAGATGGTGTCTCTTCCAAAATGTTAGAAAAAGTGGAATTGTTTACACCAATGGATTCTGTGCTGGGACTGCAACCTATTAACCTAGAAATGACCATTTATGTAACAACCCCTGACAATGCAGTATGGTTCTGTACTCTGCATTCTCCCTTCTACATCCTCTGTTAGCATCATATTCTCAAGTTCCTTAATTTTAGGCATATTTGATGATTTTCTGTGCCTTATTTAGGGGGGATGGCACTGGAATTCTGTTATTGGTGTCACAAATCAAACATGAAATTGAAGTCCAGTCTGTAAAAAGCAATTCATAGCCCTTCAATCTCTGTTGGCAATTATCCCATATCAAGTTCCCGAGCCTGGAACAATATTAGCTGGAGGAACTGGGACAAAACTGTATGTATTACTGGGCAGAGATGACACTCCTATTTTCCTTCCTTATCACAAGCTGCTTCCTTGTGCTTTGTAGGCCACACAGCAAACACATACCTTGAATACATTTCTGCAAGTACAGTATGTAAAAACGTGTGTGCAGGTTTTTACTGTAACTAACCTATTATTATTCTTTCAGAGCTGTGACTATGGAGCAGCTAGCATGTACCTTCAGGGAAGGTTTAACTTGGACATCCAGGGCAGCTTGTCTTAAATGTAACTGCTCTAACTGAGTAACTTTATAACACAGATTACTGATGAACCACCTCACAGGCAGGATGGGAGGTTCAGACAAAATTTATTAGAGAAGCCCTGCACCTTGTGTCACAAGGTGCAGAAATGATGCCCTGGCTTTCTAAACTTCTCACAGAGGAGTCTGGGTGTGGTTAAAACCAATCCCAGGTCAGATGTCTAAAGGATCATACAGGTATAACCCTACCTTTATACAACTTTGTCTTTTGGGATTAAGGATGGCTAACCAAATATATTTATATAAATAAAAGAAATAATTTCTTTAATTCTGTTACAATAGTGATCATGCTTAGACAAAATACCTTAGTCTGAATTATCTAGTACACAGGATAGGTAGATGTAACTTCTAGCATAATGCTCTATTTTTGAAACAATATTGAAGCAATTTCATTAAAGCTAGAAAAAACCTAATTTTAAGTAGAGATTTATGTTCCTTGCCTCTATCAGCAACTGTGGGCAAATCTCTTTTGCTGAGCCTCGAGGTGTAACCTTGAGGGGCATTCCCACTTGTGGGAAAGACCTTCACACACACCTTAGGGGGCTGTGCTGGAAGTCCTCACTGTGAAAATGTGGGACTGGCCTTTTATAGCATGTGACTGTCAGTCACATTCATTTTTAGATTATGCATTGCTAGGCTTACTCAGCAAAATATGCTTTGCTACTGAAAAAGGTGTGATCAGCTCTTTGGTTTCTTCTGCTTGACAATTCTGCCTCTAACTTCCACACCAGGGCCTGCACATCCCTGCTGCTGCTGGACTCAGGCAGGGAGCACCTGCTGTGAATATCCTTGTGTACCCTGTGCTTTCCTTCTGGGCTATATCAACCACCAGGTTCTCTAGATCCCAGAGTCTAAAGCTAAAAGGAATTGTTTTCACACAGGGCTGAGTTAGGAACATGTATCAGCACAGGTAGCTGGGGCAACCTTCACCCTTACAACTGGTAACTTGAATTTGGCAGGCAGCTGAGAGGCAACCACGCTCCTCCTGCAGCCTGTACAGCACACTGCACACACAGCCACGCTGCTCTGCACGTTCCTTCTTCACCCTACACAACATCACAGGTTTTCATTCTCCCAGAGGGTGAAATGTCCATCTACTCCTCACACAGAACAGTGAGCCAGCACAGGAGCATGGAGTGCACTGCTTCTGTCAAAACACACCAGTGCCATGCACTTTCCTTCTCAGATCAATGTTCCATCACATTCTGTCACTACTGTAGCCTGATTCTAAACCAAAAAGTTCTCAGCTGCATGTCACACAGATAAATGTGTGCCAGGAAAAGAAGCTTTCTTGGACCCTGCCCCTTACGTGTGGAAACTTGTATTTTCCCCACAAGAGGCAACAAATTACAGTGTCTTTTAACATCCTGAGAGAATTCAACTTTCTCAAAAAGTGATGTGACAGACATGAAGGGGGAGAAGGAGGTGAAATGCTGGGAAAAATCATCCTCTCCCATTCTCCCAATAGACTGGGTGTAATAATAAACCCCCAGAAGTAGCATCCCAGACCTGGACAGGCAGACACATCCAAAATGATCTTCGTTACCACTGATGCTGGCTTTCCATAAACTGATATCACAAAATGTACTCACAAAGCAATCTTGGTTTCTCTCTCTCTCCCTGATCTGAAAAGGACATCCATAGTGGTGGGCAAATGGCTCTACATGTAAGGGCACAAAGGTGCCACACCCACATGACCAGACCCAGAAGCAGAGTGACCAGGGAGTTCTGTACCCAATATACAAATGTTTTGGACAATATTGTTATTTTGTTACTTCCAAGCCCCTTTAGTTGTGTGCCAAATTTGTCTTAAGTTAAGACTACTTATGGGGTAGAGCCTGGGAGACAAGCTACCTCTCCTTCAGTTTTAAGCACTCCCCTTTCAACAGAAGGAGAGACAAATGTGAGGAGACAAATGTGAGAACACAAAAGTGAAAAAAAAAAAAGCAGCTTACTAAAAAATAAAACATCAATTAATAAGGAAACAGTGGTAACCAAAAATACGAAGGCTCTAAAGTAAAGACTGAAGCAGTCCCCCAGAACAAAAAGTCAGAGAAGCCCCTCTGCCAAGATGGGGTTGCCCACAGCCCAAGGACAAAGACAAGGGGACAGGGAAACCCCCTCCCCAGTATAGCAGCTTCAGTCAGACCATGTAGCCCAGGGGACAAGGGCAAGACAGAGGAGAAATCCACTTCTGACAATGTAGTGGAGAGGGGGAAGAAAGGAAAAACAACATGGCAAAGGACCTTCCAGGTTTACAGAACTCCCTCCTCCCCTCAAAAAACAACCAATGTGAAACAGAGTAAAACCTGGAAGAACCCTTTTCTTGCCTTGGGAGATGGATGAGCAAGGCAGTGCAAGGCAGTGGAGTGGAGGAAGGGCAAGGGAAGAACACAGAGGGGTCCATAAAGAGATGCAAGGTTGAGGCAGGCACGGGAAGGCAAATCAAAGGCCTTGCCAGAGAAGGCCAGGAGTGAGAGCAGTAGGTCAAGGGGAGGGATGGGTATGCAAGGTAGTGCAAGGCAAGCACGGGGTTGGGTTTACAAGGCAAAGCAAGCAAGATGTCCAAGGATTGCTTCC
The DNA here is from genome assembly GCA_030060385.1 of Muscicapa striata striata. Classification (NCBI taxonomy): domain Eukaryota; kingdom Metazoa; phylum Chordata; class Aves; order Passeriformes; family Muscicapidae; genus Muscicapa; species Muscicapa striata. Next base: position 17,410 of record JAREIS010000359.1, on the reverse strand, counting down.
AGACAAAAGCTGCCAGGACAGACTGGTGTGCCTGGCACTGATCTCTTCTGGGCTTCCTCTCCTCTGCACCTGAAACACTGGGGCTGTGTGCTTTACTTCCTATGGAAAAGAACTGTCATTCTTGTCCAGGAGCTCATGGCCAAAATTTTGATTCCACCTCCAAAATGCAATACATCCAAGGACTGCTCCCAGGTGAAAGCTGCCAGGACAGATGGCCTGGTGGCCTTGGTCTGCCGTGGGCAGCTTCTCATCTACACCTGAAACTTTGGGCCTAGGTGATTTCCTGCCATAGCAGGACCTCTCACCCTCCCACAAGGGCCTATCTATTGTTTGCTAACCCGTCAGATAACTCAAACAGGACAAGCTGTCTTGCAGGGAGTTATTCTGGCACCATGGGTTTAACACTGGTCTGGCATCTCCCAACTGCCAATAAACATCTAACTGTTGGAGTGAGATCTGGCAATGTAAGTCATATTTTTAACTGACAGACACCTCAATTTACAAAGTCTAAAAGCCACACCAAACTTTCACAAGGCAGAAATCTCCTATACATTTCCATGGAAAAGTGTGGAGTTTCTCTTGTGAGTAGGGACACCTGCTTCACTGTTACTCCCCAGGGGTTAAGTGAAGGAATCTGTGTACATTGTTGTCATTTTGGTGGTAAGTTACATTTGCCTCCTAATAAATATTATTTCTTTTGCTAGCTTTAATATCATTACCTTGATATAGTGCACTGTTTTATGTTATGCTATAATCTACAAGTAGGTCTTTTGTTTTCTATTGTGTAGTAAGTAATTCTGATTAGGATATTTCATCTGTTGTCTCTTGTCCGTTTAATAAATAACTAATTTTTATAAACAGATCTGATTTGCCATCATTAGAACTTGCAGTTCAGAGTGATCCTTTAAATTTAAACTGTTACCAGAATCTGAGGCTAAGGCAGGGCTTATCTGAAGCTTCCACTCATCACAGGAAGCCTTTCTCTGGTGTCATTATCATTCAGGAGCCCATAGCCAAAACTGGATTCCACCTCCAAAATTCTATATATCCAAGGATTGCTCCCAGAAAAAAAAAGCCAGATTCATTTTCTGCAGGGTAACCACCCTGAAATTTTCATTCCACCTCCAAAATTCATTATGTCCAAGAATTACTCCCAGACAAGAGAAGTAAGGACAGAAAGATCTTCCTGCGGGGCCAGGGGTGCAGTTTTCAGTGCCTGGCTTCCCCCACTGGGCGTTCCTTCCTCCCCCAAGTGCAGAAGAGACCAAACCCAGCAGAGCCAACACCAGCTGAGTCCACCCAAGCCAAGGGAGAGCCCAGCTGATGTGAAAAGGGCAGTGGGAAGAGGCAGTGAAGTGCCAAAACTGACCCATGCAGACACTGCTGCTGGCACTGAAGGGAGCAGGGAAAGTGAGACTGCAGCTCTGCAGCTCCCTAGGCAATGCCAGCACGCCCCCATCTGCCAGCTGAATTACTCCATAAGTCCCTGACAGGCTGGGGTTTTTCAGTTCCAGGAGGGAAGAGCTGAGCCAAGAGAACCTCACCAACATCTTGTCTTTGTCCTCCTGGGCCACATGAGCTGCTAAGGGAAGCAGCAGCCATTTTATCTTTGTTGCAAGGGGGTTACTTAACACCTTGTTTTTTGCTGTTTAAAACATTTTCCTTTATTTTGCACAAATTTCTTTCCATCCTGTATGTCTCATTCCATTGCTTTGTGATTTTATTTTTTAATAAATTGTTATTTTTAAGTCATCATTTCTGATTTATTGTCCCTCCCTTGATGGCAGGAGGGGAAGGACAGTGGCTTGTTTGGAGTTTAGCTCTTGGGTGATAAAACCAACACAGACACCTTTTGGGGGTGGAAATCCTCTGTGACCCCCTCATCCTCCTCACACCTGCTCTTCTGCTGCACCACTGCCCACCCTCCATTCTGACATTTGCATGTCCCAATAGACATGATCTCACCCAACCTCCCAAAGAGGCACAAAACAAGGGAAAGAGCTCTGACCAGCAGATCCTTCTTTTCAGCAATGCCATTCAAAATGCACAATCTCCCCCCCTGCAAAAGAAGGGGAGGCATCATCCCCCCAACAGCTCAAGTCATTGCACTGCTGCTGCACACCACACTTGCTTGGTCAATAAAACTGGAACTGAAGTGTAAAACTTTAAAGAGTAAAATAAAGAACAAATCTCAATAATCCACTATCCTGGAGGGGGGTGTGTGGTTACACACATCCAGTGAAATACTTCTATGAGAGAAATCTTTGATTGTCCTTTTGCATTAACTGAACTTACAGAGCTGTAAACTGGTACCAATAAATTTTCCATCCCCAAAATACATGGTTTTACCCTGACTTGGGGTTTTTGTGTTACAGAGCTAGGAGGGATATCTGGCCAGCTGCATTGCCCAAGAGAGATGCTGCTGGGACACACACTACTGGAAGTGAGACAATTAATGCAGAAGCAATGCCAGCAACTTTTGGAACGTGCTACACTGGGGTCTCTTTCCAGCCAAAGTTAAAGCTCCACACTGGAGTGCAGCAGTCTTTGATCCCTCAATGGAGCTTTCAGAGGGCAGAGGGGTCATCCTCAACAGAAGCCCCATCAGCTAACTGGACCATTCCTGCAGCTGGCAGGTCACTCTCCATCATGTGCAAGAAAACTCTCCAGTCAGAATCACACTGGACACTACAGGGCTCTTCTACAACAACCCTGCCCTCAAAAGCTCAAAGCTGCAGCTGTCATCGCTCGTGGTACCAAAGTTACCAAAAGGCAGAAAACTACCACTGCACCTGTGAGAAATCACCAGCCCTGAGCTCCTCCTTGCTATGGCCCAGCTCAGCCCAAATACTCATCCCATTGAAAAGGCTGCCCACACAGCACCCACAAAGCCAAAGGTAAATACTTAACACAGATGCCACACGTTTCTCTGCTCTTAGACACTGACCCAGCCAACAACCACACTACCTGCTTGGAACCCCTTCTAAAAGTGTGTGGCTTCAACTTTCCTTAACCCAAGTCAGAGTCTTCCAGAACACAGCAATGTGGGTGGCAAAGGAGCTGTGTGATCTCTTCTGGCCTGAAAGCCATCACACCAAGATAAGTACTTACTGGGGAGGAATGAAACATTTCCCAAAAATGCTCTTGCTTCACAGAAAAAGGCCTGAGGTTCTAAGAGCCAGGACAGGTGTTGTATCAGTGTTTCAAGACTGCAACAGCCTGCCCTGGCTGCAGCAAACCACGCAGAGAGGTGGTGTGGGGTGGGGCAGGGTGGGGTGGGAGAGACAATGGTTAAATGGCTTCAATGACCATCAGGGATTGAACCTCTGTCTTGCTTTTCAGTGTCTACAGCTTGGAGAAGTTCTTCCTGAGGCAGCAGGGAAAGAAGAAAGTGGCAGTAGGAAGAGGTGTTGGCACAGGTTGGAAGTGGGGACCTCCAATAAAAGGCTTTGACAGCATCCAATGACAGGGGTGCTCATGGGCTGCTCATCTGGGCATGTGTAAGGGGCAAAATATGTACAGAAGAGGACCCTGGGGCTTTTCCCACCACAGGCAGCTGCCAGAGAAACGAGGGCACAGGGAAGCTGTCAAGGCTTCCTGCAGTGCTGGAAATGCCAGGAGGTTTGTTGTTATTGACTTTGCACCAGGGAGGTTAGAGCATGTCCCGATTCACTTTCAGCAGAAAGATGGAGCATGTCTAGGGGAGGGGTTGTGGGTGTGTGTACTTAGGCACAGCATCCCCAGTGCATGAAGGGAGAGTTTCCCAGCCTCTGCACCTGATTCTTGAGGAATTTAACTCTCATCCTCCTCCCTGCACTCCACCCTCATTGCTTTACAAAACCACCATGGACCTGGGCAGGCTGCTGGCCCAGAGAACAGCATCAACAGGACAAAGCAGCAGCTCTGACATCCTAAATCAAACAGGTCTGGGGTGTGACCAGAGCAAGCTCCCTCCCACAGGGCAGCAGCACCCAAAGGGGACCCTGAGATATGACACCCTGCAGAAACCTGCAGCAGGCAAATGAGAGCTGGAGGCAGCACAGGGGGCAGAGCCCCACAGACAGGCCCCACTGGGCACTGACACACTGCTCCTGCTGTGGATTGCTGCAGCTGCAGAGGAGAGAGGGGTTCCCCCTCCAAAGGGGCTGGACAAGGCAGTTTGGGACTTTTGGTTGTTCTTTTTTCTCTTTGTTTCTCCATTAGAACACAGAGGACACCTCATGGTCCTTTGCCCAGAGGGCTGAAAGTGCAGCACAGGCAGCACCTCTCAGGGGATGGTGCCATCCTGACCACAACCTGTGCCCCCTCCTGTGCCAGGTACGTGATGGTGGCAGAGGTGAAGTTGAAGTACCCAGCTTTGAGAGGCTGTAGAACCACAGTGTGGGACACGTTGCTCGCTCTGGGAGCCGGACATTAAGGAAAACACTTGTATTTCAGCACAGGAAAAAAGTGAGGAGATGGAAAAGAGCAGCCTGGAGCCAGGTGCAAAGTCAGTACCACTGACATATCTGAGTGCTTGTGCTCACACACAGCCAGACCGACTTGAGGCTGACCCAGCTGCTCCTCACATGTGTGTGTGAGGAGCAATATTTGTAGAGAGGAGGGTCTTGAGGCCTTTCTCCCACCAGAAGCATCTGCCAGAGAGACACGGGTACAGGGGAGCTCTGGGGGCTTCCGGCAATGCTGAAAAAGCCAAGAGTTTTGTTATGTTCCTGGCTTTGCACTAGCGAGGTCGGGACACATCCTGTTCCGCGGGCAGCAGAAGGCCGCAGCCTGTCTGGGAGAAATGAATCAAGCAGCAAGGGACACTCTGAGGTTCTGTGCACCTGATTCTGGAGAAATTTCGCCCTGTTCCTTCTCCTTCACTCCTCCCTCACCATTTTACACATCCACCAGGGAGCTGGGCGGGCTGCAGGCAAGGGCAGAGCAACTTGTGCCCATACACACCCGTTGCTCTCCTCCAGAATTTTATCAGAGACCAGACCCGACCCGACCCGACCCGACCCGACCCGGCCCGGCCCGGCCTAGCAGAACACGCCGCCCACCTCCCGCCCGCACTCTGCCGCCAGCGGGCGATGTGGCAGCGCAGGAAGCGTGCCGTGCGCAGGCGCGGATACCTTGCGTGTGCACAGCTCTAGACTCCATTTCCCAGAGGGCAGAGAGCGTCCTGGGGGCGTGGCTCATGTGCGTCACTTCCGCCGCGGCTGCGCTGACTCGTCGTTGCGGCGTTGGCGGCGGCAGAGACGGTGAGGGGCGGGCGGCCGGAGCATCTCGGGGCCGTGTCCTCGGGCCTCTGGGCGGAGTGCGGGGCGCTGGGAAGGGTCTGTGGGAGAGGCTCGGCCGTGAGCTCCGAGGGGCCGGGAAGGACCGGCCGGTTTCTGGCGCTGGAGCGCGTCAGAGTCGGGATCTTCCGCGGGCAGCGGTGGGTGAAAGCGGGCGGTTCCTCTTGAGAGGCGTCCCTGAGCCCCTGTGGGCCCCTGGGCTCCGTGAGTGGGCAGGAGCAGCCGGGGCTGCGTGCGCTGCTGTGCGGCTGCAGCAGGGCAGGGCTGGGGGAAGGAAGGGGCTTCTGGCACCGCACTGGGCCGGGCTGGGCAGGCGGGTCCGTGCCGAGCCCGCGAGGTTCCGCGAGGCCAAAGGCAGGTGCTGCACCTGCACCGAAACACGGCCAGACTGGGGGAATGGATGGAGAGCAGCCCTGAGAAGGATTTGGGGGGATGGGTTGACAAGAAGCTCAGCATGCCGTGCCTGAGCTAACGGGCACTGGGGACACAGAAAGCCAACACTGTCCTGGGCACATCCCCAACAGCTTGGGCAGCGTGTGAAGGGGGGATTGTGCCCCTCAGCAGAGCACTGCTGAGACCCTGCCCTGCAGAGCTGCCTCCAGCTCTGGGCCCCCAGCACAGGAAGGACGTGGAGCTGCTGCAGTGAGTCCAGAGGAGGCCACGGAGATGATCCAGGGCTGCTCTAGATGATCTGGATCCTCTGCTTTGGAGACAGGCTGGGAGAGCTGGGAGTGCTCAGCTTAGAGAAGTAACAGCTCCAGGAGAGCTGGTGAGGGACTTTGACAAGGGCCTGGAGTGACAGAACAAGGCTTCCCACTGCCAGAGGGCAGAGTTAGATGGGATATTGGGAAGAAATGGGTCCCTGTGATGGAGGTGAGTCACTGGCACAGGTTGTCCACAGAAGCTGTGGCTGCCCCATCCCTGGAAGTGTCGAAGGCCAATTTGGATGGGGCATGGAGTGAGCTGGTCTAGTGGAAGGTGTCCTTGTCCATGGCAGGGGGTGCAGTTGGATGGTCTTTACAGTCCTGTCCAACCCCAACCACCCTGTGACTGTGGAGGGCAGAGGCCCTGATTTTGCAGCAGATTTTGCATTTAAAAGCCCCATCAAGTCTACTCTCTGGTCAGTGTTGCTGTTTCCTTGTCCTCTCAGCAGGGTGGCTTCAGAGGCACTGTGTTGGGATAAGTCAGGCCACGTGGCCTGAAGCAGGGATTTGTGCAGGGCATCATAAAAGCCACTGGAGGGAGTTGGTGGTTCCTCAGTGGCTGGAAATAGGAAAGAGGAAATGTTGGAAGTGAGGAGCTGGTGCTTTCTGACAAGTACTACCTGTAGTGTGTAAGACAGTGCTGGAAGGTTGCCAGGCTTTGCAAGGACAATTAACTGTTAGCTGCTAAAATGGATGAAATAGTTAATTACCAAAGCTTTTGCTCTGGAAGTTACTAGAAGAGGCTTAGTAATCTGAAAGCTTTCCCCATTACTGGGATGTGCAGGGCCAGGGGTTGGACTCGATGATCCTTGTGGGTCCCATTCAGCTCAGGATGTTCAGTGATTCTGGAAAGGGGAGTTATACTGGCCAGGGCTTTGCAAGGGAGAAGACCATTGCCTTTTTTTCCATGGCTGCAGATCTGGGACACTGCTGTGCCAGTTCTTCCATCCCCACGGGCAAGTGTTCAGAGATTTCAAATGATCAGTGCCGTTGCATTTCCCTGTGTTCCAGATGAAGCTCGCGCTGCTTGCCGTGTTTGCCCTGGTGTCTGTGGCTCGCTGTGAGGATGGCGCCAGGCTCCTGGCCTCCAAATCCCTGTTAAACAGATACGCAGTGGAGGGCAAGGACCTGACTTTGCAGTACAACATCTACAACGTTGGCTCCAGGTAAGCCCTGGCCAGGTCCAGTACTGACCAGGAGCAAATGTTCTCGGTGTGGCTGCAGGCTACGAGGCGATTTCTGAGCTCTGTGATGTGCTGTTGCTTTTGCTCCCTCTAACTCTGAGCTTTCCAGCACTGCCTGAGGGATTGACCCTGAAATTTGCCTTTTCCTTCCTCTTCTGTTGTCCCTGCTTTCACCTCGTGGCTGCTCATGCTGTCAGTCCAGCATGGTACAGTTCCTGTGGTGTCCTGGTGCACTCTGCTCCCCACGCATGCAGCTCCCTTTCTTGGCTTTGCAAGCCCTTTTTCACCTTTATTCTATTTAATGCAAATTCCTTTTTGCTATCACGACTTACCTAAGGACCAGACAAAGATAAAACAGGACTTCCACGATGCTGGTAAAAAGCTTCATTCACAGAATGAAAAGCTGATTGGACAAAATGCAGGACACTGTTAAAGAGCTTTGTGGTTTTGGTCTTTAGATTTTTTTTTTTTTAAAGGCAGAATAATGCATGCTGAGTACAGTGCTGCTAAGAGAAGAATACATGGTGCTGTAATGTTAGATTCCTACAATATTAATGGGATACTGTTATTTTTATATGTGGGACTTGGTTATCAATTAGGCCAACATGTGTATCCATGGGATGGTACCAGAAGTTCAGCAAACTGCCAAGTCCTGTTGTGGAAAAAGCAGTGGTTTTCCTCTCCTTGTGGTTGTTTCTCTCAGCTTTGCCTTCCTCTCTCTGCAGTCTCCCTGTGAGATACCTCAGCTCTCCTCCCCATCTTGTGCTGGTGACATTTTTCTTTCAAAAACCAGTTCTTGCATTTGGTCAGGATGGAGCTGTCAGTGCACTTTGCTGCAGAGCCTGTGAGCAGATGGCAAATGTTAAGATTCCTGTCTCACCCCTCTCTTTGTTGTGTTTAGTGCTGCCCTAGATGTGGAGCTGTCGGATGATTCCTTCCCCCCAGAAGATTTTGGCATCGTCTCTGGCATGCTCAACGTCAAGTGGGACAGGATTGCTCCGTATCTTTTCACGTTTTGAAATTCCTCCCAACTCTCTTTCTTGCCCCGAGCATCTTGCATCTTCATCATATCTTCATCTGCTGTCTCTGAAATTCCTTCCAGAGCCTGTACAAGGTGCCAAATGCAAACCCCTGCTCTTCTGGTGGGGCAGTGTAAAATTAAAGTTCCTTGCAGACAGCACCAGGTCCTGTGGCAGTTGCTCTGCCTGTGGAGGAGCAGCTGGGTCAGTCTCAGGTGGGTCTGGCTGTGTGTGACCACGAGCACTCAGTTATGTCAGCAGTACTGACTTTGCACCTGGCTTCAGGCTGCTCTTTTCCATCTCCTCACTTTTCTTCCTGTGATGAAATACAAGCGTTTTCCTTAATGTCCGGCTCCCAGAGCGAGCAACGTGTCCCACACCGTGGTTCTACGGCCTCTCAAAGCTGGGTACTTCAACTTCACCTCTGCCACCATCACGTACCTGGCACAGGAGGGGGCACAGGTTGTGGTAAGTGGCTGATTCCTGGGAGCCCTGCAGAGAGACCTGAGCGCGCTCCTGGAGCTGCGGGGTCGGGGATGATGCGTGTCCGTGTGCTCTCCCCCTGCCCGGCTCTGGAGCCAGGAGGAAAGGTGGCAAAGCCTGTCTGTTCCCTGCCTTTTCCAGGTTGGCTTCACCAGTGCTCCCGGGCAGGGAGGGATCCTGGCTCAGCGTGACTTCGACAGGAGGTTCTCCCCTCACTTTGTAAGTTCCTGTGCATTGATCATGGGAAAGTGCAGCACGGCAGCTGCAGCCGAGGGCGGTGGCTTCCTGCTGGCACGTGGTGTGTGTGCCTTGCTCTGCAGTCACCTGGAGAGTTCCAGCTGGAGTTCATTCCTGTCAGTTCTCCAGAGGACTGTCACAGAAGCATCTGAGTTTCCATCTCAGCTCTCTGTGTGCTGAGGAGCTGCACTGTGGGATTGGAGCCAGAAAATCTGAGAGTAGAATCTTAGAATCTCCTAGGCTGGAAGGGACCCACATGGATCGTGGAGTCCAACTCCTGGCCCTGCAGAGGACAGCCCCAGGAATCCCGGCCATGTGCCTGCTTGTCAAGCTGGGTGCTGTGACCGCTTTCCTAGAGAGCCTTTTCAGTGCCTGGGAGACCATGCTCTGGGAGAAGAGCCTTTTCTTAATATCCAGCCTAATCCTGCCCTGACCCCGCTGCGGGCGCTCCCTCGGGTCCTGTCACTGGTCACCGAGGGCAGAGCTCAGTGCCTGCCCCTGCACTTCCCCTTGTGAGGAAGCTGCAGAGAGTGTGAGGTGTCCTGTCACTCTCCTCCTCTGACCTTATTGCTCTGAGCCTCCTCTGGCCTGGATTGTTTTGACTTTTCTCTAACAATTTCTCCCTCTAGCTGGACTGGGCAGCATTTGGCGTGATGACCCTGCCGTCCATCGGGATCCCCCTGCTGCTCTGGTACTCGAGCAAGAGGAAGTACGACACCCCCAAGACCAAAAAGAACTGAGCAGAGTCAAATGCCACCAGCACTGCAGAGCTCAGCAAAGCACAGCCCTGAACCGCCAGGAACAGCGGCTGGGTCGGGGTGGCACCGTCCCCTGAGAGGTGCTGCCTGTGCTGCGCTTTCAGCCCTCTGGGCAAAGGACTGGGTGGCTGCAGTAGCAGCCATGAGGTGTCCTCTGTGTTCTAATGGAGAAACAAACCAAGCAAAAAAAGAACAACCAAAAGTCCCAAACTGCCTTGTCCAGCCCCTTTGGAGGGGGAACCCCTCTCTCCTCTGCAGCTGCAGCAATCCACAGTAGGAGCAGTGTGTCAGTGCCCAGTGGGGCCTGTCTGTGGGGCTCTGCCCCCTGTGCTGCCTCCAGCTCTCATTTGCCTGCTGCAGGTTTCTGCAGGGTGTCATATCTCAGGGTCCCCTTCGGGTGCTGCTGCCCTGTGGGAGGGAGCTTGCTCTGGTCACACCCCAGACCTGTTTGATTTAGGATGTCAGAGCTGCTGCTTTGTCCTGTTGATGCTGTTCTCTGGGCCAGCAGCCTGCCCAGGTCCATGGTGGTTTTGTAAAGCAATGAGGGTGGAGTGCAGGGAGGAGGATGAGAGTTAAATTCCTCAAGAATCAGGTGCAGAGGCTGGGAAACTCTCCCTTCGTGCACTGGGGATGCTGTGCCTAAGTACACGCACCCACAACCCCTCCCCTAGACATGCTCCATCTTTCTGCGTCGATCAGGTCGTGTGCTCTGACACCCGATCTTTATCCAAGCCATTATGTGACCCTCGGTCCCTTGGGATGACACTGAACCACCTGGGACACAAAATGGCCGCTGGCGGCTGAACAGGGCTGAGGGTCGTGCTTGGAGCGGACACCGGAGCCTGGGCACGGGCTCAGTTCCTCTCAGCAGCAGGAGCTGCTGCTCCAGGACCCGGGCACAGCCTGCCCTATCGGCTAGGCGGCGCCTCCCCAATATCTGTCCTTTTCCTGGCGTGCTGCAGTGCGGGCTGGGCCAGACCGCCGTGCTGACCGAGGGGGCGGCACTGAGGTCTGCCTTTCGGAGCTGAGGTCGCCCGTGGCATCTCGGACCCGGTTCGTTCCGCTTGGAACTGGGAGGCGGCAGCGGGATGTGCGATCCGCGGTGCCCCGCCAGCGCGGCCTCCCCCTGTCCTCCCCACGGCCGCGGCCCCGCCGTGTCCCGCGCTCCGGCGGAGCCGCCGCTGCTCCCGCCCCCGTGCCCGGCGTCACTTCCCAGCCGGAACCCGCCGGGCGTTCCCTCTGGGCGGGCGCGGCGCTCACGCGCGATTGACCGCGGGGTGGGGGCGCTGCGCCGTCTCGCGGCTTTGCTAGGCGCCAGCGCCGAGACTCCAGAAGGTTCCGCTGCGCTCCAGCCGCCGCGATGATGGGCCCGCGCCCCGTCCTGGTTCTCAGTAAGTTCTCCCGGGGCGGAGGGTGAGGGTGTGGACGGTTCGGACCCCCGTCCCGCTTTGCCGCTCGCTTCCCTCGCCGCCATGTTGGGTCCCTCATGGCCGGGCCGCCTTTCACAGACCGTTCCGGCTGGGACCCGCTGTCCTGCCGAGGATGCACTGGGGATCGCTGCCGCCACCGGCGCGGCCCGCGCTGCCCCTCGCAGCTGTCTCCCCACAGCCTGTGCTTCGTTCTCAGCTCCTTCCCCACGGCCTGTGCTCCCCTCTCAGCTCATTCCCCACAGCCTCTGCTCCCCTCTCAGCTCCCTCCCCACGGCCTCTGCTCCCCTCTCAGCTCCCTCCCCACGGCCTGTGCTCCCCTCTCAGCTCCCTCCCCACAGCCTCTGCTCCCCTCTCAGCTCCCTCCCCACGGCTTGTGCCCCAGCTCCCCACGGCTTCTGATCCCCCTCTCAGCTCCTTCCCCACGGCCTCTGCTCCCCTCTCATTTCCCTCCCCACGGCCTCTGCTCCCCTCTCAGCTCCCTCTCCACGGCCTGTTCTCCCCTCTCAGCTCCTTCCCCACGGCCTGTGCCGCTCCCAGGACATCTCGGAGCTCTGCTGCTCTCAGACCTTTTCTGGCAACCTTCCGTGCTCTCAGCTTTTGTCGCATCTTTCTCAGTATGCTGCTTTGTACTGCCCCGTTTGAACCCCATGTGAACCCCAATTCTTGGGCTTCTAGTATGTTAAGGACGTGAAGCTGCTGGGGCGAGTCTAAAGGAGTCCACAGTGATGCTCCAAGGGCCGGAGCCCTGCTGTGGAGTCAGGCTGGGAAAGCTGCAGGTGTTGAGCCTGGAGAAGTAAAAGCTCCAGGGGGACCTTAAAACTCCTTCGAGTGCTGAAAGGGGCTCCAAAAGAGGGAGAAGGGAGAGGGACTTTGGAGAAGGTGTCACTGCCCGTGAGAGGGCTTTGGCATGAGGTAGTCCTTAAGGTTCCCTCCAACCCAAACCATTCTATGATTTTGTCACCATCTAGCAACGATGTGTTTCCAGGTTTTTTTTTTTTTTTTTCTGTTTGGGTATCTCATTCTCTTTTCTCCATCCATTCTGTGCTCTATTAACCCAGTAGGCAGACTGTGGTAGCCCACTGCCCCTTTTTTATAAGCCTGCTTGCCCAAGACTTGGTGCTGCTCTTACTGTTGCTTCCTTTTGTTCTGTCTTACACCTCCATGTGCGCATGCATCTGCTCCTGAGTAAATCTGGGCATGCTCGGCCTGGCTTGTAATTCCAGAAAGGCATCCCTGAGCCCAGATACACTCTAGGACTGAGTTTGTTGATAGCTGGTCTCCAGCAGCTCATGTTCAAAGCAACATTGATGGATTAACTTTATGTTCACCCAGTTCTGCTTACTGTACACGAGCCTCTAACTTTTTTTTTACTGAGCACTACTGTACAATAGCAGCTCCTTGGCTTTGTGAGATCTGTCAGATTCTAGTGAGTCACTGCAGTTTGATTTTCTGGGGTTGTAGGTCCTGTTTCAGGCTTGCAAAGCTTTGTCTCAGGATGCTAATGAGGAGTTCTGTTATAATAGGGAATGTTGTCTTTCACTGACAATCTATCAATGTATTTCTCATCATCACTGCAGTATTTGTATTGTAAGCTCTGAATTTCAAACTGGTCACACGTTCAATGTGTGACTGAGAGGTGACTGCATCCTTATTGTTTTGTACTTGATTAATTTTATTTTTTTTGTATGCTTTAGGTCAGAATACAAAACGTGAATCTGGAAGAAAAGTCCAGACAGGAAACATCACTGCTGCAAAGGTACCGAATTCTCAGGCTGTTCTGTTCCATTTTTTTTTAATGTGTTTGTGTGTATTTATATACTTCAGAGTGAAAACCGGATGTGAAGCATATTTTCTCTATTCTGTATGAATATAGAGTAGAATAAGAAGCAACATAGAAAATAATTTTCTATGTTAGCAGAAGATTTTTATAGTATTACATAAAAATTCTGTATAAAAATAGAATATCTGCATTGTTCATGTAATGTGTACCCTGTAAATAACCATGGAAGGATTTAACCAACCAAACTCCATTTCTTCACAAAGTCTGAAAGTGTCTCAGTTTTGACATCTGATCAAGATAATAATTTAGTGTGGTTCCAGTCTTGATAATCCCCATATTCTCATTTTCACACAATTCTTAACCTTGACTGCATCTCAACCACAGCAGAGTTGTTGGATCACTTAAATTTTGCAGGGGCTGCTGATTTCACTATGAGTTTTTTTCAGACTTTTTGATGCCCTCCTGTATTATCTCATTTCTTTGATTCCTCCTAGACTATTGCTGACATTATCCGAACATGTTTGGGACCGAGAGCAATGATGAAGGTAAGAATTTGTGCTGCAGCTGACTAGAAGTGAGACACACATGGGACAGAGCAGTCAAGTGTTGGTTCTCTTTGTGCTTGCAGATGCTTTTGGACCCCATGGGTGGGATTGTGATGACCAATGATGGCAATGCTATTCTTAGAGAGGTAAGTTTCTCCTGAAGGATTGTCTTGTTTAACATTGTCAGTATGTGTCTGAATCTTGGGTGACAATGGAGCTGTGTGATCTCACCTGTCCTGAGAGCCAGCAAGTGCTAAACAGCTGCACTGAGAGAGGTTCTTACTGAGGAGAAATGAAACATACCCAGCAACTGTTCTTGAAATGTAGGTTTGATCCTAGAGTGGGAAGTTTTCATGGAGTGTTTACAAGATTGATGCAAATTCTTTGGTAATTGGAGCTATTATCAACTGCACTGAGACCTTTTGAGTAGATGGTGGCGTTCACAATGTGACCTAGAAATCATTATCATCTATCTTGTGCAACAGCTGTTAAAAGAACATCCTAAAAACTGTAATGCCTGAAAAACAGTGAAGAGACACAATACTGTCAATTACAAGGGCTTGGTTTTGGTCTCAGAAGGGAAGACACAGCTTTGCTGTGGTTGGACAGAATGCCTTTGATTGTATTAAAGGTGTGATATTTGTTCCATTGAGTGACATGAGATGTTTCTCCTTTAATATTCTGGGACAAATCCATTCCCCTTGCTCCTACATAGATTCAAGTCCAGCATCCAGCTGCAAAATCAATGATAGAGATCAGCCGCACTCAGGATGAAGAAGTTGGAGATGGGACCACATCTGTCATTATCCTTGGTAAGGGGACTGGCTCAGACACTTTGCATAAAGGCTGAAGTTCACACTTTTTTTTAAGCAGAGCCCATGATGAGACACATTTTAGTTATTTACTAACCTTGAGATGGAGAGGGGGGTTTTTTTACTGTGCAAGAGCATGCTAGGTTCATGAGACCCTAATGTAATCAGCTGCACACTTTGGGAAGTTGTTCTTCCCCCATGATAACTACTGTTAAATGTAAAAAAAGGTGTAGGTCATGTGAGAGCTCTCTGCGTGGATAGAAGATATATGTTTTCTAGTATATGCTCTCCTTTCTTGACTGTTGATTATCCTATTAACTTACTTGGGGATTTCAATTTATTTTTAATTTTTTTAGCTGGAGAGATGCTCTCTGTTGCTGAACACTTTCTTGAACAACAGATGCACCCAACTGTGATCATCTGGGCTTATCGCAAGGCTCTTGATGACATGATCAGTATTCTAAAGAAGATTGGGTAAGTATGGGCTGATGGAAGTTAGAGAGGAGGGATGTGGACTTTCTGTACTGCTTCAAGCTGCTCCTTCAGGCAGTTGTGTTAGTCAAATACAACTTAGCAAAATTGGAGGGGGAGTCAAAAGGGTTAAATTGTTGTTGCTTGGAATTAACCCTCAGTTTGCTATTTGGTTTTTCCTTTATCTCAGCACTCCAGTGGATGTGAACAATAAAGAGATGATGCTTAAAATAATTAAGAGTGCAATAAACACCAAGGCAATAAACCGCTGGTCTGACTTGGCCTGTAGCATCGCTCTTGAAGCTGTTAAGACTGTGGAGTTTGAAGAAAATGGTAGAAAGGAAATCGATATTAAAAAATATGCAAAAGTAGAAAAGGTGAGTTTGTCCTGAACTGTTTCTTATTCTTGTACCCCTTTCTTGTTCTGGACTAGTTTGTTGTGTTGGCAAGAATTTTGTGTTACTTCTCTGCAGTCCACAGACATAATCCTGGAAGATATTTCAGCTGGTGGTGTCAGCCATGCTCATTTACAATGCCAACAGGGACTGCTATTTCAGCTCTCTTAGAGTTACCTGTCAAAAAGATAATTTCAATTGGATTTGGAAGATGGAAAATGAAACAGTGCCAGACAATAGGATGTTGAAAGTTTAAGTTCTTCCATGGCTTCCCACTTAAAATCTAAGTCAGTGTGTGCTTAAAATTAAACTTGTATAGTGGTCTGGATGCAGTGTGGTTATTTGGGAGATGTTTTCCCTTTTCTGTATGTGAGACAGCTTCAGGAGATACTTTCAGATACACAGATTTTTGTAGACTAAATTGACTCACCTCATTTTCTCCCTTTTTTGTGTCAGATTCCAGGTGGTTTTTGTGAAGACTCGTGTGTTTTGCGTGGAATCATGGTGAATAAAGATGTAACCCACCCCAGAATGCGTCGCCTTATTAAGAATCCACGCATTGTCCTTCTGGATTGTTCACTGGAGTACAAGAAAGGAGAGAGCCAGGTAAAGTGAGTGCTGTTGGAGACATCTGCAAGTCTTGATTTAGAGTGTGTAAAATGAACAAATGCAGATGTCTTGCTAAAAGTGCTAGTGGTGGAAGGCTTTCTGTGTTCTACCTTTTAGAGGCCTGTTGAGTGTAGGGCTTAATTGTGCTGTGGGTCCAGAAAAATAGGAGTGAGGCTACAGCATTTTGACTCACTGAAGCAGCTACAGTGATTTGTGTATCTTAAGTGCTGATCAAGAGCAAAAGAAGTATTTCTGCTCAACTGACACAGTGTCACAGTTTATTTGATCAGTGGTTTTCATCCCTGACTCTTTTCCTGGTTATACTGGAGGAGTTGAGCTGCCTGAAGCTGGCGGGGGGAAGGGGGGATGTGTCTTAATATGGTGAAGGTTGGAACTCTCTAAGCTGTTAACACCTCTTTTGTACAGACTGACATAGAAATTACTCGGGAGGAAGATTTTGCCCGTATCCTGCAGATGGAGGAAGAGTACATTCAGCAGATGTGTGAGGATCTGATAAGAGTCAAGCCAGATCTGGTCATCACAGAAAAAGGAGTTTCTGGTAATAGCACGTGTCATCCTTTGTGTTGAATGCATCTCAGTGAGGTTAATGGTGTTAAACACACTGCTCAGGAACCTGGAGAAAACCCAACCACAACTAAAAATGTCACAACAACAAACTAATACAAATCTTCCTAAACCTGGTGCTGAACTTGGATTGGGTTTTATTTTAGCTTTCTAGTGAATAGGTGTACACTGCAGGCATTGAAGTTCATCCTTGATGTTGCTTTGTGAAAGTAGATCCTTACAATAATACTTTGCTTTTCCAGCATTTGGGAAAGTGAAGCTGAGTCTTAACCCCTGGAGAGCTGGCTTCTGTTTTGCCTTGCAGCCTGGTTTAAGAAGCTAAATTTTAGGTGCTTTTTTCCTGTAATTCCTTTTGCTTCAAAGACTGTTATTAAAATAGCTGGATTGATAACTGATAAACAGATGAAGTTTAACATGATACTGCTGAGTTATTACTGAAATTGCACAAACCTGGTTTCAGACCTGGCCCAGCACTACCTGATGAGGGCCAACATCACCGCCATCCGCAGAGTGCGGAAGACTGACAACAACCGCATTGCCAGGTAGGTGTTGGCTCCTGTCTGGAGCCCATTCCTGCTGTGCATGACCTGGAATTGTTCTGATCTCCCTCTTTCTCAGTTCTGATTTGTGAGTGTCTGATGTCATGCTTTGCTGTGCTAGGGCCTGTGGAGCTCGCATTGTCAGTCGCACAGATGAGCTCCGGGAGGAGGATGTGGGAACCGGTGCTAGGCTCTTTGAAGTGAAAAAAATAGGAGATGAGTACTTTGCTTTCATCACTGATTGCAAAGATCCTAAGGCTTGCACCATCATCCTGCGGGGAGCCAGCAAGGAAATCCTTGCGGTAAGTGAGTGCAGGGGCTGCTTCACCTCCTGTGCCAGCCATCTTTGTGGTGAGTCATGGCCAGCAGACTGAGGGCTGGGCTTTCAGCTAGTGTGGTGCTCCAGTTAATAATGAAGAAGGGCAGTAGAGCTGAGGAAGGGTCTGGAGCACAAGGAGCAGCTGGGGGGGCTCAGCGAGGACGTTATTGCTCCCAATTTAGTACTACCTGACAGAAGGGTCTAGCTCACTGGGAGTCAGGCTCTTCACCTTAGTAACAAGTGACAGGGCAAGAGGAA